>JAUPFT010000006.1:0-480000 GCA_036936625.1 Parnassius smintheus behrii
CGCGGTAAACTACACTATACTGAGCGTGTGCACACTACTATGAATATTTTTGCACTTACGACACGCACGGGACGATACGAGGTAGTGGATATGCTTACACCGCCACTACACGGTAAACTACACTATACTGAGCGTGTGCACACTACTATGAATATTTTTGCACTTACGACACGCACGGAACGATACGAGGTAATGGATATGCTTACACCGCCACTACACGGTAAACTACACTATACTGTGTGTGTGCACACTACTATGAATATTTTTGCACTTACGACACGCACGGAACGATACGAGGTAGTGGATATGCTTACACCGCCACTACACGGTAAACTACACTATACTGAGCGTGTGCACACTACTATGAATATTTTTGCACTTACGACACGCACGGAACGATACGAGGTAGTGGATATGCTTACACCGCCACTACACGGTAAACTACACTATACTGTGTGTGTGCACACTACTATGAATATTTTTGCACTTACGACACGCACGGAACGATACGAGGTAGTGGATATGCTTACACCGCCACTACACGGTAAACTACACTATACTGTGTGTGTGCACACTACTATGAATATTTTTGCACTTACGACACGCACGGAACGATACGAGGTAGTGGATATGCTTACACCGCCACTACACGGTAAACTACACTATACTGAGCGTGTGCACACTACTATGAATATTTTTGCACTTACGACACGCACGGAACGATACGAGGTAGTGGATATGCTTACACCGCCACTACACGGTAAACTACACTATACTGTGTGTGTGCACACTACTATGAATATTTTTGCACTTACGACACGCACGGAACGATACGAGGTAGTGGATATGCTTACACCGCCACTACGCGGTAAACTACACTATACTGTGTGTGTGCACACTACTATGAATATTTTTGCACTTACGACACGCACGGAACGATACGAGGTAGTGGATATGCTTACACCGCCACTACACGGTAAACTACACTATACTGTGTGTGTGCACACTACTATGAATATTTTTGCACTTACGACACGCACGGAACGATACGAGGTAGTGGATATGCTTACACCGCCACTACACGGTAAACTACACTATACTGTGTGTGTGCACACTACTATGAATATTTTTGCACTTACGACACGCACGGAACGATACGAGGTAGTGGATATGCTTACACCGCCACTACGCGGTAAACTACACTATACTGTGTGTGTGCACACTACTATGAATATTTTTGCACTTACGACACGCACGGAACGATACGAGGTAGTGGATATGCTTACACCGCCACTACACGGTAAACTACACTATACTGTGTGTGTGCACACTACTATGAATATTTTTGCACTTACGACACGCACGGAACGATACGAGGTAGTGGATATGCTTACACCGCCACTACGCGGTAAACTACACTATACTGTGTGTGTGCACACTACTATGAATATTTTTGCACTTACGACACGCACGGAACGATACGAGGTAGTGGATATGCTTACACCGCCACTACGCGGTAAACTACACTATACTGTGTGTGTGCACACTACTATGAATATTTTTGCACTTACGACACGCACGGAACGATACGAGGTAGTGGATATGCTTACACCGCCACTACACGGTAAACTACACTATACTGAGCGTGTGCACACTACTATGAATATTTTTGCACTTACGACACGCACGGAACGATACGAGGTAGTGGATATGCTTACACCGCCACTACGCGGTAAACTACACTATACTGTGTGTGTGCACACTACTATGAATATTTTTGCACTTACGACACGCACGGAACGATACGAGGTAGTGGATATGCTTACACCGCCACTACGCGGTAAACTACACTATACTGTGTGTGTGCACACTACTATGAATATTTTTGCACTTACGACACGCACGGAACGATACGAGGTAGTGGATATGCTTACACCGCCACTACACGGTAAACTACACTATACTGAGCGTGTGCACACTACTATGAATATTTTTGCACTTACGACACGCACGGAACGATACGAGGTAGTGGATATGCTTACACCGCCACTACACGGTAAACTACACTATACTGTGTGTGTGCACACTACTATGAATATTTTTGCACTTACGACACGCACGGAACGATACGAGGTAGTGGATATGCTTACACCGCCACTACGCGGTAAACTACACTATACTGTGTGTGTGCACACTACTATGAATATTTTTGCACTTACGACACGCACGGAACGATACGAGGTAGTGGATATGCTTACACCGCCACTACACGGTAAACTACACTATACTGAGCGTGTGCACACTACTATGAATATTTTTGCACTTACGACACGCACGGAACGATACGAGGTAGTGGATATGCTTACACCGCCACTACGCGGTAAACTACACTATACTGAGCGTGTGCACACTACTATGAATATTTTTGCACTTACGACACGCACGGGACGATACGAGGTAGTGGATATGCTTACACCGCCACTACACGGTAAACTACACTATACTGAGCGTGTGCACACTACTATGAATATTTTTGCACTTACGACACGCACGGAACGATACGAGGTAATGGATATGCTTACACCGCCACTACACGGTAAACTACACTATACTGTGTGTGTGCACACTACTATGAATATTTTTGCACTTACGACACGCACGGAACGATACGAGGTAGTGGATATGCTTACACCGCCACTACACGGTAAACTACACTATACTGAGCGTGTGCACACTACTATGAATATTTTTGCACTTACGACACGCACGGAACGATACGAGGTAGTGGATATGCTTACACCGCCACTACACGGTAAACTACACTATACTGTGTGTGTGCACACTACTATGAATATTTTTGCACTTACGACACGCACGGAACGATACGAGGTAGTGGATATGCTTACACCGCCACTACGCGGTAAACTACACTATACTGTGTGTGTGCACACTACTATGAATATTTTTGCACTTACGACACGCACGGAACGATACGAGGTAGTGGATATGCTTACACCGCCACTACACGGTAAACTACACTATACTGTGTGTGTGCACACTACTATGAATATTTTTGCACTTACGACACGCACGGAACGATACGAGGTAGTGGATATGCTTACACCGCCACTACACAGTAAACTACACTATACTGAGCGTGTGCACACTACTATGAATATTTTTGCACTTACGACACGCACGGAACGATACGAGGTAGTGGATATGCTTACACCGCCACTACGCGGTAAACTACACTATACTGTGTGTGTGCACACTACTATGAATATTTTTGCACTTACGACACGCACGGAACGATACGAGGTAGTGGATATGCTTACACCGCCACTACACGGTAAACTACACTATACTGTGTGTGTGCACACTACTATGAATATTTTTGCACTTACGACACGCACGGAACGATACGAGGTAGTGGATATGCTTACACCGCCACTACACGGTAAACTACACTATACTGTGTGTGTGCACACTACTATGAATATTTTTGCACTTACGACACGCACGGAACGATACGAGGTAGTGGATATGCTTACACTGCCACTACACGGTAAACTACAATATACTGTGTGTGTGCACACTACTATGAATATTTTTGCACTTACGACACGCACGGAACGATACGAGGTAGTGGATATGCTTACACCGCCACTACACGGTAAACTACACTATACTGTGTGTGTGCACACTACTATGAATATTTTTGCACTTACGACACGCACGGAACGATACGAGGTAGTGGATATGCTTACACCGCCACTACACGGTAAACTACACTATACTGTGTGTGTGCACACTACTATGAATATTTTTGCACTTACGACACGCACGGAACGATACGAGGTAGTGGATATGCTTACACCGCCACTACACGGTAAACTACACTATACTGTGTGTGTGCACACTACTATGAATATTTTTGCACTTACGACACGCACGGAACGATACGAGGTAGTGGATATGCTTACACCGCCACTACACGGTAAACTACACTATACTGTGTGTGTGCACACTACTATGAATATTTTTGCACTTACGACACGCACGGAACGATACGAGGTAGTGGATATGCTTACACCGCCACTACACGGTAAACTACACTATACTGTGAGTGTGCACACTACTATGAATATTTTTGCACTTACGACACGCACGGAACGATACGAGGTAGTGGATATGCTTACACCGCCACTACACGGTAAACTACACTATACTGAGCGTGTGCACACTACTATGAATATTTTTGCACTTACGACACGCACGGAACGATACGAGGTAGTGGATATGCTTACACCGCCACTACACGGTAAACTACACTATACTGTGTGTGTGCACACTACTATGAATATTTTTGCACTTACGACACGCACGGAACGATACGAGGTAGTGGATATGCTTACACCGCCACTACACGGTAAACTACACTATACTGTGTGTGTGCACACTACTATGAATATTTTTGCACTTACGACACGCACGGAACGATACGAGGTAGTGGATATGCTTACACCGCCACTACACGGTAAACTACACTATACTGTGTGTGTGCACACTACTATGAATATTTTTGCACTTACGACACGCACGGAACGATACGAGGTAGTGGATATGCTTACACCGCCACTACACGGTAAACTACACTATACTGTGTGTGTGTGCACACTACTATGAATATTTTTGCACTTACGACACGCACGGAACGATACGAGGTAGTGGATATGCTTACACCGCCACTACGCGGTAAACTACACTATACTGTGTGTGTGCACACTACTATGAATATTTTTGCACTTACGACACGCACGGAACGATACGAGGTAGTGGATATGCTTACACCGCCACTACGCGGTAAACTACACTATACTGTGTGTGTGCACACTACTATGAATATTTTTGCACTTACGACACGCACGGAACGATACGAGGTAGTGGATATGCTTACACCGCCACTACACGGTAAACTACACTATACTGTGTGTGTGCACACTACTATGAATATTTTTGCACTTACGACACGCACGGAACGATACGAGGTAGTGGATATGCTTACACCGCCACTACACGGTAAACTACACTATACTGTGTGTGTGCACACTACTATGAATATTTTTGCACTTACGACACGCACGGAACGATACGAGGTAGTGGATATGCTTACACCGCCACTACGCGGTAAACTACACTATACTGTGTGTGTGCACACTACTATGAATATTTTTGCACTTACGACACGCACGGAACGATACGAGGTAGTGGATATGCTTACACCGCCACTACACGGTAAACTACACTATACTGAGCGTGTGCACACTACTATGAATATTTTTGCACTTACGACACGCACGGAACGATACGATGTAGTGGATATGCTTACACCGCCACTACACGGTAAACTACACTATACTGTGTGTGTGCACACTACTATGAATGTTTTTGCACTTACGACACGCACGGAACGATACGAGGTAGTGGATATGCTTACACCGCCACTACACGGTAAACTACACTATACTATGTGTGTGCACACTACTATGAATATTTTTGCACTTACGACACGCACGGAACGATACGAGGTAGTGGATATGCTTACACCGCCACTACACGGTAAACTACACTATACTGTGTGTGTGCACACTACTATGAATATTTTTGCACTTACGACACGCACGGAACGATACGAGGTAGTGGATATGCTTACACCGCCACTACACGGTAAACTACACTATACTGTGTGTGTGCACACTACTATGAATATTTTTGCACTTACGACACGCACGGAACGATACGAGGTAGTGGATATGCTTACACCGCCACTACACGGTAAACTACACTATACTGAGCGTGTGCACACTACTATGAATATTTTTGCACTTACGACACGCACGGAACGATACGAGGTAGTGGATATGCTTACACCGCCACTACACGGTAAACTACACTATACTGTGTGTGTGCACACTACTATGAATATTTTTGCACTTACGACACGCACGGAACGATACGAGGTAGTGGATATGCTTACACCGCCACTACACGGTAAACTACACTATACTGAGCGTGTGCACACTACTATGAATATTTTTGCACTTACGACACGCACGGAACGATACGAGGTAGTGGATATGCTTACACCGCCACTACACGGTAAACTACACTATACTGAGCGTGTGCACACTACTATGAATATTTTTGCACTTACGACACGCACGGAACGATACGAGGTAGTGGATATGCTTACACCGCCACTACACGGTAAACTACACTATACTGTGTGTGTGCACACTACTATGAATATTTAAGGGCTTTAATCCGTCATAGCTGGCAAAAAAAAAACAAAGATATGAGGAATGTAAAAATCTTGAAAAAAAAACGCTTGAAGTATTCTAATTGCCAATTGCCTATTATACATTAAATGATTTCATTAGTGATGATTTTCTGATACCCAATAGTTTTAATTTAAAAAAGAAAATCACAGGATGTACCACTATATAAATAATTTATCTTTTACTATACATATAACAGTACATAATAGATAATAAGTAAGATAGTAAGTGAGTAGAATAATATATAATAAATGAACGTAGCGTTTAAACAAACAATGTATGTATGTAGTGATGCAACCTATCAAACTTTGTGCGACCAGTGGAGCATGCAGCAAACAGGCTGATGTGGAAGGGGCGCATAAATAGCGCTAGTAATGAGGGTAACATCATTATGAATTCGAGTAATAGTCTCATGTAGTACTCAATGTAGTTATGTAAATATGCAGTCAAAATTAATGTCTCTTTCAAAATCATAATCATATTTTTTAAATAAAATTAAATTAAACAAATAGTTTATTTTATTTGTTTATTTTAAAAAATAATGATTCGATTATTTGAATATTTTTGCGGATTATTCGCATAACAATGAATTTTAATCATCCAAACACTACTGTAAGGTACATAGCGACATATCATAGAAACGACGTCAAATAAAAAAGTTGGTACTGATTATTTTTTAATATTTTACTTAGTTTGAAAGATTCGAATTTAAATTAGTGATAAAAACTATACACGTTGTTATGAAATATAGATAACTTCATAATTCTTTGGATTTATGTAAAAGGTTATTTTATATCGTGTGAGTACGCTTGTGTTAATTATTGCGGAATGATTAATGTGAAACGTTAAAAGGTATTTCTTAGATTTGGTTGACTATAAATACCAACTAACATATGTCTTAGCATTCCTAGTTCCAACTTATTATTTTCTATCAATATTACACATACTACCATTTATTCGTATCATTAAAGAATTCGTTCAAATTATGTTAATTTTTATTAGTTATAAAAAATTCTATTGTTATTTCTATGGTACAAATTATTTTACCAACAACTTGGTTGCAGTCACCATCCTTGTGTTATTATTATCATCAATATATTCCTCATGTTATAACAAACCTTTTTGTATATTCTTTGTTTAATAATGTTTGTTTTTTAAAACTTATTACCTTTGCCGGCACACCGCCTGCAACTTTACAAGGCGCAGGTTCGGCCGCACATGGAATACTGTTCCCATCTCTGGGCTGGGGCTCCCCAGTACCAGCTCCTTCCACTTGACCGCATCCAGCGCAGAGCGGCTCGAATCGTCGACGACAGAGTGCTTTCCGATCGGCTCGATTCACTGGCGTTGCGAAGAGATGTTGCATCTCTTTGCGTATTTTATCGCATCTATCACGGGGAGTGCTCTGAGGAATTGTTCGGATTAATCCCAGCCGCCAAATTTCGTGAACGCACGACACGGCAAACGTCCCGATACCATCCACACCATCTGGATGCTTGGCGGTCCACCACTGTACGTTTCACAAGGAGTTTTCTTCCACGTACAACCTCTCTGTGGAATAGTTTATCATCGGCGATTTTTCCGGACCGATACGACCTGGGGACCTTCAAGAAAAGAGCTTACTCCTTTCTAAAGGGCCGGCAACGCACCCGCAATTCTCCTGGTGTTGCGGTTGATCATGGGCGGCGGTAGTCACTTAACATCAGGTGAGCCGCATGCTCGTTTGCCCCCTCTTCTATAAAAAAATAAATAAAAAAAAACCTACTTATTGAGATTATAAATTCTTCAAACTAATCGCATAACTTATGTGAGGTTTCGAATAAATTTAGTATTCTTGCCAAGTACAGAACTGTGTTTCATATGCAGAACTGCGACTAATATTCGGAAGTATGGAGACAGCGCTGAGGTGAATCACTTTATAAGTACTACGAAATATGTAACGTGAGTACTTGTCTTGCTATTCGACAGAAAGCAACAATTTACTTTCATTACCTATACAGTAGTTAAGAAAAATAAATCAACCCACGGGTTCAAACAATGTAACGAAAGAAATAAAAGTAATTTTAATTTCGGTTCTATCCTAGTGCTGATCCTCGGCGGTGAAGGAAAACATCGTGAGGAAACCTGCATGTCTGAGGACTAAGAGAAAAAAATATTTCGAACACATGTGAAGTCCGCCAACACGCACTGGGGCAGCGCGGCGGACACTTCTTTACCCTAAAACCCTCTCAGAAATGGGGAGAGGCCTGTGTCCAGCAGTGGGACGTATATAGGCTGTAACTTTACTTTTACTCGCGCACCGTTTATAGTATAAGGGTGACAAACGAGTACATAGTCTAGCTAAGTGAAATCTACATCTATTTTCGATTAAGAATCAAAATGCAGAAAAATTCCTGTTTGAGTAGGACGGCTCGACCAGGGAAGGACCACAGTGCATATCGGAAACTTCAGCACCTTATTTACTGAAAACGAGGCATTCAACCCTAGTCTTAAGGTGTGACAACGCACATGCATTCTGAATATTAATCGAAGACGGATGGAACGACGTCGGTAAAATATTTCACTCCTTTGCTGTACGCAGGACGGATCACGAAGCAAAGTGTTTGATATTTTTACGCATTTTCCATATACATGTACATGTAGCACGTGTAAAATCGCTAGGCTTCTTTATAGAGATTTATATAACTTGCAGATATCTGTACTTACTTACTTACTTACTTATCGTCACGCACAGTCCCTAACGGGGTAGCCAGAGAGAACAGATCGCCAAGTGTCACGATCCTTACATACCTCTTTCGCTTCTTTCAGGTTCATTAACTTCTTCATACATGCACGTCTAGGTAACCGAGTACTCTTGACCCTCCCCTCTTCGAGCAATTTGCTCACATGGTCTTCGAAAGTTAGTCTCGGTCTACCTCGACACCTTTTAATATTTACTTTCGCTCTATATATTTTCTTCACCATTCGGTCTTCACTCATTCGTTCAACGTGTCCAAACCATTGGAGTACGCCCCTATCAATTTTTGTGATAAGGTCATCTTTCAATCCTGCCATATTGCGAATCTCTTCGTTTCGCTTTCAGTCGGCTATGGTAACGCCACACATTTTACGAAGAGATCGCATCTCCACTGCATTCAACTTGCTTTTATGCTTCTTCTGGCATACCCAGGTTTCGCTGCCATATAACAAAGTCGGTACCAACACTGCGTTATGTATTGCAAGGCGTGCACTCTTCACCACGCCCTGCCTTTTTATTAATGCATTCAGGGCACCATTGACTTTGTTTCCGGCAGCGACACGCCTATCCACATCTAAATCACATCTTCCATCCCGGCTGAAAGCACTCCCCAAGTATACAATTTCATTTCATTTCATTTTATCTGATATCTGTAGTTCAGTCTATAAGTCGATTTATATTTACAGTCGTTTCATAATTGGAAATTTATTTATTTCCGGATAAATAATAAATTTTCCAGTCAACGACTCACGTTTTTATATTGTATCGCTTTAAACGAAGCTTTATCGACCAAATTGGAAATGGGCCGCATTAGGAATACACTTCACCGACGAGCGTGTATGCGTAGATATATGGATGTAAAGAAAGCGAGAGAGGTGTCAGGATTGCGCCAAATGGAAGTCCGTAGTCTCTGTCTACCCCTCTGACTGACAGACATGAGTGTTTATGTATTTCTGGATCATGAAAATTAGGGAACAATCAAAATTAATTACAGGTCCAAATCGCCTAAGCTTTACATTCAGTTTACTTTACTATTTACTGTATCCTATACCTTTAAACGAGCAATTTTGTATATATATATATATATATATATATATATATATATATATATATATATATATATATATATATATATATAATCGGAATCCCGGAAACGGCTCCAACGATCTTCATAAAATTTTGTGTGCAGGGAGTTTCGGGGGCAATAAATCGATCTAGCTAGGATTTATTTTTAGAAAATGTCTTTTTGTCTGTATTTTTAGGCAATGAAAAACTGCTACAATATCGTTAGAATAAGAAGGTAAATTTTGACAGTTTATTAATGATTACAAATAGCTTAATTGGTATATAGGGCGGTCACAAAATCGTAATACCATGGTTCGAGCCTAGACCGACCGACCGACTTTTTTTAATTTTTTTTTCAAGTTCTTTTCTTTTTTGAGAAAGTCTATTTTTCGAGCCCTTTTTTTAGTATTTTTTAAAAAACACGCAAATTTAAATTAAAATAATTGCACTCATGATTTTTATTCAAATAACCGGTTCAGTTTTTTCTATTATGTCGCTAAGATCAAAAAATATTATTCGTATTTCATCAGTACGTAATTTGTATCTGAATATAACTTCCAAAACACACGAATTAAAAAAAAAACCGAACGAAAAATACCGAGCGAAGCTCGGTCAACCGGGTACTATATACTATACCACAAAAGAGTACGTAATTAATACCCTGGGAATGAGATAATCGCCACCATGCTTACTTAATTAGGTACTTATTATACTACTAAATAATACATGGTTGATAATAACCTGTGGGATTAGGTGTCCACTATTATGCTTCATGTTGCATTATTAATTGTGTATAATATTATATTGTAACTTAATTTTAAAAAGGTTCCGCTTGCTTTCTGGTTGGTTCTCCCCATGACAGAGTTTCCGAGTCATTGGTAAAGTTTAAATGACTTTCAATAAATATTCTTTTTATCTATATTGAATAAACGTGATTCTATTCAATTGCATTGCAGTAAATATAATTACCTACCTATACTATATACTACTATTAATGATATATTCTAATTTTTTTTGGTTCTTTTTAGAGGTGGCCACGCATCTGTAGCCGTGGGCTGCTCCGGTCACTTACCATCAGGTAGACCGTAAATTCGTTTGTCACTTTATTTAAAAAAATCTTCTCCATTTATAATATAAAAAATAACCACAACACAATAAATAAGTTACGTTGGTTAAGTTAGTTTTTGACTCGTGTGTGTTAAGGGGCGACAGTGGGGAAAAAACCAGAAGATAGACAGCAGCGTCATCTTTTTTGATCTTTTAGACTTGTTAGTTGAAGTTTTTAGAAAAAATTTAAGGTTCGGGGATTTCGAAGATGAGCTAAGGCAGAGAGACAGACAGATAAATTTTTTGAATAGGTAAGTCATGTCTTAATGGCATGTAAATAAGCCCGTAAGACAATAAAAGGCAGTTATTTCGACACTTCAAACCGTGTAGTGGCAGGGTAAGAATATTCACTACTGCATATCATCCCGTGGGTGCCGTAGGAGGTGACGGAAGTGATGAGGAATGAGGCATTTCCCTGATAACAACTCCAAATAATAAAACACTGCGACTGCCAACCCACCTGCGAATCACGACAATCATGGCAAATATCCTGCATAAGAGACAACCTCTGGGGAAAAGATATTTTCAACAATGGGCTTTTAGTCGGTAGTTGTATTGAATGAATGAATGAATTACATATATTGAAATTTATCCGCGGCAAGAATACGTGTTGGCGTATCCACATTAACACGGTTTACTACTACTAAATAACTAAATATTTTACGACAAATCTCTGTATTTCTTTATCTTTATTAATAATCACAAAATGTTGCAGCTTACAAAAATATTGTGGTAACCGTAAGAAGAATGTGAGACTTCGTGAAGTACAAAACACCATGGTAATAGCATTGTTCGTCTTCTGAGAACTGCTTCTATCAAGATTTCTCTATAATTTTTAATTTTACGAGCAATTCCAAGAGCACTGATAGTATGTATGAGCAGTGCATTTATCGTTCTGTTATTATCTATGTTATTGTAACACGAACGTAGTGTCGCTATAGAAATCTTAATTTAACTTCTTGTCAACAAATATAATGTTACGCGTTTGGAACTCTTTTTAACATTAAATTTTAATTTAAATATAAAGACTTTATAGCACTCCCACTAGATGAAGCGATGAAGTCATTAATGCACTCGGATTGTGCTTTGTGAGATAATTTTGGTAAAAGTGGGCGAATTTCGGGAGAGAAAGTAATCGAAGAATTTGGTTTTCAAAACGGGACAATTACAATGGCTACAAACAACAGATTTTTTGGTCATTTTGACTGCTATTATTTTTACATGTTTGTTTTTGACACAGTGTTTTAATATTATTTTTGGGACTGATCCAATGAACGAATAGTTTTTCATCCACACATCGGAAAAACTGCACATTCATTTGCGCACAATTTTTCTTTTTCGGAAATCAAAACTTGTTGAATGATAATTTTTTGTTGTAGTCTCTACATTTTCTGAATCACGCATTTTTATCATATTCTGAAAAAAGTAATAAACATTATAAACTCACACCGCATGCACTTTAAAAAAACCAACAAAAAACGGCATCATACAATAGAAATCTTTCAATCACATTTTATTTTATATAATTTTCACTCGTCTCGCATCTTTATTTATATGTACGTTTTTTGATATTTTAAGTACTCTCCCTTTTATTTTAATTATAATTGTTTGCATTAGTTCGATACCCATAGGTTGTCTGGAAATGATTACTTTCAGAGTGAAAAACCCTCTGTTGTACTATATGTACGAGTACTATACTTTAAATTTAACTCTTCTAGTTATTCTGTATTGTGGTGTATATTTAAGAAGAAATAAATAAATAACTAAAAACCACACATTTATTCATAATCATAGATAAAATAATTTCATGGGACTCATAATGTCACTTTGAGAATAACGGTTGTACGCTGGAATAAATTGAACCTACCTGTAATGTACCGTAGATCCCAGGGATCAATATTTAGGAAGCACAAGTCACACTATTGTAAGTAGTATAATATTACAAGTTACACTAATATCGGCTCGCAGTAAGCGTCCACGTCTTCTCCCTGCGGCGGTCGGTCGGGCAGTGCCGCCCCGCCCCGCGATTCCGCGCGTGCGCTTCTCGAGACGACAGAGTTATACACAACTATAAATGTCTATACGCTACATCCCTCCCTTATTAATGTTTTTTTCTAATATAAATATATATATATACAAATATAAATAACCATATCGAGTTAGGGAACTGCGATCAGCTTAACTTACAAATAAAATACATAATTACCTATTCGTACGGTAGTTTAATGAAATTTTTTCCTTTTTACATAAGTAAGTATATCAAGTACAATCAGCAAGTTCTTATTCAAATTATGTTCAATCACTGATCATCAATTATTTTGTCATTATCGTCCATAATTTTATTCACTCATTGTGTGATTGATTAACGTCACCATTATCGTTAGTTTGAGCACCACTAGCATTATTTTCATCATCTAATACCTTCCATTGCCCTTCCACTCGTTTTAGATGTACGACGTTCCGTCTGATTTGCTGACCAGTTTCATCGTTCCGTAGAATTACGTCCCCTCCTTTGTTCGCTTCGACGGTATGTGTTTCGGGTTCATAGTTTAAGCTCAGCTTGTTTTGTTTAGACATGTTCTTGACGTATACTTTATCTCCGACTTCCAATTCACAGTTAGTAGCCCCTCTCTTCCTATCCGCATATTCCTTCCCTTTTTCCTTTAGTTCTTTATCTCTATCCCTCATTTCAAGATCCTCTGGTGGATGCGTTATGTCTTGGATCATAGGCAGTTTGTCTCGAAATTGCCGTCGAAAGAACATTTCTGCAGGTGTTTTTCCTGTAACTGTGTGAGGTGTGCTATTGTACATCACCATATACTCCTGGAGAGCCTCTTTCCAGTTCTTTTTCTCTACTTGAGAGATCTTGAGGCGTTTTAGGATGTCCCTATTCTGGCGCTCCACTTCTCCGTTTGTTTGCGGCCAGTAGGGAATGGTATTGTAAAGTCGTATGTTCCTCTCTGCACAGAAGCTCTTAAAGTCTTCGCTGGAAAATTGTCTACCATTATCTGATGTGAGCGTGACTGGATTGCCAAGTCTGCTAAAAATGTCTTTAAGCATTTCAATTATTTCAGAGCTTGATATGGTTCTGCATGTTTTCACTTCTTTATATCTGGTATAATAATCCACGACTACCAGGATATAGTCCCCACTAGGTAATGGGCCCATGAGGTCGATTGCTATGTCAACCCATGGTTCGGAAGGTAAATCTCTTCTTTTTAATGGGTTTGGGGCGCTGGGAGCAGAGACCAGGATGCATCCTTTACAGGCTTTGCATATGTTTTCAGCATCTTTGTCGCACTTAGGCCACCATACTTTGGTCCTCAATCTGCTCTTCATCGCGACTATCCCCGGGTGGCCTTCGTGCGCAGCTTCAAGAACTCTTCTGCGTAACTTGGTTAGGATTACAATTTTCGTGCCCCTGAGGAGAATATCGCCATGAAAGCATAATTTATCCTGAAAAAGTTTATAGGTTTTTACCGTTTCCTCCCAGTTTCCGTTGTAAAGACCCTCTCTAACCTTCTGTATCTCTGCATCTTCAAGAGAACTCGCAGTGATCTCTTGTAATGGAATGGCTACTGGTCGTGCCAATTCGGTAATCGCCTGAACATGATCTTCAAGTAATGTCGTCGGATTTGTTGCCACTTCACATAGTCTCGATAGTGGATCGGCTATATTGGTCTTCCCCGGACTATATTTCACCTTGAAATTGTAGGATTGTAACCTTAATACCCACCTTTCAATGCGAGCGCATGGTTTAGCTTTCGAGCCAAATATAACTTCCAATGGCTTATGATCCGTTACTAGATCGAACACCTTACCGTACAGGAACATATTGAAATGTTCGACTGCCCAGACCAGGGCTAAGGCCTCCTTCTCTGTTTGGCAGTAACGACGCTCACAGCTGCTGAGGGTTTTATTACCAAATGCAATTATTCTCGGCCCATTCTTGTTGATTTGCACCAACACTGCACCCAGACCCACTGGGCTTGCATCTGCAATCACCACCGTCTTATCATGAGGATTGTAGTAACCTAAGTTTGGTACCTTCATAAGTGCCGCCTTGAGATCGCTAAATGCCTTCTTTTGGGCATCCCCCCAGTCATCTTGAATGACTGTGTTTCTTCCCGTTCTTTGCCGTAGCAGTTGCTTAAGGGGTTCTGTTACCGTTGCTAAGTGGGGGATCCATTTTCCCACGTAATTCACTAAACTAATAAAACTCTGCAGTTCAGCGATATTCGTCGGGGCTCTGAATCCCTTTATAGCCGAGATATACTTGTCTAGTGGTTTGACTCCCAGTTCTGACAGTTCATGCCCTAGGAAGTGAACTTTCTTCATTCTGTAAATACATTTGTCTTCTCTCAACATCATGTTATTTTCCTCTAACACTGCCAAAACTTTTTTAAGCCTTAAGTCGTGTTCTAATAAGTCTTTCCCAAATATCAAGATGTCATCTATGAAGTTGATGACTCCTTCGCAACCTAGAAGGATTCGTTCCAGTGTTTTTTGGAAAATCTCTGGCGCACACGAGATACCAAACATCATTCTTTTGTATCGATACAATCCTTTGCTGGTAATGAAGGTCGTGATATGCCTTGAGTCGGGGTGAAGTTCGATATGATGGAATGCATCTCGTATGTCCAGGTTACTAAAGATTTTGGCTTCTCGAACTTTTGGCAACAGTTCTTCTATCGTTGGCAGTGGGTGGTTTTCACGTTGTATAGCCGTATTTGCTCGGCGCATATCGACACATAATCAGATGTCGCCCCCGTTTTTTAGCACAGGGACTATAGGCGATATCCAGTTAGAAGGACCTTTCACGACTTCTATAATGTCCCTTTTTAGTAATTCTTTCAGTTTATTCTCTACTTTTTCTTCAAGTGGGATGGGAATTCTCCGATACGGCTGAGCAACGGGCTTCACTGAATCGTCAATCGGAATGGTAACTAAAACGCCTTTAAATTTTGGAAACGCGTCAGTACCGACCTGGTTGATATCCAAATTGATCCGAAGTATCAGATCCTCAATGAGGTTGCCGTCACACGTCCAAGTAGGTCACGCGTACCGTTTCTGATCACGTAGAATGTTGTGACGTGCTGTGATGTTCCGGCGAGCTTTATCGTGGCTTTAAATGATCCTAACAACTTCAGCGGTGTTGCACTCCCGTAAGCTACGAACGTTTTGTCAGGATTCGAATCTTGATTGGAAACTTGAGCGTTATTTTTCTTCATTCTTTCCCAGGTTTGGTCTGTTATAAGGTTGTGCTTGCAGCCTGAATCTATCAACATTTCCACGTTGGTTCCACCTATGTTACATATGACCTTTGCGTCGTTCTCTATATTGAAAATGTAGTCGACTTTTCTTTCATCTGTGATTATGTTTGCAGTTTGCTCGATATTGTTTGTTGTCCTGTTTTTCTTCTTTATTCCCTGACTGTTCGATGATTCTCCTCCTTCAAATTTCCTCTTCTGAGTTTGTCTTGTCCTGCATTGATCTCTGAAGTGTCCTAAGATGCCACATTTAAGGCAAGCCTTTCCTTTTGCTGGGCAGTTGTTGTCACGGGCCAAATGTCTGGGACTTCCACATCTACTACATTCCAATCTTCTTTTTTTTGCTTCTCCTTCCATGTCTCAGTACCTATTCTGTTGATTGATTGACTTTCCACAGGTTTCGTACTAAAGTTTCCTAATTGACGATCTATGGCTTCCAATGCATTCGCTTCCGCAATTATTTCATCTAAAGTGATCTTGTCTCCTGTTTTCAATATCTTCTTTCGGAGTTCTTCTGCTTTACCCTTTTCCGTTATTTGGTCTATGATATGTTCGTCTTCTTTTCCACCAAACTGACATTTCTTTGCCTGCAGTCGAAGTCTGATAAGAAATTTCTAGAACTTTTCATCCTGTTCCTGTTTTATGAGACGAAACAGGTGTCGCTCATACACTTTACTCTGTTTGGGTGCAAAGTAGTTGTCTAATTTTTCGATCGCGATGTTAAAAAGTTCGCCTTCAGTTGCATTAGCTCCTGGGATGTTGTAGAAGACTTCTTGTAACTCGGGGCCACCAAAATGTAAAAGGCTAGCTCTTTTCTTTGCCTCGGAGTCTATGCCTGCCGCTTCGAGGTAAATGTTTAGACTTCTTTTCCATCTTTCCCAACGGACAGAGACTGAACCAACCTCCCCGTCACATTCGAACTTCTCTAAGGTGTACAGTGCCATTTGGGGCTACCTGTTGACAAGGTAGTAACAATGTTGCATTTTATAGATTTTATAACACGCTATTGCAATCTAATGCTAGTACTAAATCGTCTACTTGTCTGTGTACTTAACTGTAACTATGCCATAGGTACCCGTATCTACACCCGTAGTACACATTCAGCGCTCATGACGACACTTACTAGTCATACTGTGCAGTACTGTGGCACTTGCACGTGAGTATTACCCAGCGCGCAGCCGCCAAGCGGCGAATGGGTGCTCCAAGTGTTAACGTAAAATTTGAACCCGTGTAAACTTCGCAATTTAATGCTATTTAGGTATGTACGCAATTTAATGCTATGTAGGTATGTACGCAATTTAATGCTATGTATGTATGTACGCAATTTAATGCTATGTAAGTATGTACGCAATTTAATGCTATGTAGGTATACACGCAATTTAATGCTATACCGGTAATCTCCGCAATTTAATGCTTTTATTATCTATCTCATACCGCAATTAAATGCTCAGTCGCAATTGAATGCCCAGCTGCAATTTAATGAGGAAGGTAGGTTGACAAATATGTAGGTATGTCTCCCCCCTGATGTACACCCATAGAAATCTAGATACCTAAAACGTGAACGGAGAATACCTACACAACTTACGGCCAAGTGAGTACCTAGTTATTTCACTTTTCCTTCTATATTCCTTAGTCAAAATGTTATATACAGTCAACATCAGTTAGTAACGATGATAACCTTAAATACACTTTTATTTTATAGGTAAGTAACTAATTAATACTGTGGATCAATTCATTAACCTCAGAATAATGAAAGGAAAAAGAAAAATGTTTATTATGTACAACAAAACACACTGTAAAGACTAAAATTAGAATTACCCTTATTACTGGTACAAGGTGGCTAAAAGCCTCGTATTCAACACAGACAACTCAAGTACAGTCTGTACTATTTATATTCTGTAGTCTGTGTTTTCAATGGCATGAAACTTCTATTATCTATGATCAAAGCAACAATTTAGTTATTTACAATCTAAAACTACAAAACGCCGCATATAGATAGTTTAAATAACCACTGTATTACTTTCCAATCTCCTAATTATAATGACAATAAAGCCTTGTGTCCCATCTCCGTAGGAACAGAGGTTCTGTGGTTACTTTACTTAATAAAATCTTATACAGCTATATGGGTTATAAATACTGAGACTCAACTCAAGAAAGTAGGTAACTTATAGGTTACTCACATAATAATCACTTGATTAAAGCTTGGTAGTTTTATTCAACGATTGTAGTCGGATTTATGTATTTTGTAATGTAACGTATGTTTATCTATCTTTTCCTTTATTTTAATTCTTAAAATACTCACAGTTTATCTCGTCGCCACATGTAATGTACCGTAGATCCCAGGGATCAATATTTAGGAAGCACAAGTCACACTATTGTAAGTAGTATAATATTACAAGTTACACTAATATCGGCTCGCAGTAAGCGTCCACGTCTTCTCCCTGCGGCGGTCGGTCGGGCAGTGCCGCCCCGCCCCGCGATTCCGCGCGTGCGCTTCTCGAGACGACAGAGTTATACACAACTATAAATGTCTATACGCTACACTACCCACAAGACTTTTGCATTTTACTAAATGCACTTATCTAAACTGCAGCGTGTAGGCTAGTTACTGTACTAATTACTAGTAAAATAATGAAATAATAAATTATTGTCGAATTGACGAAGTCGATGCATAGCGCGGCATGGCGGGCGGTCATCAGGCGGTGACAGAAAAAAAAAACCGGCGCAGTGCGTGTGGAGCCACGCACAATGTGGACAAACTTGAAAGGAAGGAGCATTCTTGATATTACGAGCATATTAATTTCGCTGTTTGACCACCATATCGATTAAAACTGGTTCTAAATAGGACCTTTGTAACTGAAGGAATTATTTTCCAAGTAGATTTATAGGAAGTAATACTCAAAAAAATATTTTTAAAGAAACTTTTCCATTTTGAAAATAAAACAATTTGCATCAAATCATACACATGCCATGTCCGTACAAAACAAGTCATTATTCCCTATTCATCTATTAGTTCGCGAAAGTGCAACCCTAAGATACCTATACATGACTGTAAGGAACCTTCCCTCAAACATCACTGCCCTAAATTATCCTGAGGGTTGCCTGTATAAACAAAGAGTAGCACGGTATCTATGAAAATGTTAGTCTATAATCACTACTAACTAAAAAATAATCGAAAGTGGTAAGTCAGGATCGGTCTCTTTACGATCAATCCTCTCTGCCTACCCTGCGGAGGAAAACGTAAATCTATAGTAATAATGTATAAGCATAAGTAAATTTCATTGAAAAATGTTTATTTTTTACAGTTTTTTAAAGTTACAATGCAGCTAGTTTTAATTCGTTTTCTACGGAATTGTAACGAAATTTTAACTAATAGAAGTACATTTCATAAGTCGGTCGACTATTACTCGTTAACCTGTTAACCTGACTTAGCTGTGATAGTTTTTCTTTTAATTTAAATATATATCGTATATAGTATTATGCATAATTTTTACATTTAATCATAATGATAACATAATGATATTGTGTTTCGTATGATGAAGATAAGGAACCGGAGACCGGATAGAATTAATGACGCAATCCATCTTAGTTCCCAGGTGTGACCACATCTGTATTTTGATTCTTAATCTAAGATACATGTAGGTATCTATGGGCCGTAACATCCACTAAAAATCAGCAGGACTGTGTGTTTGAGTGTCATCCATGTTCTGTAACAAACTTAATTTAAAAAAAATTAAAAATCTGCCTGCGTAAAAAGTTTACTAAAAGCAAAAATTTTACTCTTTCTCACTTCCACACCTAAGACGAATTTAAATATTTTATAAACCATCTACCGCTCCTTAGGTTAAAGCGCGTGCTCAAGAAATAGAAATAAATACATTTCTGTAGAGCCACGTTGCAGCTATATTATAGTTGTAGCATGAATGGGTCGGCTCAACTGGGGCAGAACCACGCTCTTACAGAATATCAGCATAAAATAACAGCGTATTGCTACCCTTTTCCCTGGAATCGAGCATTCCATATTAGTCCTCAGGGGTTACAACCTTTTTGTTGAGAAGAGGGGGCAAACGAGCATGCGGCTCACCTGATGGTAAGTGATCACGGCCGCCCATGAACAGCCGCAACACCAGGGGAATAGCCTGTTAGAAAGGAGTAAGCTCTTTTGTTGAGGGGTCCATAGAAGGTTTCATGGGTCGTATCTGTCCGGTAAAAATCACTAGTGGTAAACAATTCCACAGAGAAGTTGTACGAGGAAAAAAACTCGTAGTAAAACGCATATTGGTGGACCGCCAAGCATCCAGATTGCGAGGATGGCATCGTGAATTTTGACCCGATGTGCGTTCGTGAGATTAGGCGGCTGGAACTAATCCGAACAATTCCTCAGAACACTCGCGCCTTTTAATTTTTTTCTTATTTTGTATTTTCCATCAGCCACAGCATCCACTTACCATCAGGTGGACTGTGTGCTCGTTTGTCACCCAATGCTATAAAAATGCAAACATTGTTTTATAAAAGGAGCAAGAAGGAGTACGCGGGGAATTGCAGGTGTGTTGCTAGGCTATGCATACATACATACGTACATGCACACATACATACATTTGAAAAATATCACCTACAACGTTTAAATAAAAGTATCTGTCTGAATATTATCATAAAAAATATCAAATGCATAATTTAAAAGTAATATCTCCATAAAACGCATTGTAACACTATCAGGGTCTCCTATTAACATGAAAAGTAACACCTGTGTCAGTTATAAAAAAAATTACAAATTACGGACATAAAATCTTGGTATATCGTATGCATCATTAAAAATTTACGTCAAAAATTACCCTTAGTAAATATTTATATATTTATCCGGCTTCTAAAATGAAGAAAGTTCTCAATGCGACAGTAAATGTACAATGAATGTTGTTTATATGATAAGTGAAATCTAAGATAATTTTTAACTGATTTTAATGATTGTTTTCCATTATATATATAATAGGTTATACTTCAAGAGTGGTTCCACATACCTAAATGTAGAGCAGTAATTTCTCGGGGACTTTATTCCTGGTTACACTATGCTTTATAATATGTTACGTGGAAATTATTCAATCAATTTTAGTTCTTTAATTTCATTTAACATTTTGATTTAAACTTCAACTTTTTGACCATTTTGAGTTAACTAATTAATATCACAACCTTAAAGTAACAACTACGGTATCATCTAAATAGTTGTATTTTAACTAATACACTCCTTTTTAGGGTTCCGTAGTCAACTAGGAACCCTCATAGTTTCGCCATGTCTGTCTGTCCGTCTGTCCGTCCACGCTTAATCTCTGTGACGGTTAGCACTAGAAAGCTGAAATTTGGTACCAATATGTGTAGGTATCAATCACGCCGACAAAGTGGTAAAATAAAAATTGAAAAAAAATATTTTATTAGGGTATATAATTATAAAAAAAATAATTGTAAAAAAATCACTTCCCACTTTACATATAGTAAAGTGGGAATGTTTTTTTTTTTTTATTTCAACCCTAACGTGTGATATATTGTTGGAAAGGTATTTAAAAATGAATAGGGGTTTACTAAAATCATTTTTGATAATGTCAATAATTTCGGAAATAATCGCTCCAAAAGTAAAAAACAATGTGTCCCCCCCCTCTAACTTTTGAACCATAAGTTTAGAAAATATGAAAAAAATCTGAAAAGTAGAAGTTTATAAGGACTTTCTAGGAAAATCATTTTGAATTTGGATGGAAACAACAGTTTTTGTACAAACTTATAAGTGGGAACACTTATTGTGACGGACGGGAAACTACGGAACCCTACACTGAGCGTGGCCCGACACGCTCTTGGCCGGTTTTTTCACATGTACGGGTGAAACTTTAGCTGCAAATTAAAATGACGGTCCCACTGAAGTGTTGCCTATATTATCAAAAAAAAGGTCATTAACATCGTCTCACAACCCCTTGTGACTGAAACTAACACACTGAAATTGGTGCTACGCATATTGTTTTGAAGAATTAGAAAGATTTCGACTAAAAAGAAATAAAATCACTCTTTATTTACAAATCAGTGGCACTAAAACGAAAATCGACAGTCATTATTTCTATTCACGTAAACGTGATACGCGAGCGTAAATACGTTTCTACATGGCATGAATTTCATTCATACGAAAGTGAAAATATTAACATTGATCCCACTCAACACAAAATGTGCGTTTTACTTGCGTTACGCTCGGGTGAGTTTATTTGAAAGGGTCCGTGGAATAATTTACGAATACCTACTTATGCATTTTATTTATTGTAAAATCAAAGGAAAACATGGATATCTTCCTACTTAACCCAAATTGGACAATATGTCATAATTAAAGGAAATATGGGAGATGACATGTTGTGATTTGCATCTGTTTACAATGATTTGAAAAACTCCGGTAAGTGCGTTTCGGGGCATGTACAATGTAGGGTTCCGTATTTGCTCGTCACAATACGTGAACTCAGAAGGAGCCTTATTGATACTATGAGCATATTTAGTGAGTTCGCGGTTTCACCGCTATAATAGCTAAAACGGGCCCAAATAGAACAATGGCAACTGAAGAACTTATTTACCAATCAGATTTGTAGGGAGTGGTATTCAAAAAAGATTAAAAAACTTTTTAAAATAATACATACTACGTCAAATAATTTACATGCCAAATGCATACAAAAACGACCATAGTTCTGTATTCATCTATAATTTCATTAGAAAATCAGATTTTCAATTAATAACTAAATGGGAAGTAATTATAAAGTTAGTCCGAATCGCATCCGAACCTGTTTTCCTCAGGTTTTTAAGTATAATACAAATCATTATAAATATAATAATGTTGCGCCACTCCGATGGACCGAGAAATTGACTACATCTCCGTTGGGAGTATAATCCGCGTCGCGGATAAAGTTATTAAGATAAACCGCTGTAGGGAAATTTGATGGGTAAACTTGTTTATACTTTGAAATATTTTATTTTAATAGACTTTAATTGAAACATCATTTTTATATGAACGTTGTTATACGTGGTAGAGCCACGTTGCAGCTATAATATTACTATCGTAGTATGAACGGGTCGGCTCGAACGGGGTAGAAGCACGTTTTTACGGGAAAGAAGCGTAAAATAGCAGCTTAGCGCTGCTGTGCTTCGTATGGTGAATATAGAAAACCAGAGATAATACATTGCCTCATAGCGCTGATATTTACAATAGTTGCTTCGCTAGGAAGACTGCATGATTTATATTTTAGTTTATTTGGCAAGAGTATTTCGTATTGGATTAGCTTCATGATTTTCCTCTTATGAAAAAAAAATTTATCCTTAAAAATAGAGCTACAGAGCTGAATACAAAAACAGAACTTTATTATATAATTTATAAATTAAATTAAAAATAATATAAATTAAAATAACATATAAACAATTTATTGCCGGACCCTAAATTAGGCGTAAGCTGTATCTTGGGGACCAGGAATACGGTTATCAGTTTTAATCACGTAGTTTAAATAGAGCCAAATTCTCCAAAACAAAAACTATTTCTTCAAATAAGAAGATAGTTTTTAAGCTGTTTTTCCCTTAAGTTATTAATTATTTTATTATTATTCCTTGAAAACATATTGATAGATTTTTTTATGTAAAACGTGGAGATTGTATATATTATATGATTCGATATTATTAATGATTTAATATTATGGTTATTAATAAAACTGCTCAATGTGACTAAGGTACTTTGAGTTCCAGAAGGTCATTTATGTACATAGCAAAAAGGGTTGGACCGAAAATACTGCCCTGAGTCACCCCGAAGATCACCGAATTATACGGATATAGATTGTAAGCTTCCAGCACAGGTGGTAGGGGTAGCGTGTCTTTGCGCAGGAACGGCACGCTTTAATTCCTTCCTCTACTTTCCACCATCGGACGACCAGGCGATCAGCGGGTCTTCCTACCTTTGTTGTAGATATTTCACGCATTAGAACCAAACGGTTTACTTCGACTTTTTGTCGTAATGCGTACAGCAAAGGAGTGGAATAATTTGCCGACCTCTATCTTTTCGTCCGAATACAATCTGGGCATCTTCAAGGAAAAAGTGAATAGACTTTTGTTACTATAGAATAGTGCAATTTACCATCCAAGGCCACATCACCACTTACCACCAGGTGAGATTGCGGTCAAGCACTTGTTTATAATAAAAAAAACCGTAAAGGCATTAACTATTTTAAAGAATTTAGAGACGTTTTCTGGAATCATTTGACTAATATAAGACTGACTTTTCTTTCTCAATATGCCGCTTTCTTAAGCTTAATATCTACGGTGATGACGAAATGTGCTTAACTCAGTTCATTTAGTGTTTTTTTTAAATATTCAATCATGGTCAACATTTTTATTATAAACATTTTTGACCATGTTTGAATCACAATAAAAAAATCAAAATATTGTGACATTTTTCTTCTTTTCATTCTTATACAAATAAGTTATAAATGTTATTCTGCCTTATAAAATTTTTGAGTGCGAGTCTTTGCGGCATTAACGCATTTCCTGAGATCAAAAGGCTGTATTATTACTTTTGAAACTCGTGAAAAGCCGCAAAGATCGATGCCCGAGAACGACTTAATAGCGATCCTTCACTGACCTACTTCGTGGGTAGTTAAACGTACTCTTAGTACTACCTACAATTTCGATTGCAGCTTTATTTTTGTGAATTATTATCCACAGAATATTCTTCAGTTGTGTATACCCGTGATTAGTAAAATTCAATCCAAAACAAATTAGACCACTGCCAGACTTCAAAATACTACAAACTCGATCTGCGAAGATCGGACAAAAATTTTAGACCTATTATTTGCATTATTTGATATTAGGCAAAAATTTGAGTATCTTTTTTATATGGGGGGATGCAAAAGAGCAACTGCAACACTAGGAGAATTGTTGGTAAGATGCCTTTTAGTAAAGAGTAGGCTATTTTCTTGAAGGTCCATCAGTTGCATCGGTCAGGAAAAATTGCTGGTGGTAGTCGATTTAACTAGAAAGTTGGCTAAGGAAGTAAACTTCTAGTAAATCGCACACTAGTGAACCAGCAATCACACAGATGCTATAGATGCTATCGCGAAACATGACTGCTTGTTTCTAAACTAAATGAAAGCTGAACCTAGCCCAGCTTCAATATGTGTGTGAGGTATTTAACCTCAGTACCATTGTCACCGTGGGTGTTATTAAGCATCCAAAGCGATAGGCATTAAAAATAGATACAATTCCATCCAGTGTGTAGTATTCACGCAAATATACGAAATCAATATAGTAATTATGTATCTATCTAAAACTACACATAACACTGACCTCTATATATACAAGTACGCTGGACTGGCTATACACCGTGACATGATGAAGCGATTTGATTTCCGCCATTTTGGCGCTGACATCAGAAGTGCACGTCCACGGAACTAATACTAGGGATAAGACAGTGCACCAAATTATATCGATAAAAATTCAATACTCTACCTATACCTAAATAAATAGAATGGACTCTATGGATAGATGGACTCTACCCGTAACGTCCTTTCTTCCTTTTTTTTGTTATGCATAAAAAGAACTACACTGTCGCATTAGGTTATTTCTGTCATAATAGTTGTTAGTTTCAATAAATAAATAAATAAATAAAAGTTATGTATCATATTAATATAATACCATTATCATTCATCATCATTAAAACCCTTCACAAATCCACTGCTGAACATAGGCCTTCCCCAAGGAATGCCACAAAGCACGGTCCTGAGCTACCTGCATCCATCAACTTCCTGCATGTCTTACCAGGTTTTGACTCCATCTAGTGGGACAACGTCCTACACTTCACTTGCCAGTACGAGGCTGCCACTCGAGAACCTTTTTTCCCCATCGGTATTCGGTTCTTCGAGCTATATGGCCGGTCAATTGCCACTTCAGCTAACTAATCCATTAGGCGATGTCAGTCACTCTGGTTCTGCTGCAGATATCCTCATTCCTAAGTTTGAACCCCTGAGTATAGCCCTCTTCATAGCTGGTTGAGAGACTTCGAGCTTCCTCATACGGCCAGCAGTGAAAGGCCTCGTCTCATATCCATATTTCATCACTGGCAACACGCATTGGTTGTACAATCTAGTTTTGAGGTATTCCTGACGAGAAGATGTGTTGTAATCTCCCGAACGCTGCCCAGCCGAGTTGAATCCGTCGATTGAGCTGTCGGTCAATCGACGGACCTACCTAGTCGGATTAATTGTCCCAAATAAAAATACTCTTCAACAACTTCAGCTAAGTGCTCCCAAAAACCACAGGCATAGGTGTGACATGGACATTACACATGACTTTTGTTTTGTCCATGTTCATCTTAAGACCTATCCGTTGGGAGACACTATTGAGATCATTGAACGTATTGCGTAGGTCCTCCAGCGATTGTGCTATAAGGACTATATTGTCGGCAAATCGAAGGTGAGTGACGTACAAGACATTGACGTTAATACCGTATCCTTTCCAGTCCAGTAGGTTGAAAACGTTTTCCAATGCAGCGGTAAAGTATTTCGTGGATATTACGTCACCCTGTCTTACATATCTCTACAGTTGGATTAGTTTCGTACTCTGGTTCTGTACCCGGATAGCCATCATAGCCCTTAACCATTCAACTAAAAAATTATTATGATTAAACTAAGTACACAAAATAAAAATAAAAACATAATTTCTAGAATAATTTATTGTCAACCGTTCACTTTGTTTTAGTATTATAAAAAACAAATCAGCTGCTATAATAACGCCTATTCTAATCAACTACAGGTCTGTCTATTGACAGTAAAATATTTTCTACTATGTAAAAATTTATGTTTGTTCCTACTTTCTACGATGCCATACCGTTCATCAGATTGCGGTAAAACTTAGTCAACTTATTGGTTGCATTTGTGAGAGGGTTATATGCATGGCACAATTAACTAACACTAGGTGGCGTGCGTATAATACTGACTATTTATTTGAAAGTTATAGAAAGTTATGTATCATTCTATTTCAATGATTGTATTATCATTCCTAATTATACAATATAACTGTTCCACATTTTTAACGATATTTCCACAATTATTTCTTCTGCGGCAGCAATGCGCCGGGTATGAGCTAGCAAGATTATATAAAAAATATGACCTTTAAATTACATAGTTATCAGTTATTTACAACGACATTTTCGAAATTAAAATTACAATATTAAAAAAATAACTGAAATTATCAATTACCGAGCCCGATATGTGAATGGAGCCAGGGAAAAACGAGCACTTGGAAGCATCAAGTGGTGCAGCCTCACCAAAGTCGCGAAAAACAGTCGAGTGGCGCATCGTCAATCGCCATACCAACACTCCTCTTCCAGTAGTACAGGGAGAGGAATCTCCTCTATCCGCAGCCCACTAACACACATCCAACGTGACTCGACATCATCAGGCGACCTTTCGACACTTGGCTATGGCCCTTGAGTTTGGTGGCAAATGAGGAAAGAAGAAATAAAAAATCATTCGAAATAATAATCTAATACTTAGTACTTGGTAGTTGGTAGTGCTTGGTACTGGTACTACCAGAAAATATTGTCGGTATACTGCACTTTTTCAAAGTGGTGCAGTTCTCATGTCTAATAAAACAGTCGTCTGTGAAATTTTTGGAAGAAATATGATCATTTTGTTTCGGACGCCAATTCACAATATTTATGATTTTAAGCCATAATTTTAGTCTAGGTTCAGTTAGAAACCTGTTAATTAATAAACATTTGATAATCATCTGTTGTTGGTAACTTTGTTTGTTAACAGATATGGGTAGGAAAGAACATCGATAAGTATTATAGACAAGGAACTCGGCAACCCTATCGAATTATATTGTTTATCAAAACTCAGCTAAACATGTTGGTATATATGATATTAAGATTAGTAACAAATTTCTAAGTACTTATATTATCAAATAGTTTTAATTTGTTTAATATTTACTGCAATTTCACTTACTTGTGAAATGTTATACCACTTCCCTTTTGGTAACGAGTTTTACAGATTACGCACCCTCTCATTAACAATGAAAATAATTCTTATTATATAACTAATATTATACACAATCAAACAACATAAAATACTTTCGTTTTTTAGTTTAAAAGTTCAAAATACAGACTTATTAAATATGACAATATGAATAATACAACAGACTTTGGCATATTATGTCAATTTTATTTTTCAAGACATCCTTTAGCGGCGCTTCAAATTGGCACAGTCATTTTGTATGGTATAGCCAGTCCAGCGTACTTGTATATATAGAGGTCAGTGACACAAAAAGACAGAGTATGCGAAGCTTCTACATTGAAGTCGTCTGTGTATTTCTGCGGCGAAGATGCGAGCCATGCATATATCCATATATAATATTTTGAAGGTAACATATTTAATATATAAACAACATTTGAAGCATCTCATCTTTGTACCTAAAGATGACAGTGCTAATGTTGCATTTTTTGTTTGAAGGTGGTTGTAGTGGTACGAATGCTGAAACAGCCACTTAAACAGTAATGATTTCTTATAGAATAAGGGTGATAACCTACCACACAGTCCAGCTAATGGTAAGTGGATGCTGCGTCTCATATACATCTACATCTACCCTCAATTAAGAATCAAAATGCAGATACCTTGTGATCTCTGAGGACCAAAATGGATTGCCTCGTTACCATTAAAAAAGGCTTTCGGCTCATCACACTCACCATACGAACGCACAGCATTAAGCTGCTATTTTACTCTGATAATCTGTGAGAGCGTGGTCCTACTCCGGTTGAGTCTACTCAATCGTGCTGCAATCATAATATAGCTGCAGCATGACACTACCACGTACAGATGATGGTAATGATGGTATATAATATGAATACACATGTTTTTGACTTAGCACTTTGCACCCACAATAATTTTTCTGCTTAGCCTAGAGGTAAACTGGTAGAGAATGCCCTGATACATTAAGTCCGCCTTTTTATATTGGGTGTGCAAATAAAACATAAGTAAATCATATATATATATATATATATATATATATATATATATATATATATATATATATATATATATATATATATATATATATAGTGCAATTTTAAATTTACAAATAAATATAATTATGTATGCTTTTTAATACTCTCACAATCTATATGTGTGACTGTTAACCTCAGACTATTATGTGTTTAACATCGGCGGTTTGAATTTAAACAATCAATACTTTATTTCATTTTATGTATGTGCAACACATACAATATATAAATTTTACTTTCTGGATTCCTTCTCAATATACACTTTTACCAAGCTAAATCTCACACCGATTTCATTTAATTCATTATTTTGTATTATTTTTCAGCTACAAAGTAATTTGTGGCGAGAAAAAACTTTAAAATGTCTATTTTAAAACACGTCCGTTCTTTGTATCAACTGGGTTAATGCCCAGAAGTACCAACATACGTTACAGTCTGTATTATCAGAACAAACAAAGAAATATACCTCAAGAGACAATCATCATCATCATCATTACTACAGCCCTTCACAAGTCCACTGCTGAACATAGGCCTCCCCCAAGTAATGCCACAAAGCACGGTCCTGAGCCACCTGCATCCATCGACTTCCTGCATATCTCACCAGGTCATCACTCCATCTAGTGGGGGGTCGCCCTACACTACTCCTACCGGTACGAGGCTGCCACTCGAGAACCTTTCTTCTCCATCGGTTATCGGTTCACTTCAGCTTACTAATCCGTTGGGCTATGTCGGTCACTCTGGTTATACTGCGGATATCCTCATTTCTAATTTCATACGGCCAGCAGTGAAGGACCACGTCTCAGTTCCATATGTCATCACTGGCAACACGCACTGGTTGTACAACTTAGTTTTCAGGTTTTGAGGTATACCTGACGAGAAGATGTGTCGTAATTTCCCGAACGCTGCCCAGTTGAACCCGTTGATTGACTTCTCGGTCGAAGTTGGACTTACCTAGTCGGACTATATGTCCCAGGTAAACGTACTCGTCAACAACTTCGAGCATAGTGCTCCCTAAAACTACCGGCATAGGTGTGACATGGACATTAAACATGATCTTTGTTTTGTCCATGTTCATCTTAAGACCTATCCGTTGGGAGACACCATTGAGGTTATTGAGCATAGTGCTTAGGTCCTCCAGCGATTCTGTCATGAGGACAATATCGTCGGCAAATTAAAGGTGAGTGATGTACTCGTTATTGATGTTTATACCGTATCCTTTCCAGTCCAGTACCTTGAAAACCTCTTCCAATGCAGCGGTGAAGAGTTTCGGGGATATAACATCACCCTGTCTTACACCTATCTGCAGTTGGATAGGTTTCGAACTCTGGTTCTGTACTCAAAACTCAATGAATCAAAATAAAGATGCGTTGTCACCCCTGAGGACTGAGATGGAATGCCTCGTTTCCAGTAAAACGTGTGGTGGATGTAATGGTGACCCATACGAAACACAGCGGCATTAAGCTTCTATTTTACGCTGGTATTCTGTGAGAGCGTGGTCCTTCCCCGGTCGAGTCGACCCATTCGTGCTACAACTATAATATAGCTGCAGCGTGGCTCTACCACGTATAACATCATTAATATATTATTATTAAAATTAATTAAAATTCTTTATTTTGAGATCATCCCAAAAGGCTATTACTTTATGGCAGAAATAACATATATCTAGTAGAAAAGATAAACATACCGTAGTAAAAATTTTCTTGAGATTTATAAATAAAAATCTCATTCAACGAGAAAACGATGCTGAGAATTGTACCGCAGGAAGTAGGGTCGTATGACAGATTTGTTTTTATTGTCATAAATATTTTATAAATTAGTGGTACATTAGTTTGACATAACTATAACGGATAAGTCATTCACCTCCTTAAGTATTAAATAAATGACGTGGCTAAAGAACAAACATGAACAAACATGTCTTATTGAAGTGCCTGATATAAACAACTTATTTAACTCAGAAAGCACGTAAAGCTTCCTTAGATTTATTACATTACTGGCAATCAGTGTTCTTAAATTATACCGAATTTTAACAACTAGGAATAAAAAACTTTCACAGGTTTTACGTCAGTCCATAAAAATATTAATTGTATAAGTTTCAAGAGAAAACTGAACGCTACCAAAGATGATTCGTCAGACTATAGAATTGAAAATCTCTTAATTAATAAAAAAATCCAAACCAAAGAACATCAATGCAAGGCTTCAGGACCTTATAAGTGCTAAAGACTTTATAAGCGCGTTCTACAACGATCTAACCAGACGGATAAGGAAGTGAAACACCTCAGTGCCCTTGCCTTGAAAGATTTCGTTATATTACAAGATTTTCATAAATTAAAAGAAGAATAATATCTTGGATTTCGCAAAGCCCTCTAAACGTCACGGGAATTAAAATAAGTTAAGAATAAGTAATATTAAACGCTATAAAATATGTAATGTTATTTTATTGGACGTGCATTAGTCGCATAATTAAAAGAAATCATTTAAAAAGCTGAGATAAGGAGTTTAATGATGATAATATTACAGTCCTTGTGGTCATTGTAAAATTTTTTTTTAATCTACAATTTAATGGTAAAACAATTTGCTCACGACTTTTTGCCTTGTGTAGCGAATAAACATTAATATATAAATATTAAATTATTGGATCCAAGTCGCAATAAATATAGGAGAAGGATGTTGACTATGGAAGTGGATGAACTGTACTATGGATGATATGCGTAAGAAATTGTCTAAAATTGTAATGAGATGTCGGCTAATAGAGGAGAATGGAAGGACAAGATATCCTATCTTGACTCAAAATAATTTTGGATGAAGAAAGGAACAAGAAGATTAAGATCTTTTCTGTTAATATTTGAATTTCTTTTAGTTAAATAGCGTCCAAATCATTCTTGGTATGCATCGGCACGCTTTTCCGAACATTAGTGGTCCAATCTCATACACCTTATACCGAAAGGACGCCGAACAATTCACAGACTGATATTTAACATCAATCAATCTTCATAGGACACAACATGTCTGTAATTATTATTCATAATAATCACCAATGATCGTAGAAAATATGTTTACATTCAGCCATCTTATAAAAGTCCATTGTTGAACATAGACACACTGTTGAACCTCTCTCATAGTTTGCATTATGATGATATTAACTTGGCCATAGTGGCCATGCTTAGAAGGCTGACAGCTGTGATGGCAACCACATTTTTTATCATTTTAAATGGTTCATTCAGGAAGATGCTCATCTCCTCTTTCAGTTTCCTTCTGTCACGACACCCACGGGACAGTATACTTATATTTACTTTAACACTACACGGATAATGTGTACTTACATATCGTAAAAAAGTAAAGTTACAGCCTAAATAAGTTCCACTGCTGGGCACAGGCCTCCACTCATTTCTGAGAGGGTTTTAGGGCAAGGAAATGTTCACCACACTGTCCCAATACGTGTTGGCAAACTTCACATTTCTTCGAAATATTTTTTTCTTATTCCTCAGACATACAGGTTTCCTCAAGATGTTTTCCTTCACCGCCGAGCACGTGGTAAATCAGCACTTAGAAAATTGCAATTAACAATTTAATTGGTGCCGGCGGGGATCGAACCCGAGTTACTCGCGTTCTGTTATATTTACAGCAAGCGTTAACCATCTGATCTACCACGGCTCTCACTTACATATTGTGTTTTCGCCCAAGTATTAATTTCGATTGAGAAGCAACCCTTTAAAACCTTATGTGTAAAAAATTGAGAATCTCATTTAATAACATAATATTTAAGCCTTATAAAAGCCGAGGCGTGAGCAGCCGTCAAGAAATTTTAAACCTCATGCACTGTTTTGCCGCATCGTTTTAAGCTACGAATTATATTCGGATTATACCATAGCTATGCGAATTTGGAGTATAAATTATAGCGGAAATATTTCGAGCTTATTAACTTTGTATTTTTTTTTTGTAAAACGAACATGCGGCTCACCTGAAAGTAAGTATTAACCGCCGCCCGACTTTCAAGGCAAGTTAAATTAAACGTAATAAAATTCTTACATTTAGTTTATTCAACGTGTATGATTTCTCTACATATAATATTTCCTTAAAAACGGTCCTATGAGTAAACATAATTTTACAGATTTTATCGCGCTTAATTTAATTTCTTTTAAATATCGACGTTTAAGTTAACTTATATTAAACACGATAAAATCCGTAAAATCCTATTCTCTCTCTCTCTATCTCTCTCTGATGGTGATGTTATGAGTGGAGTAATAGCATTGAGAACAGTTGAATCAACAAACCCTGCTCCATAATCTTTCCAGAAGTAATAGTAGGCCAATGTCGTGCAAAGATTCTCAAGGGTGACATAACGTTAATGTGTAACTGCATGTTTTATGGGGAAATTCCTACGCATACCCACTTCGCTGGGTCACCGCAGAGTTAAGCCAGACTTACATCGATTTAAAACCTTTTGTCGATCCACCTTCGCCGCATATCAGCTAGGTAACAGGACCGCTGTCATAAGCATTTATTATTCTATTAATGCTGATCTCACTAACACGGGCCCTCCTCGTTAGAGGAGAACTCTTCCCTCTAATCCCCTAATCCTCCTAGCGAGAAGCGCTAAACCACAATGTAATCCTCCCACACGATTTCCTTTTCTACGGATCTACTAGAAGTACGTCGTAGGTGTCATTGTGACCTTGATACTGATGTTGAAGATGGCGACTATTTAAAAATAATTTTGTCGATCGACGAGTCCAACTCTAGCCATGAAGGCAAAGTGAATTTGCAAAATTTGCATCATTGGGGCCGTTGGAAAAAAGGCCATAATCCTCTTAATAAAAGCAGATTTCTTATCCACGAATATTTTCTGTTAATGTTTGAGCTGGTGATATTGTTCGAAATCTTAACGGCCTACATTTTTCGCCAGAACATTTGAACGGGGACAGTAATTACGAATTTCTTGTTAATTATTTACCTGAGCTGAATGAGTTAAAGTTTTGTAAAAATATGGGTTAAATATTTTTCAAAATGCTGCTTGTCCAGCGCATTACCGACGTGTACCAACTCTTGGATTGGTTGAATTGGTTCTGTTCCTTGGCCGGCACGATCCCCAGACGTGACACCTCTGGATTTTTTCATCTGAAGATGGGCCAAGTAATTAGTTTATGCACCAGAGACGCCCAAGAAAGAAATATTGTACGAAAAATAAACACTGCATTTGAAAAAATTAAAATTGAAATAACGCTTTCACCAACTACGGAACAACAAGTTAAGTTAAGTAAGTAACAGTTTTTTTTAATGAAAGTAGAAGTCGCCACTTTCTATAACATTTACGTAGATTTACGGTTTTGACAACTCAGAACTACATATATTTTTTGATTTGAATTGTATCAAGTAAAGATTTATTTAGAATAGTAATATATTGCAAAATACAGGACAAGTTATTTCGTAGTATCCTATACCTTTAAACGAGCAATTTTGTATATATATATATATATATATATATATATATATATATACAAAATTGCTCGTTTAAAGGTATATATATATATAATCGGAATCTCGGAAACGGCTCCAACGATTTTTATAAAATTTTGTGTGCAGGGAGTTTCGGAGGCAATAAATCGATCTAGCTGGGATTTATTTTAAGAAAATGTCTTTTTGTCCGTGTTTTTAGGCAATGAAAAACTGCTACAATATCGATAAAATAAGAAGGTAAATTTTGACAGTTTGTTAATGATTACAAATAGCTTAATTGGTATATTGGGCGGTCACAAAATTGTAATACCACGGTTCGAGCCCAGACCGACCGACTGACTTTTTTAGTTTTTTTTTCAAGTTCCTTTCTTTTTTGAGAAAATTTATTTTTTTTCGAGCCCTTTTTTTAGAATTTTTTAAAAACCCGAAAATTAAACTAATTGCACTCATGATTTTTTATTCAAATAACCAGTTCAGTTTTTTCTATTATGTCGCTAAGATCAAAAATATTATTCGTATTTCATCAGTATGTAATTTGTATCTAAATATAATTTCCAAAACACACGAATTAAAAAAAAAAACCGAGCGAAAAATACCGAGCAAAGCTCGGTCAACCGGGTACTTACAACAGAAGTTACGACGATTTTCAAAAAAAACTTAATAAAGATCATATCTTAACTACTTAGGACGTAGGGGCAACCGGGGAAATGTAGCAAATGCCCACATCTCTTCAAAATCCTCTCGATCCATACGCCAAACATTCTGTAAGTACATGATATTTCCGTACAAAATGCTTTCACCAATTAAAAGGTCGAATTTCGCCACTCACTTAGCGGTCAGCGATCACATTTCTACAGAAGCCACGTTTAGAGGCGAAACACGCATCGTACATATTACTGTAGTTTACTTATTTCTAGTATAATTGTGTTGAGATTAGTGGTAACTGTGACATCGCACGCAATTGAAGAAGGGCGGGAGGTGCTCTGTATAGCAGGTAAAACATGTCAATTTGTTTTTATTATTCTTTTCACGCGAATATCAGCGAATCTTTATATATGTGAATCTTTCCATCCATCCTCTACAGCCTATAAAAGTTCACTGCTGAACATAAGCATCCCCCACACAGTACTTTAAAGGAGGCATTTTGTCACAGTTGCCACACTTGGCATGTGGATCGGTTGCCGCAGTTTTTATTTTAAGTTGTTATTAGGAAGACGATGCTGCCCGTTTCCTGGTTTGTTTCCTTCTGTCTCCTCTTTTTTTATATAGAAGAGGGGGCGAACAAGCATGCGGCTCACCTGATGTTAAGTGACTACCGCCGCCCATGATCATCCGCAACACCAAGGGAATTGCAGGTGCGTTGCCCTTAAAAAAGGAGTAAGCTCTTTTCTTGAAGGTCCCCAGGTCGTATCGGTCCGAAAAAGTCGCTGGTGGTAAACTATTCCACAGAGAGATTGTACGCGGAAGAAAACTCCTCTTGAAACGTATAGTGGTGGACCGCCAAGCATCCAGATGGTGTGGATGGTATCGGGACGTTTGCCGCGTAGTGCGTTCACGAAATTTGGCGGCTGGGATTAATCCGAACAATTCCTCGGAGCACTTTCCATGGTATATGCGAAAGAAAATGCAAAGAGATGCAACATCTCTTCGCAGTGCCAGTGAATCGAGCCGATCGGAAAGCACTCGGTCGTTGACGATTCGAGCCGCTCCGCGCTGGATGCGGTCAAGTGGAAGGAGCTGATACTGGGGAGCCCCAGCCCAGAGATGGGAACAGTATTTTATGTGCAGCCGAACCTGCGCCTTGTAAAGTTGCAGGCGGTGTGCCGCCATGAAATACTGTCCTGCTGTGTGACCACGAAACTGCACGTCACTCGATATGTCGACGCCGAGGATTCCAATACTGGCTGAGGCAACAAGGGGAGTGCCTAGAAACTGAGGAGATACGACAAATGGGTTCTTTTTAGCGGTTAACGCGCAAACTTGTGTCTTCTGGGGGTTAAACTGAACTAGATTTAGTCGCTCCCAATCCAAGACTCTGCTCAGCAAAGACAACTTCAGACACAAGTTTGTCCTGGATTCGGAGACGTTTTCCAGAGAAATATTGGCTCGGCTGGTGTAAAGAGCATTACCATTACATTATTATATATGGTGTATAGTGCTGTCATCTGCATAGCAATGAATGTTACGGGTTTGCAACATATCATTGATATGCAGAAGAAACAGCGTTGCCGATAGCACGCAGCCTTGTGGAACACCAGCGTTAATAGGCTTGCAATCGGAGCTTGCACCGTCTACAACAACCTTGATGCTCCGATCTGCAAGAAAACTGGTGATCCAATCGCACAATTTTTCGGGAAGCCCATAGGAAGGGAGCTTCGAAAGAAGCGCTTTGTGCCAAACCTGATCGAAGGCCTTCGCAATGTCCAAACTAACGGCCACTGCCTCCCCCTTGGACTCTACTGCCTCCGCCCATCTGTGAGTTAGGTAGACCAGAAGATCACCAGCTGACCTACCACGGCGAAAACCGTATTGGCGGTCACTAATCAGCTGGTGATCCTCAAGGTACCTCATGAGCTGGCAGTTTACAATGGACTCCATTATTTTGGAGAACAAGGAGGTGATGGCGATAGGCCGGTAGTTGGACGGGTCTGAGCGATCGCCTTTTTTAGGGATCGGGGGGACGAAAGCCGTCTTCCATGATTTTGGGACTACGCCTAGGGAGTAGGAGTACCGGAAAAGACGCGTTAAAACTGGTGCCAACTCTGGAGCACACGTCCTCAGCACAATTGGGGGGATTCCGTCAGGCCCGCTCGACTTGTCGATGTCCAGTGAGAGGAGTGCTTTGCGAACCGAGCGCTGTGTGAACTGCACTTCCGGCATGGAGCACTCACACTACGGGATGGTCGGCGGCGTACTCCACCCGTCATCGAGGGTCGAGTTGGACGCAAAGAAAGAGCCTAGAAGATCGGCTTTCTCCTTTGCGGTATGGGCCAGTGAGTGGTCCTCCCTGTGCAGAGATGGAAGAGATGGCTGACAGAAATTCCCCTGGACAGCCTTGGCGAGAGACCAGAATGCACGGGTTCCAGAAGGAAGGCGAACTAGTTTCTCGAGAATTCTGCCTATGTGCTCTGACTTCGCCTTGGCAATAACTCTTTTAAAGGACTTAGAGGCGGAATTATACTTCTTTTTTAGAGTGCTGTGTTTACATCCCGGGACGCTGATGCGTCAGCCCAGGCTTGGTAGCACTCCTGCATATAGCATGATGCTATTTTACAGGAGCGACCATACCATGGCTGAGATTTGCCTCCAATGGGCACCACAGAGGAAGGAATAAAAAGTGCCATACCCTGAAGTACCACATCAGCGACAGAATCCGCAACAACGTTGGGATCGTCCGGCGAGAAGCAAACCCGCCCCCAAGGGTAGGATGCAAAGAAAGACCGCCTCCCATCCCAATCGGCTGACCTATAGTGCCAAACACGGCGGCAGTCTGCAGAATGCAACTGCGATTTCAGCGTGAGTGGCACCACACTCCGAACAAGACAATGGTCCGAAGAGCCTAAAGGGGCATCGACGGAAATCTGATGTCCGTCCGGGTGAGAGGTCAGCAGAAGGTCCAACAGGGAAGGTGCATGATCCTCCACATCTGGAATCTGCGTAAGCGAAGTAACTAGTTGAGTCAGACCATATGCCAAGCCAAAATCATGAACAGATCCCCCCGCATTATCGGTTAAACGTGCGACATCCACGGAAAGATATGGGTAGTGGATATTCTAACACCGCCACTACACGGTCGTATAATTGTAGTTCACTTGGATCCTAATATAATTGTGTTTACTTTAGTAGCGAAAGTGATAGTGCAAGTAATTGTGGGAGGTGCTCTTCAAACTATGTAACATACATCATTTTTTGTTCATGCAAATCTTAGGTAACAAATTTCATCAACATCTATAACATTTCACTCAGACGTGATATTATTTATATTAAAGAGATACGTGAGAGAACTTCACGGTATTACACGCCCCTGTTACAGTTTGCTACCACACATGCAATGCAAATAAAAATACCCAAAGTTGAATACAAAATTGGCGTGTCATATATCGCCTCACTGCCTTCATACGTCTGGCGATAACCCTCATAAATCTTTTAAGGCACGTCGTTGTGTTCTTGTTACGGCTTCCCAGGAATGCTAACATTTGCTTTATAATATTTTATTTATGTAATTGGGATAAGTTAAAGGAAAATGTGATGAATTTAGTTTTTTGACATAGACCAAGTCGTTTCTTACATTAAAACGTATAATTATGCTTTAAACAATATCATTAAAAATCAATTTTATTTCCACACGATGTTTTACTTTGGCACTGAACACATGATAAATCAGTACTTTTAATAATTATTATAAATAGCAAAATATAGATTATGTACCTACTACTAGCGACATCTCGTACCAAAGTGTGAACAAATGTTGTCTATGTGATTCTTTACTTTTGTCTTTTGAAAATATAGTTCTGTTCATTCTTATACTCGCTGAGTCACATTGTTTTATTATAATAATGTTATTGGTGGTGGAGGATTGAACCCGGGTTTGGGGTTATGAAGGTAGTAATATACTGCAAGAGCTAAGAACCTGTGCTATTACGGCAGCATAAAATTGGAAGTGATAATAATGTCCTCCAGACATAGTTTCGGTCACGACGGCCATTTTCAAAGGAGACTAGTCAACTGAGCAGGACAGGATCATAATGCTCAAGTGTATGCGCAAACACAGGTGCATTCCCTATTCTCTCACTCTCATAGTCCGCTGGGACGGTGATCTGACACGACCGGAGAGATATCAGGCGTAGGATTAACAGCTTTACGTGCGTTCTGAGATATGGATGAGAAACATTGCCAACTTTATGACTCCAGCCCGCTGCTGAGAATTTCTTGACAGAGCAACCCAACTAACTGCTCTTTGGCCCCATCCGAACGCGATTCGAAACCGGGCCATCATGATCCGTAGCGGCGTTAACGGCTATTAGATAAAGGAGCCAATACTAGAAGTTAATATGAGAAATGAATAATAAAACATTTCGAAGACAAGTGACGTCGGGCAACAGACACTGGACCAGCGTGGCGGACTTATTGCTTAATTACTCACTCCGAACTGAGAGAAGGCTTGTGTCCAGTGATATGTTTACATGTGGTAGAGCCGCGCTGCAGCTATATTGTGGTTGTAGCACTAATTACTCTCTCAGAACTGAGAGAAGGCTTGTGTCCAGTGATATGTTTACATGTGGTAGAGCCACGCTGCAGCTATATTGCGGTTGTAGCACTAATTACTCTCTCCGAACTGAGAGAAGGCTTGTGTCCAGTGATATGTTTACATGTGGTAGAGCCGCGCTGCAGCTATATTGTGGTTGTAGCACAAATTACTCTCTCCGAACTGAGAGAAGGCTTGTGTCCAGTGATATGTTTACATGTGGTAGAGCCACGCTGCAGCTATATTGCGGTTGTAGCACTAATTACTCTCTCAGAACTGAGAGAAGGCTTGTGTCCAGTGATATGTTTACATGTGGTAGAGCCACGCTGCAGCTATATTGCGGTTGTAGCACTAATTACTCTCTCCGAACTGAGAGAAGGCTTGTGTCCAGTGATATGTTTACATGTGGTAGAGCCGCGCTGCAGCTATATTGTGGTTGTAGCACTAATTACTCTCTCCGAACTGAGAGAAGGCTTGTGTCCATTGATATGTTTACATGTGGTAGAGCCACGCTGCAGCTATATTGCGGTTGTAGCACTAATTACTCTCTCAGAACTGAGAGAAGGCTTGTGTCCAGTGATATGTTTACATGTGGTAGAGCCGCGCTGCAGCTATATTGTGGTTGTAGCACTAATTACTCTCTCCGAACTGAGAGAAGGCTTGTGTCCAGTGATATGTTTACATGTGGTAGAGCCACGCTGCAGCTATATTGCGGTTGTAGCACTAATTACTCTCTCCGAACTGAGAGAAGGCTTGTGTCCAGTGATATGTTTACATGTGGTAGAGCCGCGCTGCAGCTATATTGTGGTTGTAGCACTAATTACTCTCTCAGAACTGGGAGAAGGCTTGTGTCCAGTGATATGTTTACATGTGGTAGAGCCGCGCTGCAGCTATATTGTGGTTGTAGCACTAATTACTCTCTCAGAACTGAGAGAAGGCTTGTGTCCAGTGATATGTTTACATGTGGTAGAGCCACGCTGCAGCTATATTGCGGTTGTAGCACTAATTACTCTCTCCGAACTGAGAGAAGGCTTGTGTCCAGTGATATGTTTACATGTGGTAGAGCCGCGCTGCAGCTATATTGTGGTTGTAGCACTAATTACTCTCTCCGAACTGAGAGAAGGCTTGTGTCCAGTGATATGTTTACATGTGGTAGAGCCACGCTGCAGCTATATTGCGGTTGTAGCACTAATTACTCTCTCCGAACTGAGAGAAGGCTTGTGTCCAGTGATATGTTTACATGTGGTAGAGCCGCGCTGCAGCTATATTGTGGTTGTAGCACTAATTACTCTCTCAGAACTGAGAGAAGGCTTGTGTCCAGTGATATGTTTACATGTGGTAGAGCCGCGCTGCAGCTATATTGCGGTTGTAGCACTAATTACTCTCTCCGACCTGAGAGAAGGCTTGTGTCCAGTGATATGTTTACATGTGGTAGAGCCACGCTGCAGCTATATTGCGGTTGTAGCACTAATTACTCTCTCAGAACTGAGAGAAGGCTTGTGTCCAGTGATATGTTTACATGTGGTAGAGCCGCGCTGCAGCTATATTGCGGTTGTAGCACTAATTACTCTCTCCGAACTGAGAGAAGGCTTGTGTCCAGTGATATGTTTACATGTGGTAGAGCCGCGCTGCAGCTATATTGCGGTTGTAGCACTAATTACTCTCTCAGAACTGAGAGAAGGCTTGTGTCCAGTGATATGTTTACACGTGGTAGAGCCACGCTGCAGCTATATTGCGATTGTAGTACTAATTACTCTCTCCGAACTGAGAGAAGGCTTGTGTCCAGTGATATGTTTACATGTGGTAGAGCCACGCTGCAGCTATATTGTGGTTGTAACACTAATTACTCTCTCCGAACTGAGAGAAGGCTTGTGTCCAGTGATATGTTTACATGTGGTAGAGCCACGCTGCAGCTATATTGCGGTTGTAGCACTAATTACTCTCTCCGAACTGAGAGAAGGCTTGTGTCCAGTGATATGTTTACATGTGGTAGAGCCGCGCTGCAGCTATATTGTGGTTGTAGCACTAATTACTCTCTCCGAACTGAGAGAAGGCTTGTGTCCAGTGATATGTTTACATGTGGTAGAGCCACGCTGCAGCTATATTGCGGTTGTAGCACTAATTACTCTCTCCGAACTGAGAGAAGGCTTGTGTCCAGTGATATGTTTACATGTGGTAGAGCCGCGCTGCAGCTATATTGCGGTTGTAGCACTAATTACTCTCTCCGAACTGAGAGAAGGCTTGTGTCCAGTGATATGTTTACATATGGTAGAGCCACGCTGCAGCTATATTGCGGTTGTAGCACTAATTACTCTCTCCGAACTGAGAGAAGGCTTGTGTCCAGTGATATGTTTACATGTGGTAGAGCCGCGCTGCAGCTATATTGCGGTTGTAGCACTAATTACTCTCTCCGAACTGAGAGAAGGCTTGTGTCCAGTGATATGTTTACATGTGGTAGAGCCACGCTGCAGCTATATTGCGGTTGTAGCACTAATTACTCACTCCGAACTGAGAGAAGGCTTGTGTCCAGTGATATGTTTACATGTGGTAGAGCCGCGCTGCAGCTATATTGCGGTTGTAGCACTAATTACTCTCTCCGAACTGAGAGAAGGCTTGTGTCCAGTGATATGTTTACATGTGGTAGAGCCACGCTGCAGCTATATTGCGGTTGTAGCACTAATTACTCTCTCCGAACTGAGAGAAGGCTTGTGTCCAGTGATATGTTTACATGTGGTAGAGCCGCGCTGCAGCTATATTGCGGTTGTAGCACTAATTACTCTCTCTGAACTGAGAGAAGGCTTGTGTCCAGTGATATGTTTACATGTGGTAGAGCCACGCTGCAGCTATATTGCGATTGTAGTACTAATTACTCTCTCCGAACTGAGAGAAGGCTTGTGTCCAGTGATATGTTTACATGTGGTAGAGCCACGCTGCAGCTATATTGTGGTTGTAGCACTAATTACTCTCTCCGAACTGAGAGAAGGCTTGTGTCCAGTGATATGTTTACATGTGGTAGAGCCACGCTGCAGCTATATTGCGGTTGTAGCACTAATTACTCTCTCCGAACTGAGAGAAGGCTTGTGTCCAGTGATATGTTTACATGTGGTAGAGCCGCGCTGCAGCTATATTGCGGTTGTAGCACTAATTACTCTCTCTGAACTGAGAGAAGGCTTGTGTCCAGTGATATGTTTACACGTGGTAGAGCCACGCTGCAGCTATATTGCGATTGTAGTACTAATTACTCTCTCCGAACTGAGAGAAGGCTTGTGTCCAGTGATATGTTTACATGTGGTAGAGCCACGCTGCAGCTATATTGTGGTTGTAGCACTAATTACTCTCTCCGAACTGAGAGAAGGCTTGTGTCCAGTGATATGTTTACATGTGGTAGAGCCACGCTGCAGCTATATTGCGGTTGTAGCACTAATTACTCTCTCCGAACTGAGAGAAGGCTTGTGTCCAGTGATATGTTTACATGTGGTAGAGCCGCGCTGCAGCTATATTGTGGTTGTAGCACTAATTACTCTCTCCGAACTGAGAGAAGGCTTGTGTCCAGTGATATGTTTACATGTGGTAGAGCCACGCTGCAGCTATATTGCGGTTGTAGCACTAATTACTCTCTCCGAACTGAGAGAAGGCTTGTGTCCAGTGATATGTTTACATGTGGTAGAGCCGCGCTGCAGCTATATTGCGATTGTAGTACTAATTACTCTCTCCGAACTGAGAGAAGGCTTGTGTCCAGTGATATGTTTACATATGGTAGAGCCACGCTGCAGCTATATTGCGGTTGTAGCACTAATTACTCTCTCCGAACTGAGAGAAGGCTTGTGTCCAGTGATATGTTTACATGTGGTAGAGCCGCGCTGCAGCTATATTGCGGTTGTAGCACTAATTACTCTCTCCGAACTGAGAGAAGGCTTGTGTCCAGTGATATGTTTACATGTGGTAGAGCCACGCTGCAGCTATATTGCGGTTGTAGCACTAATTACTCACTCCGAACTGAGAGAAGGCTTGTGTCCAGTGATATGTTTACATGTGGTAGAGCCGCGCTGCAGCTATATTGCGGTTGTAGCACTAATTACTCTCTCCGAACTGAGAGAAGGCTTGTGTCCAGTGATATGTTTACATGTGGTAGAGCCACGCTGCAGCTATATTGCGGTTGTAGCACTAATTACTCTCTCCGAACTGAGAGAAGGCTTGTGTCCAGTGATATGTTTACATGTGGTAGAGCCGCGCTGCAGCTATATTGCGGTTGTAGCACTAATTACTCTCTCTGAACTGAGAGAAGGCTTGTGTCCAGTGATATGTTTACATGTGGTAGAGCCACGCTGCAGCTATATTGCGGTTGTAGCACTAATTACTCTCTCCGAACTGAGAGAAGGCTTGTGTCCAGTGATATGTTTACATGTGGTAGAGCCACGCTGCAGCTATATTGCGGTTGTAGCACTAATTACTCTCTCCGAACTGAGAGAAGGCTTGTGTCCAGTGATATGTTTACATGTGGTAGAGCCACGCTGCAGCTATATTGCGGTTGTAGCACTAATTAATCACTCCGAACTGAGAGAAGGCTTGTGTCCAGTGATATGTTTACATGTGGTAGAGCCGCGCTGCAGCTATATTGCGGTTGTAGCACTAATTACTCTCTCCGAACTGAGAGAAGGCTTGTGTCCAGTGATATGTTTACATGTGGTAGAGCCACGCTGCAGCTATATTGCGGTTGTAGCACTAATTACTCACTCCGAACTGAGAGAAGGCTTGTGTCCAGTGATATGTTTACATGTGGTAGAGCCGCGCTGCAGCTATATTGCGGTTGTAGCACTAATTACTCTCTCCGAACTGAGAGAAGGCTTGTGTCCAGTGATATGTTTACATGTGGTAGAGCCGCGCTGCAGCTATATTGCGGTTGTAGCACTAATTACTCTCTACGAACTGAGAGAAGGCTTGTGTCCAGTGATATGTTTACATGTGGTAGAGCCACGCTGCAGCTTTATTGCGGTTGTAGCACTAATTACTCACTCCGAACTGAGAGAAGGCTTGTGTCCAGTGATATGTTTACATGTGGTAGAGCCGCGCTGCAGCTATATTGCGGTTGTAGCACTAAATACTCTCTCCGAACTGAGAGAAGGCTTGTGTCCAGTGATATGTTTACATGTGGTAGAGCCGCGCTGCAGCTATATTGCGGTTGTAGCACTAATTACTCACTCCGAACTGAGAGAAGGCTTGTGTCCAGTGATATGTTTACATGTGGTAGAGCCGCGCTGCAGCTATATTGCGGTTGTAGCACTAATTACTCTCTCCGAACTGAGAGAAGGCTTGTGTCCAGTGATATGTTTACATGTGGTAGAGCCACGCTGCAGCTATATTGCGGTTGTAGCACTAATTACTCTCTCCGAACTGAGAGAAGGCTTGTGTCCAGTGATATGTTTACATGTGGTAGAGCCGCGCTGCAGCTATATTGCGGTTGTAGCACTAATTACTCTCTCCGAACTGAGAGAAGGCTTGTGTCCAGTGATATGTTTACATGTGGTAGAGCCACGCTGCAGCTATATTGCGGTTGTAGCACTAATTACTCACTCCGAACTGAGAGAAGGCTTGTGTCCAGTGATATGTTTACATGTGGTAGAGCCGCGCTGCAGCTATATTGCGGTTGTAGCACTAATTACTCTCTCCGAACTGAGAGAAGGCTTGTGTCCAGTGATATGTTTACATGTGGTAGAGCCACGCTGCAGCTATATTGCGGTTGTAGCACTAATTACTCTCTCCGAACTGAGAGAAGGCTTGTGTCCAGTGATATGTTTACATGTGGTAGAGCCGCGCTGCAGCTATATTGCGGTTGTAGCACTAATTACTCTCTCCGAACTGAGAGAAGGCTTGTGTCCAGTGATATGTTTACATGTGGTAGAGCCGCGCTGCAGCTATATTGCGGTTGTAGCACTAATTACTCTCTACGAACTGAGAGAAGGCTTGTGTCCAGTGATATGTTTACATGTGGTAGAGCCACGCTGCAGCTATATTGTGGTTGTAGCACTAATTACTCTCTCCGAACTGAGAGAAGGCTTGTGTCCAGTGATATGTTTACATGTGGTGGAGCCACGCTGCAGCTATATTGCGGTTGTAGCACTAATTACTCTCTCCGAACTGAGAGAAGGCTTGTGTCCAGTGATATGTTTACATGTGGTAGAGCCACGCTGCAGCTATATTGCGGTTGTAGCACTAATTACTCTCTCCGAACTGAGAGAAGGCTTGTGTCCAGTGATATGTTTACATGTGGTGGAGCCGCGCTGCAGCTATATTGTGGTTGTAGCACTAATATAGCTCAATGCGGTGTTTCGTATGGTGAGTGCAGATAATCGGAGACTCTTTTTATTTGAAATGAATTATTCCATCTCAGTCCCTAGGGATGTCAATGCATGTGTATTTTGATTCTTAATCAATGATAGATTGGACCACTAAGTGGAATGTGTGCTCGTTTGTCACCGTTATTCCATAGAAAAATAATAGAATAAAAGAGTGCATATAACCAAACAGATAAGAAAATATCCATGGTACTTGTAGACGAGGAATGTGCTACAATTTAAATTCAACTATTCGCAAACCTCTGGCAAGTGACGGGGATTATTTTCCTTGCATTCAGTTGCAGTTATTCGAATCATTGAATTTGAAATCCTGCGATTTCTTACCTACACCTTCTAAACGGTTTTGCTTTCGCAGGATATCTTTGATCTTTGTGTGGATATCTTGTGGAAACTATCAGTACGTAATATTATGGATGTTATGAAAGAAATGATTAATAGGGTATTATTCATAATGCCCAGATATTTTGGAAAATACCCAAAATGTGCAAGTAAAATAATAAAAACGAATGAAATAATTAATGGCTTAATGAATTAAGTTCGTTAAAACGTAAAGGGCAGAGTAATAAAAATATAAATAAGATTAGATCAGGTTATGACTAGACAATGTGAGAAATAATGAAGTTGTTAATCGGTATTAATTACGGAGCCAGATTTGAATAGTTATTATTCATGTTGCTTGAAAATTATAAATAAAGCCTTGATTAATTGCTTGTTCCATAACATGTTTACCAAAAAAAATATGTCCGTTGTTCCTTAACAATACAATCAAATCAGTAAATTTCTATTCTGACCCTCAATATTTTTTTAAATTAACCCTTTTACTGTATCCCCTTAATTTTAAGGCATTCCCCTTATTACTATAGCCTCGAAATCCTCGATGTCAGCATATCAAGTGCTGTTTAGTTCTACAATCCCGCGATGAGAAGCTTGGCATGCTCAGCATAGCTGAATAGTATACTGCTATCACTTTCTCTCTCTCTACTCTCTAGGCCGGGGCACCTCAGTGATTGCTCCTTCTGCTTGACCGCATCCAGCAGAGGGTCCCAATCCGTTGAAGCCCGAGTTCTTTCTTACATTTTATATCGCATTTTCAACAGAGGGTTTCCACCAGCTGCCAAATTCCACCATCGCACATCGCGACAGAATTTACTGTACGATTTACAAGAAATTTTCTCCCTCGTGCGATTTCTTTGTAAAACCAAAGATTTTTTCGGACCTATACGACTTAGGGACTTTCAAGAAAAGTACCTACTCCTGTATAAGATGCCGGTATCGCACCTGCAATTCTCCTGGTGTTGCAGTTGTTCGTGGACGGCGGTCAATACTTACCATCAGGTGAGCCGCGTGATTGCTTGCCCCCTCTCCTATAAAAAAAATGTTTTTGTACCTATAAATAAAACTATAGGCAAGTGGAAAACAAAGAATAAATAAACTATTCAACAAATTAGATAGTAAAAATGCAATTTTTTTAAATGTTGTACTTATATGCACAGTTTTCCGTTACGTCAAAATAAACTACGGTTATTGAAAAATAGCAAAAACAAGGTTAATAATCTGATAATAAACACTTTACGCTATATTTGAGAAGAATTGAACAAAGTTGAAAGAGCCATCTGCGACTCTTCTACCTGTGTAAGACACTCGCGCCGACTTGAATAAAGAGCGTATTTGCCTTCCATGATTTTGCTACTACTCTCTACTGCAGACATTCTCTTAGCAACTTATATATTAAGCGACAGTAGCCTAATGGTAGGGCGCGGACCGCGAACTCGAAAAGGTCGTGGGTTCGAATCCGCCATTCGACTACTGGCGTGAACCACTCATAACACAAGCAATTTAAGCTTACCACGAGTGGTTAAGGGGAATATTAGTAACGTTTATGGCATTGTTAATATTCTTTTCAAAAAAAAATCAACTTAATTACCAATGATAATAGTTGATATTACATGGACGATTTTAATTGGCAACAGTTGGCAACAGGCAACATCTACAGTAGTCGGATTATGCTGTAACTGTTACTTCGATTTAAAGGATTAAATGTTTACACAAGATTATGATTTTGGATGCGCCAAGAGCTTTTGACTTATGATTGTATTAGTTCAATGGGTTTTTAACCAATACTTGCAAGAAATGTAAGGAAAAGTTTGATATAAAATAGAATTATTTTCCCTAATATAAACCATAGTATTTTTCGCTCGATTTTTTTTAATTCGTGTGTTTTGGAAATTATATTTAGATACAAATTACATACTGATGAAATATAAATAGTATTTTTTGATCTTAGCGACATAATAGAAAAAACGGAACTGGTTATTTGAATAAAAAATCATGAGTGCAATTATTTTAATTTAAATTTTCGTGTTTTTAAAAAATACTAAAAAAAAAGAGCTCGAAAAAATAGATTTTCTCAAAAAAGAAAGTAACTTGGATAAAAATTACAAAAGTTGGTTGGTCGGTCTGGGCTCGAACCCGGGTTTTACGATTCTGTGACCGACCATTATACAAATTAAGCTATTTATAATCACTAACAATCTGTCAAAATTTACCTTCTTATTCTAACGATATTGTAGCAGTTATTCATTGCCTAAAAACACGGACAAAAAGACATTTTCTAAAAATAAATCCTAGCTAGATCGATTTATTATCCCCGAAACTCCCTGGACACTAAATTTTATGAAAATCGTTTGAGCCGTTTCCGAGATCCCGATTATATATATATATATATATATATATATATATATATATATATATATATATATACAAGAATTGCTCGTTTAATAGTATAGGATAGGATAGGATATGTAACGTTGCATATTGACTTCTGTTCAAATACTATGTATATACTATGTTCAAATATTTAAGTTCACAGGATATTTATCACCGTGGAATTTTCTTTTACAGCAGAAACGCAATACGGTTAAAACTTATAAATTAGTGTAGGAGTCATTAAAACATTCCTCACAAAATGCGAAGAACGAAAACATTGATATTGGTAGCCTGCGTCGGTAAGCAAGCATTACTTGAAAGATCTGGCACAGCACACAGCTGAATGGTTAGGCTAGTTGGGTACATACATACATAAACACTCACGCCTGTCACCCGGAGCGGTAGGCAGTGACTACGGACTTCCATTTGTCACGATCCTAACACATCTCTTTCGCTTCATTTACATCCATATACCTACGTATACGTGCTCATCCGTTAAGGGTGCTTTTAGTTTGGCCCATTTTCGCCAATTTGGTCAATAAACTTTCGCGTAGAGCGTCTCTTGGGTACAGGGCACTTTAAATGCTGTTGCCAATTTACAGTCTTTTCAATTTTAATTATTAAAATATTTTGATAGATTTCCTAAATCTTTATATAAACAAAAACAAAGCGGAACCTAACCCATTAATCAGCAGAATTTTACATAATGCATTTTATAGAATACACTTCTATTCTATAAGATGATTCTATGATATTCTGCTGGTATGGTCACAGAGCCCTCTTCACATCAGAAAGATTGTGTGCTCATATGACACCCTTATTCCATTAAAAAAATCCGCAAATTAAAGCCTGCTTCTATCAATATTTTCAAAACACATTTGAAATAATTCTATCCTGCGCAGATGAAAAGACTCCGTTGAGACTGGCCGCCGTAACCGAAATTTGATCTGTTGTACTTTATTGGCAGTAGATGCCGCCTCTTACCTGTTCTGCCGCACAATAACAGTGCCTATACCGCTGTGTTCCGGCTGAAAGGTTTAGATCAAGTGTAATTAAAGATTCTAAGGTTTTACATCTTAATTTTCAGAGGTGACAACGCATCTTAATAGAAATCTATGAGTCACAGCATCCACTTACCATCAGATGGATTGTGTGCTCTTTTGTCCATATTATTGTATTAAAAAAATTGGTCGCCACATAGTCGCATCTTACAACACTCGTGGAATGAAAAGGGGTGATAGATTGTCTTGCGCAGTCTCTAAACTCCAAGTATCTAATGTCATTCAATGTCAAAATATCAAGTGTCAGTGAGTAATATACTCCAGTATTCTCCATAACAGTCCATAAAAGTCTATTTCTGAAAAAAAAACCTCACAATAGATTGACTGCTATTGGGCAGGAGATTTTGCCATAGTTGCCACGCTTGGGAGACGAGTTGGCATCGAGTTTTTTATAATTTTGAGTTGTTATCAGAAGGATGCTGTGTCCATTTCATGTTTGAATTTCGCTCTGTCGCCTTTTACAATACCCACGAGACGATATGGGCAGAGGATACATAAATCAATATATTTTTATTTATCTATTTATTTATATATTCATTTCATCTTACAAGCTAACAGATGACACATCCAAAACGCTTATAAGATTAACAATTCGATATTACGCATCCTCGTCAATATATAGGTAATAGCAAAATTATTTTACAATATCCTAATTAACAATACATCAATAATATCATAGAAAAAAAATCATAAAAAATACAATCTGAGTCCATAATAGTAATAATATAGCAAAATAGCAATTATAATAATTAATTATGAAAACAATATATGTAAGTTTTATGGCTAGAATTTATTTAAAATTATTTGAATTTCTTTATACAAATGGCCTAATCTATCAACAAATAAGTCTAGCTCGTGGTGCTGTGCAAGTATGTCCCCAATAATGCGGAGTACGCGGTTGGTGTGCGCTTGACGAGCGCGCTCGGTACGTGCGCGGGGGGGGGGGCACCAGTAGTCGCGGGTGGCGCCGCGGCGCCACCTGTCCCTGCGAGTTTGCTGACACGTTCCCAGGGACCAAGATGCGGACACGCTCTAGTATTTGGGGACTATCAATCCTATTGTGAATTATGGACAGATATTGCATGACTTGAGACATTGCCCTTCTAAATTTCAACGTTTCAATGTCCACCATACCAGACACAAATAAGGAAGGGCATAAGTAGGGATAGTATCCGTCTTGTTTCTTATATATCCATGGAGCAAATTTACGTTGTATTTTTTCAATCATTAGAACGTATTTCTCTTCGTAAGAATTCCAGATAACAGCACCGTACTCGAGTTTACTGCGCACATAAGCATTATATAATACTTTTGCGACCCGTGTATTATCAAACTGTGACGCAGTCCTTATGACAAAACCTAACATTTTGTGCGCTGACTTACAAATTTTGTTGATGTGCGTGTGGAAAACTAATTTGCAATCTAATAGTAATCCTAAGTCCCTAATCTCTTTAACTCTTTCCAAAGGAGCGTCAGTTAACTTATAATTAACAATAATGGGCTGTGATTTTCGCCTTAAAGTTATTAGTTACATTTGAGATTATTGAACGGAAGGTGGTTTTCTTGACTCCATATAGACACAGCATCAATATCTCTCTGTAATGTCACGGCATCAGCCTCAGTTTCAATACCCAGAGTTAGTTTCAGGTCATCCGCAATTAAGAGACACTCTGAAGTCAAAACAACATCTGGAAAATCGTTAATAAATATCACGAATAGCAAAGGTCCTAACGTATACTACCTTGACTCATTCCTGACCTATTAAAGTAGTCTCCAGAGTTATATCCACTGAGCCTCACATATTGACGTCGATTATTAAGGTAACAAGAAAAAAATTATGTGTTATATATTGTGAGTGTTAGTGATAATTTTTACGTAGTAGCCGTGTCATATGTGCAACACCATTGCGTGTCCCCCCGATCATGAAAAGACCAGGTTCATAAGCAGCATAATGCTGCTGAGTTTCCTATTCTTGCTTCTGCTGCGTCTGCATTTTGATTTTTAATCTAATGTAGGTGTCAGTGTCTAAGGGCCATAGCATTCACTCACCGCAGGTTGGCAGTGCTCTTTAATTCAAAACCTTCACCTAATTAATAAATAATTTGCATAACTCAATAACATATAACCTGCTAAACGGGTTTAGATAGATTTTTTACACTAATTGAGTATATCTTGAATTAACAGTTAGGGTGTTTTATTGTTTAAAAACTTAACGCAGGAATATGTACATGAAGGCTCGTATTTTAGTTTTTACTAAGCAACTTAGTTTTTAATAAAGTAATAATACTCAATTTAAATCTTGAGCTAATTTGGAATGTTTGACCACATTTATGTAAATATATCGTGGGTACAGCAGCAAAGGGGTGGTAAAATTTACCGGCGTCTGTCCTTCCGTTCGAATTCCGAATACAATCTGTTCGAAAAAAAAGACAGTTCGATTTACCAGCTGGGTCTTCATCATCACTTACCACCAGGTGGGGTTTTGGTGATGCACCGGCATATAATAAGTAAAAAAATGTAAATTAAAGACTGCCGTGTGAGTTTTAATAATAGTAATGAAAAAAAAACACGTAACCTCTGTCTACTTTCAGATAATTCTGATAGAATTGACGTATGATTGGTACACGAGCCGCGACGCCTGACACGGAAATAAATTCGAAGTAAACCATTTAAAATTCAATTTGTGTTGGATTTAAAACCAAAATCATAAACAATCATTCTAAAATAAAAAGAAAATAATGATTTCTTATATTTACATGAACACTTATTTTACTTTAATAAAACTAGTTTAACCGATTTTATCGTGTTAACTTATTTTTAATTTCGGGACTACGGAAATTTAAGAAAGGGGTTAAATATTTAAAGTTGATATGATAAAATATGTAAAGATATTTTTTTAAATGAAAAATAAATTAGAAGTTAAAGCCCGTATACGTCGCACTGTTAGGCGCAGACCCCTCTCACACCCGAGAGCATTTTGCAGTAATAAGAATAAAATAGAATTATTTTTATTCAATATAGATAACAGGAATACATACTGAAAGTCATTTAAGGTTTTTTATAAAATAACACAACTCAGATGATGGCAAGTGAAAACTGTGGCCCATAAATATCTATAGCTATGCTCGATTAATAATCAAAATACATATGTGTCATCCCTGAGGACTAAGATGGAATGCCTCGTATTCAGTAAAAAGAGTTTCCTGTTTACTGCACCATCATACGAAACAGCAGAACTGAGCTGCTATTTTATGCTAGTATTCAGTGAAAGCGTGGTCCTTCCTCGGTGGCACCAACTCAATCGACAGTAAGCGACAGTAGCCTAGTGGCAGGGCGCGGACCGCGAACTTAAAAGGTCGCGGGTTCAAATCCACCATTCGACTACTGTCGTGAACCACTCCTAACACAAGCATTTTCAGCTTACCAGGAGTGGTTAAAGGGAATATTAGTAATGTTAATTAATAGGATTACTAATATGTTTTTTTTTAAAATCGTGCTACAAATACAATATAGCATGGTCTATTACATGTGTAACATGGGTCTATAACGTTGAAACATGGCTCTACCACGTTAAACATGCTTTACCAGGGGTTACGAAAAAACCCCTGCCCTGGGAAGTACCAGCAAGAAACCCAGCGGGACATCTACAATTAGTACGGCGCGCTGTTCGCTGTCCTTTCCTGTGACTTGACATGTCCTCGAAAAGTATTTTCCTCAGACTTGCGGGTTTCCGACATTTTTTATTTATTTATGTACATCCAACAATATACAGAAACAGTCATATAGTGTGTTTGTACAAATATTCTACGTTTTGCAAGTGAATTATCTTCCAGTGAACCCATAACGGAAAATATTTAAAAAAAACTTTGTACGTACATTGAACATAATGATATAAAAAGCACATTGTCAGAAAGATAAATGATTATTGAACTAATTTTTACACCATAAGTTTTGAAAATATCAATTGTTCAACTCTATTTATTTTTCTTCTCTTCATCTATCATGTGGAAAGCCATGAAGAATGGCAATTCAATACTTTTTAGTTTAGTTATATTTAATTTTTTTCGGCTGAGAAATTCCGAAATTTTCAGTGTTGCACACACTAAATACACTTCGACTCGTTCCGGGCTCAAACGCCTTCGTGAGTAGATTATTGTATCGTTTGCTTACAGCAGTTCGTGATGAAAAAAAATCGATCGCTGTAGAAATACAAATTATTTCAAACACTAAATTTGATACGTAATTGACCAAAGTAACAGATATTATCATTAATTTTATAATCAGAGATTTTTATCACAGTATATTGTTTCGCTAAAAGTACGTATGATTTATATATAAGGCACGTGAGGCTAATATGGTCGTCTTAAGCTTTGCCGCCCTCTAAAACCAAAACTAGGGGAAGACCTGAGACAAAAACACAAAGTCGTATACTATAACTAATATATTAAGGAAAAAATTGCAGACAATCTTTGGCAATAATTAGGAACACTTCTAAAAATATATTTAAAAAAAACTAACCACACTACACCATACTTAAATCGACCAAAATATTTACTTTAATATCAACTGTCAAAATGACGTCTGTAAAGCATCGATGCAAAATATTGAAATATTTAATTGTACACGTAATGGTTAAGAATTTCATTATAGCATTTTCAATTTTTTTTTATAGAGTAAAGGTAACAAACGAGCACACAGTCCACCTGTAGTCCATAGATAGACGTATACATTTATTCTCGATTAAGAATGCAGGTGCGTTGTCATCCCTGAGGATTAAGATGGCATGTCTCGTCTCCGGTGAAAAGGGTGCCTGGATCTCTAAATTCATCATAAGAAACACAACAGCTCTAAGCTGCTATTTTACCTTGGTATTCTGTGCGAGTGTGGTCTTTCCCCGGTTGAGCCGACCCATTTGTATACGAACCATAATATAGCTGCAGCATGGCTTTACCATATATTAAGATCAAATATTAACAGATTCAGGCGTTACTTTGCGGAAATCCATTACAACAAAGATTTTTTTTAAATTAACTCTCCGATTTGTGTAATAAAATAATACGACGTGTCTCACCTACTGCCAATTAATTCAATACTGCCAAAAACCACTTCACTAGGAAACACACCACCGTTGAAATTATGACACGTATTTCGCTTCTAATCGAGGCATCTTCAGATAAAATATATTTGCAGTGGCCGACCGCCAAGGTAAAACACATCATTTTCTATTGGTTATGCGAATCTAAGATAATAATTAATTTTAACATTTTTTATAAAAGGAAGTTGATAATATGGAACTAAATTTTATATGTGAGGTGCATTTTAACAATTTAGAATGTCTACTCTCATTCTTTAGATCCGCTTCACAAAATCTGCAATCCATTATACTTCTTTGTAATTTCCCAACAGCTCCGTTAATTAAGATTAACTTAATCAAAATAAGTTTAGAATCGATTCTTAATATACACATGAACGAGCAATCTTGGACCCAAGCATCCCTACCCATCCGTTATGGTGGTTTAGGAATTCGCAAAATTTCCAGTGTCTCTTTACCAGCCTTCCTATCTTCTGTCCACAGTTCAGCAAATCTCATAAGTAAAATTTTAAGGGCATCCCCTTCAAACTTTGAGATTGCTGGCCTGGAAGAAGCTAGAAACGCTTTCTTAATTACATGCCCTGGTCAAAATTTTCAATTTCCTCTAAATTCACAGAGGAGCTGGGACGACATAAACTGCAAATTGACTTATGACAATCTTTTGAGCTTTAGTACAGGTTCGGCGCGTGCTAGGCTTTTGGCCGTGGGTACGCATGAGGCCGGCTACTGGCTTCACGCGTATCCTTCGTCAAATACAGGAACATTTCTTGAGCCTGACACGCTCCGAATCGCAACCTGTCTACGGCTTGGGGTTCCGGTCTGCGCTCCTCATAAATGTCCATGTGGCAGTGACGTCGACAAGCTAGGATATCACGGGCTATCATGCCAAAAAAGTGCAGGTCGCTTCTCGAGACATGCAGCACTTAACGATATCATACGCCGGTCTCTTGCCACCGTCAACGTGCCAAGTCTACTTGAGCCGTCTGGTATTGCAAGAGACGATGGCAAGAGACCGGACGGTATGAGTTTGATTCCATGGAGGATGGGCCGGGTGCTGGTATGGGATGCAACCTGTTAAGACACGCTGGCCCCTTCCCATCTACGTGGAACCAACAACAGAGCTGGTGCGGCTTGTGAAGCGGCAGAAAAGGCTAAAGTTTGCAAATACAGGGGTCTAGGCTCCGAATATATTTTTGTCCCTTTCGGTGTCGAGACCCTTGGTCCGTGGGGTCCTAGCGCTATAAGCCTTTTTAAGGAAATAGCAAAAAGGTTAATCGACGTCACAGGAGACCGAAGAGCTGGCAGTTACCTCGGACAAAGAATTAGTCTAGCTATTCAACGGGGAAACGCTGCCAGTATCTTCGGAACCTTGCCTAAAGGACCTCTTTTTTAATAATTTAATTTAGTTATTATAATATATATTTTTAAGGTTTCTAGTATTAGAAATAATGTTTATAAATTTATGGGTTAGATTTAATTTAAAGTATATTTATCATTGTATTTTTCTATTTCAATAAATTTATATATTAAGATTTATCTTTATGTTCGGGAAAACGTAATAATTTCAACCTAAAATTATAATTGATATTAATGTTCATTAAGAAATACGGCTACGAAGTCATTTAAAATACGACAATCTTACTGCTGAATATTTATTCGGGTGAATCAGTTCTTACGTAATATGAAAGTAAAATAAGTTTCAGGAAGTTATTAGATTTTGTTATACAGTTGGATATTTTTACTAATTATTAACCGAATGAAGCTATTGTGTAGTGGTGGTATACTCATTACTCCATAATATTGTTCCGTGGTATCGTAAGAGGCGACAGAAGCAGACTAAAGCAGGAGAAAGATGGGCAGAAGCATCTTCCTGATAACAACTTAAAAGTAATAAAACAACTGCGGGTGGCAACCCTAACGTGGCAATTATGGCAAAATCCTACTTAGGAGGCAATACATGGGGAGGCCAATGTTCAGCAGTTGTGACTAAGCTGTACTGAACTGAACCGAATGAAGCTAGATGGGAGAACCTAATAAGTTCGACTTAATGTTCAAATTATAATGTAAAAAATTATATGTTCAATATTAATAAATAGAATAAACATTATTTAGTGTAAATATACTCTTTGATCTTAAAACTGTGATTGATTTAAGTACGTAATGATTTATACATTTACATGAACAGCACACCTTAAATAGACCTATTTATTATGTTTCAAAGGTTTGATAACAAAACGAGGCAATGAGGCTGCTAAACGTAACAAATCATCGCGAAAGAACACTATTTGCGAGCACTATTCGCAAGAACAATATTCGCAAGGCTGAAATTAATAAAATATCTTAGTTTCAGTAGGGAAAGTGGCTGGGAGCTATAATCTTTTTTTATATAGAATAAAATTCACAAACGAGCTCACAGTTCACCTGATGGTAAGTTGATTTTGTGGCCCATAGACATTACATCTTTTCTCAGTTAAGAATCAAAATGCAGATACGTTAGGAGTAAGATGGAATGCTTCATTTCCAGTAAAAAGGTCTCCGGATCTATACACTCATCATACGAAACCCAGCAGTTTTAAGCTGCTATTTTACGCTGGTATTTTGTGAGAGCGAGGGCCTTATTTGGTCAAACCGACCCATTTATACTACAAGTATAATATAGCTGCAGCGTAGCTCGATCAAGAATAAAAAGTATTTTTATTCCATTAGGTCTTTATGAAGTTGTCAGCGTCCTTTCTAAATACTAGCATTTTTAGTACTTAAGTTCACAAAAGTATATAGCGGTGGTCCGAAAGGTATGCACTTTTGAAAAATGAAAGAGTATAAAAAGACATTTTATTTGAAAGCGTTGAGTTTATTACAATGTAAAGTTAATTAAATGTTGTTTTATTTGACGAATATCATATCATCAAGATGAAGCCTTTAGCGGTTACGACACTTTTCAAATCAAGCACGAAAATTCTGAAAAACTTTCGTAAGAGTTTCTCTTAAAATAGATTTTATTTCTTGTTGAATACTCAGCTTTAATTACCGCAACGTCTACTCCAATAATCTGACAAGATTATTGGAGTATACCTTATTTTTATTTTTAAGGTGTTCTCATAAAAAAGTTTACTGGATTTAAATCGGGGCTCCTTGGGGGCCAGGAAATGTTACTTCTCCATGAAATCCAGTTTCTGTGGCAACATATCCCTTACCCGCACATGCTCTCATTTGAAGTGTGACACGTGGCTGCATCCTGCTGAAACCAAGTTTTTCTACTGTAACCTCGCGGTTCTTGCAATTTAGGAGCCAGAAAATCCGTCAGCATAACCATATACCGCTCTAAATTTATGATAACTGTTCGGCCACGGTTATCTTGAAATAAAAACGACCCGATAATACCCCATCTAGCGATTCCAGTCCAAACCGTCCCCTTTGGTAAGTAAATTGGCTTCTGGTGTTTTAGACGGGGATATTCTGCAGCCCAGTACCGACAATTTTGCTTAGTTATGAAACCGTATATATGAAAATGAGCTTCATCGGAAAAGAAAATGTTAAATCAGTGAAATTTTCGAACCATTCATTTGAAAAAATTAATATCGATTCAAAGTCTTTTGGATGAGGAAACGCATGTACACATCCTAACTTATTGTGAACCCTTAATGCGCAAACGTAACACTCATCTGCGAAACTATGTACTCCGCCCAGAAGAAGTGAAATTGCTCACGGCTAAGCAACTCCTTCTATTCATTGAAGACATAGGGCTTAGCCGTGAACTATAGCCATAGCAGCGATCACAATAGATCTTCTAGATTGCAGTGATACTGGTCTCTTCCCTAGAACTGCATAGTTGATCGCACATAATAAAAAAAGTCTTTTGGATTCAATACCTGCACTAAATGAATCTTATAGGGACGCAATTTCATATCCAGGAGCAAAATTCACTGTAACGTGGATCTAGACATACCTAAAGCAAAGGAACGTTTACGAGTCGATATTCTTGCATTCGAGCGCAAAGATTCTCGAACTTGCTGAATGGTTTCGTCAGCTCTTTGACGACCTTGAGTGCGTTGTTTTTTGTGTTGATCCTGTTCTTTCGAATATCTCAACTCACTGTTTAATTAAGTTAGTCCTCGAATTAAAATTAGTGCTCGGACACTCACTAATATGCCGTTGTTCGAATTTGACACGAAAAAGATGTCGAACAGTCACGTAAGATCGAAGGTTTTGGTAATAAGCGCGGACATAGAACGCGTGCTGTTCTCCCGTAGAGCTACTCATGTTTACTAAAATTAAAATGGTCGCGTTACGCACTGATATCTCCCCCGTACCCCTCCTTTATAACGTTTAGAAATTAGCGCAGTTTCAAAATCGAATTTCGTTCTGGGACACTCTGGGCTTTTAGCTAAATAAAACTGGTGAGTGTTTTGCGTTTTCAGCCTATTTACAAATATTTCATATTTGCCCAGATATTTCATTTCCACCTTTATCTTTATATCGAATAATGGTGGTCGGTGTCTGTTCATCTGAGTGTATCAAAAAACAATTGTGAATTATCTGCAGTTATTGTTGTTTAAAATTGCTTAAATTTTGAAATCTATACTTATTATTAAATAAAAAATCTCGCTGTAAATTTCACAGTACGCGTGCAACCCGTGTTTGATCCCCGCCGGCACCAATGAAATTGTTAATTGCAATTTTAAGTGGTGATTTTCCTCGTGCTCGGCGGTGAAGGAAAACATCGTGAAGGAACCTGCGTACCCGAGAAATAACAAAAAATATTTCGAAGACTTGTGAAGTTCGCCATCACGCATTGGGGCAGTGCGGCAGACAGGGAGGAGGGCTGTGCCCAGCTGTGGGACATATTATAGGCTGTAACTTTAAATTTTAATGTTATAATTATAATTTATAATAACGTAATAACAATATTTTAATATATTAATATTATAAAGAGGAAAGATTTTTTTGTTTGTTTGTATCGAAAAGGCTCCGGAACAACTGGACCGGTTTTAACCATTTTTTCACCAACAGAAACCTTATTTATCAGAAAGTTAACATCTCGTCTCGTCTCGTCTCACGTGTGTATTATTATTTATAAGCGGAACTAAAATTAGTCTTGTTAGTTTAGTTTATGGCGGGCTGATTACCGCGACTATACGTCTAAGCGCGTATTTTGCGTGTGGGTCGGAATATTATTATTATTTGAGCCATGAAATCTCCCCGAAGAAGTTCAACATTTCTTCAAATGTTGCGAGCAACTTCGGGGAGTGATTCGGCGTACCCCAAACTAAAATTAACTTCCTTAGTCAGTAATTAAAAAGAAGAGACTGCAAGATATGTAGAGAATAGCACAAGGAGAAGACCAGCTTTTCATCGTACCGTTGTGCAAAGAAAGTAGGGCGTAAATTACAAGAAGTGGTAAATTAAAGAGCAACATTATTAAGTTTTACAAAATAAGATCGCTTTAATAACATAAAGAGAAGATCTGGTATTATTAAGTTATCGTATAAGAGACTTTAACACGTTCACGACGGTAAGAAATACAAAATTTCATATGCTGCTTTATGATGAAATCTTTCTTCAAAAAGCAGCCCCACGGAAAATAGACCTGGTCGAGCCTCGACGGTTCGACAAAAACTGAAATTGACTTCATTATGACGACGTCTCAGTGATGGGTGAAAACTGGCAGCGATCACCGAATGGTGAGAAGCACTAACGAAGTCAACGTTCCATTGTCAAATCGTTTTAAATGCCTAGAAGATTGCAATGAAGTAGGCAATGTAAATTACAAGCTCGTGGAAACTGTCCTTGCCGAAAGAGCTAAATTCTACAAAATCCACTGCAATTGAATACAAAAACTCCGCGATCCTACTCTTTATCTCAAGGCTGTTAGACTACAGCATACAGATAACTGATAAGACAGATCTAGAAATGAATGCGGTGGGACTTTTGCCACTTTAATATAACTCGTATTGATGAAGCGATCGAGTGAAACCAGGGCTCCAAAGTCTTTGCCAGAGATCTGTCTGCCAGAAAGAGCCAACTTTCAAAGCTGAAGACCAAATAAGGCGGCATTGTGTCTGGGATGCCACAGATTTTGAGTAACATTTAGATATTCTAAGGGTAGTCGTACATATCATGATTGGAATCACAGTAAGTGTGAGCAACGATCCGAGATTGAGTCTTATCCGGCACTCTTCCGATGATATTCTGGACGTCAGTCTGACCGAGATTAGAATGGCTCTCCAGCGCGTTATAAAAGGCAAGTCCACAGGCAAGGATGGAATTACAGCGAAGCTTCTAAAAGCGCTTGGAATACCAGTACTTGAAGTCCTTCAGAAGCTCTTAAATTTCATCCTCCATGGTGGCACTACTCTGGAGGAGTAGAGCAGATGTATGTTTATTATGTTCTTCAAGAAAGCCGACAACGTTCTCTTGAAGAAGTTCAGACCGACTTTACTTTTAATCCACATCTACGTGCTGTTTTAAAGAGTCATTATGAATCGTCTCGCATTCAGACTCGACAACTTCCAGCCTCCCAAACAAGCCGTTTTCTAAAAAGGATTTAGCACCAAAGACCACATTCATACTCTTAAGTAAATTGTACAGAAGACTGAGGAGTACAATTCGCCAAGAAAGCCTTTGATTCTGTCAAAATTAGGGCGATGCTGCAGTCCCTTCAACGGTGCCAAGTCGACTCTCGCTATATCGAAGTGCTGACGTGTTTATACAGTAGAGTCACGATGGTTATCCGAGAAAAAATTAGAGTACGAAACCTATACAACTGCAGAGAGATGTAAAACATGGTGATCTTTGAAACTATTCACCGCTGTATTGGAAGACGAATTCAAGCTAGTGCACTATAAAAGATACGGTATTAACATCAATGGCGAGTACATCAATCACCTTCGATTTGTCGATAGTCCTTATAGCAGAATCGCTGGAGGACCTAAGCACTACTAATGACCTCAATGGTGCCTCCCAACAGATAGGTCTTAAGATGAACATGGACAAAACAAAGATCATGTGTAACGTCCAAGTCACACATATGTATGCTTTTAGTTATTGGAAGCACTGAGCTCAAAGTTGTTGACGAGTATGTTAACCTGAGACAAACCTGTTTACCTGTTTACCTGGGATATTGCTAGTGATGACTTATGGATCTAAGACGTGGTTCTTCACTGCTTGTCATATGAGTTGCTTAGCGAGGTATTGAGAGGGCTGTGCTCGGAGTTTCTCTGCGTGACAAACTAAGAAATGAGAGAATTCACAGTAGAACCAGAGTGACTGACATATCTCAACGGATTAGTAAGATGAAGTGACAGTATGCCGAACATATAGATCGAAGAACCGATAACCGAATAAGAGTTCGAGTGGAACCCTCGTATCGGTAGGCTAAGTGTAGGACGACACCCACTAGATGGAGTGACGACTAAGTAAGACATATAGGAAGTCGATGGATGCAGGTGGCACAAGATCGTGTTTTGTGTCATTCCTTGGAGGCCTACGTTCAGCAGTGCAATTGTGAAGGACTGTAGTGATGATCTGCTGCAGTGACTCAAAAAATATAGCAGGCCTGTTCAAACTGACACCACTAGACGGTACAAAATATTGCTCTAAAGAGTAACTTTATAGTAATGTAACAAAAAATGAAAACTAAATCAATCAAAGCAAATTAAAGTTTCCGCACCAGAGGGAAAACACGATTTTAATCGTTCGTACAGAGTTAGTACGTGTTGGGCCGATTGGGTCCGCTGTGAACGAGTCACACCACAAAAACAATGTTTCACAAATATTTGTCTTCTGTACATTTACAAACTTTATACAAAGTAGAATTCACAAAATTTCTTGATGCTATGGCACGTAGTTCGTAAAGCTTTATTTGATATTGAATCTAAATAATCCAGGAACACACTAAAACACACAAAAAAAAATTCATCAAAATCAGTCGGGTTATTTCCGAATTTTAGCGAGACTAACGGATAGCAATGATTTTATATATAGAGAATATAAGTTATTTGCACTGAAGATTTTAAGATTTTAAGCTACGTTTTCGCTTAATAAAATATCTGATTTTTGTCGACTGCGTGGATTTGGTTTGACTGGAGAAGGAACATGTCTCACAGAATATAAGCGAAAAATATCATTTTATTGCAGCTGTGTTTCGTGTCGTGAGTGTAGTGAATCGGCGACAATAAGCATCATGCACATATTATCTCAAGTGTTTGATTCAACAAAGGGTGCGAAAGCACTTGCACTAATCCAGCACAAAGCGAGGAAGTTTAGCGGTCACGTGTTGTTCCGTTATCCGATGTTGGGCACCGCGCTTAGAGCGTGCGGTTTATGCGGTGAGATGGAGTGTGCATTTTATTCAGCCACTTTGAAAGTTATTATAATTTACCAGAGGTTACGCGCTTGTTGGAATTACTTCCAAAATTATTTAAGTAAAAGGAATATTTCTCAATAGTCAATATTTACTTAACTGTGAATTACGTTATAAAAAATTCATACATCGCAGTTAAGTATGTACAAAATTATACCATAATCACACCATGTCAAATACGCAAATTACTTCTTCCTTGCACAACGTGGACTGCTGCTCCCGGTTCATTACAGTTCTTTTATACGATACTGGTAGCTAACAGAGAGGTAAATGCCCCTCTGCTAGTCAATGCAACAACATTTAGACAGTAAATGTCTTAATTGCTTTAATACTTGAAAAGTCAAGAAGTTTCCTTTTAAAATATAAAATCCACATTTATACATGTACGCACTATATAATATTATGTACGCATTCTATCACGTGCGTCGTAAAAGTCACACTTGCAATTTCAGTTCGACAGAAGCTTTTAAATGTAATTTTTGTTTTCATTTATTATGTTCTTAGCGTCGATGGAAAAATAACGAGGAAACCTGCTGGCATGTCTGGCTGTGAATTAATTCTAAGACATGGTTGTGAAGTCCACAAACGCGTGAAGCTACGCAGTAGACTGTAGGTCAGATGATCCGGTGAATAAATTGCAGCATATTTTAGTAGACGCCCCACTAGATCGAGTGACGACCTGGTAATAATAATAATAATAAATAAATAATAATAAATAAATCATTTATTGTGGACCAAAACTTTTATACATTGTTCACACCCACCAAACTGCGTAACAGTTTGTCGGCGGGATTAGCGCTTGTCTTAATACATTTGGTTCAAATACGTAACTATAAACTAATGAAAATAAGAGTGTAAATAAAGCAAGTTTTAATTTTTTTTTAAACCGGTATTAAACTATTATTAAGAAATATTTACTAAAATTTAGCCTAATATATAAAAAAAAAAAGAAAAACAACTGCTTTTATTAAGAATTACTAATTACTAACATTTGGCCTATAGAAACTACTACTAATATTAGGATTTACTAACTTTTTCACATCTCTCAACAACTTCGTTAAGGAAAACAGATTTCAATTTATTTTTTAATGTTTGTTTACTTATTCTAGTATTATCCTCTCTCAGCCAATCGAGGTCATTAAAAAGTGTGGGGGTCAAATATTTGTTGGTTCTTTTCCCATAGCAGTTTTTTACTGGTGGTCGCACGAGTTTACGCTCTCTAACGCTTCTAGTATTATACCTATTTTGCACTTGTTCTTTAAATTGGTCGTTATAGAACTGTTCAAGAACCAGCAGGTACTTGACCTTCTCATGTACAGGAAGCATTTTACATGCAACAAAAAGTTTTTCATAATTGTCTTTACATGCAATTTTTGTTTGTGGTTTGACAAGGTATTTTAAAAAACGGATTTGCAACGATTTTATACTGTTAAGATAGGTTTTAAATGTACGGCCATACGTATTTAATCCATAAGTTAGTACTGACTCGGCGAGAGCAAAATAAATGACACGCAACGATTTCTTATTCAACGCTGCATTCAGGATATTATGAAACTTACTTAACACTGCCCTGAGCTTTGTACACACTGCGTCAACCTGTGTTTTCCAATTCATATTATAGTCCACCCACAGACCTAGATACTTAAATCTACTTACATACTCCAGCTTTTGACAAATACAATTTAAATTTTTATCGTGCATACATTCATATGTGTGGCCCACAATACCTATATCCACGCTCTTGACATTTTTTGCCACTAAGTTGTACGGTGAGTACAGATGCATCACTTTCGTCTTATTAAGGTTAAGTACGATAACATTGTCATGAGCCCAACGAGTAACATTATCGAAGTCACCCTGCAGCGCAGCCCTGACCTCTTGTATATTCTTAGAGGAATATATAAGGCATATGTCATCCGCGTACATATATACTCGAGATTTTTTAACCACATTACTGACGCTGTTGACATGCATAACGTAGCCAACGGGACCATAGACTGAACCAGTTGGAACACCAAGCTGTACCGCTGCTTCTATACCAGCAACACCAGAAATGCAGGTTTGTAATGTTCTGTCACTCAGATAACTCCGAAACCACCTATTTGTTGGACCCCTGATTCCACACTCATCCATGGCCTGTAACAGCATCTCATGATCCAAGGTATCGAAGGCTTTTTTAAAGTCTATGAACAGCGCCAGGACCTGATGGCGCTGGTGCAGACTACTGTTTATATCTTCGGAAAACTGTGATAGTGCTGTTGTGGTGCTACGACCATGCCTAAAACCGTGCTGTGCATCCGCTAATATGCTATTTTGCTCCAGGAATTCGCTGACCTGGCCGACTACCATCTTCTCAACTATTTTATTAATGACCGATAAGATAGCAATCGGTCTATAGTTAGCATACTCTGAGTGCGCTCCCTGCTTGTAGATGGGCCTGATTAAAGCTTTTTTGAGTGTGCTAGGATATTCCCCTTTCGATAAACACAGGTTGACAAAGTGTAATAAGACCGGCGAGATTCTATCCTTGATTATTTTTAGGTCCATAACTCGAATGCAGTCAGTGCCTGGCGCCTTACTACAGCTCAGCTGATCGATAATTTTACTCACTGTGTCACTGGTAGCTGGTTTAAAGCGAAACGTTACATCACTTTCTTTAACATATTTACTTCTATCTAATAATTTAATACTACAATTATGTTTAATAGCAATAATTTCGTTCGTAAATGTATCTGCAAATTGACTACATATAGTGTACATTGTGTTTTTATCTCCAAAATATCTTTTAACTATATCATCTACATTTGCTTTCTTCCTACCTGTCCAGCTATTAATTTTGTCCCAGATTTTTTTTGGGTCTCCATTACATTTCTTGATTTCTTCTTGTCGAAACCTATTTTTTGCTTTAAATATTAATTTATTTACCTTATTTCTAAAACGTGTATATTCGAGTCTTTTCGTATTATTGTTTGGTGTTTCTTTCCAATCCCTAAATAACTTATCCCTACGCACTATCATTTTATTTAAATCTCTGCTTATCCACGGTTGTGTGTCCCGTTTTTTAATATTTGGCATTACAGTCTTACTATTTTCATAAATATCATTGAAAGCATTTTGCAGCTTACAATACAACTTTAACGGACAATCAATGAACAACAATTGAGACCAATCATACTCAGTGATCTGCTTAGCTACTAGGCTATTATTAATTACAAACCGAGTGTCCGAGTCCGCGCTGTCGGTGCAGTGTTGCGTCACATGTTTACACGGCACCGAGATCCCCACCACATGATGATCCGACATGGAGCACTCAATGATGAACGAGTAGCAGTCCCGCAGCTGTCTTGCTCGCACCCAAACATGATCGATACACGACGCTTCTCTTACACCCGCTACGATAGCCTCTCGCGTCACCTCCGTAACCGGTATTACGCACTGTAGGCCTAGTCCACATAGGCAGTCCTTATATTTTGACACCAGTTGATTTTCACTCACTCCTAACAGGTTTATGTTGACGTCACCTAATATGATAATATCCTCGCTCGCTGGGATCTTCATAATTATCTGCTCCATTTCATCAACGAATAACGACCTATTCGTTTTTGGTGGTCTGTAGACTGCAATTATATTAAGAATAGAGTGGTCAACAGTGAGTTTACCATAAAGTCCTTCCAGTGAACTCGTTAGGGTTTTGTGTGCATTGAAACTAAGATACTCCTTAGCGTAAATAATCACACCCCCTCCTCTTTTAGTCTCCCTCGTGTTTGCAAATAGATTGTACCCCTCAATGTGGTATAGTGATAGCTCATTGTTGTTAATGTTTGCCTCTGTCACCACTAGTAATGCTAACTCCTCAGAGCATTTTTTTACAAACACTTGCAATTCATTAAAGTTTTTTCTTATCGACTGAATATTTATGTGTAATATGTGTAAATATTTATTGTTGCAAGATATACTCCGAACCCAGGAATTCGCTGTTTTAAATCTTGTATATTGACATTCCAGTGTGATAATTGCATCGAAACGATCACCTTTTACTTGATGTTATTGAGCTCGCAGTGTTTACTTCGCACTAAGTGTGCGTGAGGCTAGTGAGACCAACAACAACATCTAGCTAGTTGCCGTATTTAAATTGTTTTCTATATATTTTTCAATATCACGTTCACTCTTAATTGACATTATTTTCTTCTGTTCATCACTCTTTCTTATGAGTATTTTTCCATCCTGTACCCAAATGTACTTGTAGGTTTTCCTAAGCTGATTTTTAGTAACCCATAAAAGGTTCCTTTTATATCTAGTGAGATTCTCATTTATATAAATACGGTTGTCGTTATTTGTACCATAAATTTCGCCATTGGTCAGAAGTTTTTTGCGACTTCTAATCCACTTATCACGAGCCTCTTTCGTTCTCAGCGTTACAACTAATGGCAGTGGCTTGTCGGTATCTGGTTTTATACGGCCTACCCTCTCTGCGTGCTCAATCTGGCTAACATCCATATGGAGTTTGTTGGCTACCTGGATTATTATTTTCGCTACATCTTCATTTTCCTTCTTTTCCAGTCCAACTAATTCCACCTTTTTTTCCTTGTCTTTCTCTTCCAGCTCATTCAAACGTTCTTCCAGTGCTTTGTTACACTTCATCAAGTGAGCATTCATGTTTTCTAAGGATTTTATTTTTGTTTCGGTCGACTTCTGGTACTCCACTAGGTTATCATACTTTTCTGATACAAAATCAACCAAATCGGCCAGCTCACTCAGCTTCTTCTCCATTTTGTACACCACCTCCATTTTCCTATTCATATCCGCCAGGGTCACTGCAATATCCGGTTCATCAACAGCAGGCGAACTAGTACACGATCCGGGCACGGAAACACAATCTTCACATTTTTCATTTTTGAAGGTAGTTCTCGTAACGCATTTTTTATGGAAGACTGCTTCACATGCGCCTTTACATTTACTAGTCTCCTCTTTTGCGATCGACACAGTCTTATTGCATTTCTTACACTTCACCATTATTAATGCTTATGCGATATTGGAAACCGTCTTTTAGATATTTATGCACAATTACGTATTTGACTTAAGTGGATCTACGATACAACAGCCGTACGCCAAGCGCGCGCGCACACAACTGGTAAGTATGGAGGAAGTCGATGGATGCAAGTGGCATAGGACCGTGCTTTGTGAAATACCTTGCGGAAGGCCTTGTGATGAGCTTAAGTGATGATGATGATGCATTTAATAAATACTTGACACTTAAATATTTTAAATAGTTACATATAATTGACATTAATCAAATCAATAAATGCAAGTATGTTATCAATTTTCTGATTTTGCTTTCTTAATAATAAGATACATATTATCGTTATAATACTTTATAATATAATACTTTAAAGATATTGCACGCGATTATTCTGGTAAAATGTAAAGTTTCTTTAATACGTAATAAGATCATTAATATTATATCCGTTACCCCCTCCCCAACAGATTGCCTCATTGGGAAGATTATTGCCACAGTTGCCACGCTTTGCAAGCGTATTGGCAACCGCAGAATTTATTTTTAGTCTTTATTGAGAAGATGCTGCTGTACATTTCTTTTTTTGTTCAGCTCTGTCACCTCTTACGGGACCAGCGGGATGATGTGGGGTATCGAATATATTTACACTGCCACTACATGCCACATTACCATTATAAACGGCAATAAGTGAAATTGAATTGAAAAAATGGAATATTTGAAAGAAATAAATTAAAAAAGATTCAATTTCAACAACTTTACGTGGTAGAGCCACTTGCAAACACGCCACACCAAACGGGGAAGAACCACGCTCTCACAGAATTTCAGCAATAAATAGCAGCTTAACGATGACTGAAAAATGTGTTTCGTATGGTGAGTGTCGAGAACTGAAGATCCTTTTACTGATAACGAGAATTTTATAGTAGTGAGTATTTCATCCTTGTCCACAGTGGTGACAATGCTTTTTGATTCTTAATCAGGGAATGGATGTAATTGTCTATGGGTCACATTATACACTTACCATCAGATAGATGTGTCCTTGTTTGTAACCCTTCTTCAAGTCTTCTTTTTAAGTCCTTTACAAGTCTACTGTTGAACGTACGTTTGCCTCAGGGAATGCCACAAACCAAGGTCCTGTGCCACCTGCATCTATTGACGTCCTGCATCTTTTACTAGATTGTCACTCTAACTAAATTGAGGGTCGCTCCACACTTTGCTTACCTGTAGGAGGCTGGCTCTCAAGAACTTTCTTTCCTATCGGTTGTCGCCTCTTTGAGCTTTATAGGTGGTCCATTGCCACTTCAGCCTACAGATCCGTTGGATTTTGGAACGAAAAAAGAAGCAAACAAAACATTTTACAAACATATTGTTTGGCTCTTCATTACAGTCATTTTTTTCACACAATATATCATAACATGGAAACGTTGCTCTACGTTAGTAATATTATTTATCCTGTGTGGCACTGATAAACCTGATAAATATTGATTTTGATTTCTAACTTCGACAGAAAAAAAACAAGTAAAATTTTAACATATTATATAGGTATTAAAATTTTAATATTATAAATATAGAATTGTCATCCGATTCTGAGCTCTGTTCAATATTTTAAGTCTGGAAGTAAGTTTAAAATTAATTATCACTAAATTTAATCCAAACAGTGATAAACAAAAGCGAGTTAATAAAATTTAACCTGCATCGTTGGATAACGGACACTCGGACAGGTGAAACTAAGAAAAAGTTTTTAAAAATGTGTAATAATGAAAAGAAATAGGACAAAAAAGTATTGTTCTTTTTGTTTGTGTACAACTGATTATGGTGGACGTTAAAATAATAAAAATCGATGTTAGCCTTAATTATTTCTCAACACATCATTTCCATATAAATGTATTCATATCATCATATGTACTCATCTCCATCATTATAACAGCTTATCAAAGTCTACTGCTGAACATAGGGCTCCCCAAAGATTGCCTCACAGGGCGGATACTTGGCATAGTTACTACGCATCGTAGTAAAGTAAAAGTAAAGTTACAGCCTATATACGTCCCACTGCTGGGCACAGGCCTCCCTCATTTCTGAGAGGGTTTTTAGGACAAGAAAGTGTCCGCCGCGCTGTACCAATGCGTGTTGCCGAACTTCACGTGTCTTCGAAAATATTTTTTTTCTTATTCCTCAGACATGCAGGTATCCTCATGATGTTTTCCTTCACCGCCTAGCACGTGGTAAATCCTCACTTAAAATTGCAATTAACAATTTCATTGGTTCAGTGGTTGGCGTTCTGTTATATTTTTACAGCGAGCGTTAACCATCTTTTTTTATTATTTATCAAAAGTATTCTTACATATTTGCTTGATTTGTACCATTAAACCAATAATGGTTTGTATTGGTACTCACATTCGCAACTAACGCACTGCTTTACATAAATATTTAATTAATTTACTAAAAGTTAAAAAAAAAACAAAACAAAAAAATGTATATACATATAAATAAATACGCCTTCTTTATTGTGTAAGTGGTAAGCACCCATTTACAATTTTCACCTGGGACTATTCGACGAACCGGTTCTATTAGGCAGCGCAAAGTACTTAACTTTATACAGGCTGTTTCACTATTATACAAACTAAATTATTACTATGATTGTAAATGATGTTATAAGACGATGTTCTTTATATTATCGTAATAATATTTTTTGAGTTTATGTTGATAGTTTTTTGTGTTTAAATCTTTTTGAATGTTTTGCGGGATGTTGTTTATAAAAGTTGGGATTAAAAATTCAATAGTTCGCCTATCATAGTAATTTGAGATCCTAGGCACAAGTAATTTTTGTTTAGTAATATTTCTTGTAATTACTGTATGAGATACGGGTACTTGGATGCTTTCATTGTTGAATTGTTCAATTAATAGGGTCATGTGAAGTTTCATCTGCATAGGTAAAATATTACAGTAATTAAAAATTTCTAATACGTTTTCTTTATATTGTTGTATTATTTTTTGGGGTACAATAAGTTTGAGTAATCTTAGCTGTAGTTTATATAATTGATAGAATCAGGCATTACTTTGCGGAAATCCATTATAATAAAAAATAAAAATATAAATTTCTTTGCAACTTTCCGCTAAACATATAAAATGATGTGTCTTACCTGGATTGAAGCGCACCTCCCGCCCTCCCTCAATTGTATACACTAACTCCGTCACCACTAGACCAAGCACCACTACTCTCAACACCACTATTCCAGGCAAGACACACCATCGACGATAATACGACACGTGTTTTGCCTCTACACGAGGCATCCTCAGGTAATATAGACTTTACGGCGGCTGACCGCTAAGTGAGCGGCGAGTCGAAACAGTTGCTATTTATACACGCTGACACAGTCGCTCCCTACCAAAGTAGCGAGTGACCGCGTCGTGCGATAACAAACCTGCCAACAGTTATTATTATTGTTATGATTATTTTTAAATACTATTATTATTATTGTTTTGAGTGACCGCGCCGTGCGATAACAAATCTGCTACTAATTATTATTATTGTTATGATTAATATTTTAAATACTATTATTATTATTGTTTTATTGAAATTATTATTAAAGATTGGCCTTAAAGATGTTTAACAAAGGTGAATTAGAAACATTTGTTTGTTCATTCAGCAGTGTATAATTACCATTATTACTTTTTAAAATCTCCAACTGCTCCAGCACACACAGTCGCAGCCCCTTATTACAGGTATGTAAGACTTCAAAGGAATGGTCGCTAGCTAGGTTGTGTCCAGTGTCCAAGAGATGTTTAGCAAAATGGGATTTATCAGGATTGCGATTTCTGTACGCGGCCATATGTTCTTTATAGCGCGTTCCGAAATTGCGACCAGTCTGACCCACGTAAACGGCGTGGCATTCGTCACAAATAAGTTTATAAACACCCGATTTTTGACTAATATTTAACTTATCTTTATTGTTACAAATATTCCTAAGCGAATTGTTTGTTTTGAATGCCACGTTAACGCCGTTTTTCTTAAGACTATTAGCTATTTTTTCCGATATGGGGCCTAAGTAGGTCAAACTACCCACATACCGCCCGACACTTTGAGATCGAACCGCGTACAAAGAATTGCGAACAACATGCTTTTGTTTCTTTTTAATAAGATTATCAATGAGACTTTTTGAAAAACCGTTAGAGACCGCAATTTGATAAATTATATTAAGTTCTTTTAAATAATTTTCTTTATTTAATGGAACAGTGGACAGACGGTTAATGTAACAATAAAAAGCGGCTAATTTATGTTGCCATGGATGACACGATGATGCGGGGATGACCGTGTCGGTATGAGTTGGCTTTCGATAAATTTGAAAAACATGTAACGACTCTTTTCTTGTTATTGTTAAATCAAGGAAATTAAGGGAGCCATCTTGTTCCAATTCAAGCTTAAATTTAATTTTTTCGTGGACTCTATTTATTTTATTAAGGAAAACATCCAGTTGTCTCCTTGTGCCTGTCCAGCAAATAATTATGTCGTCTACATATCGATAATAGTATAAGATATTTTGGTTAACAACTATGTGTATATGGCGGACATTTTCATGGATGATTTCGAAAAACAACATATAGTTGTTAACCAAAATATCTTATACTATTATCGATATGTAGACGACATAATTATTTGCTGGACAGGCACAAGGAGACAACTGGATGTTTTCCTTAATAAAATAAATAGAGTCCACGAAAAAATTAAATTTAAGCTTGAATTGGAACAAGATGGCTCCCTTAATTTCCTTGATTTAACAATAACAAGAAAAGAGTCGTTACATGTTTTTCAAATTTATCGAAAGCCAACTCATACCGACACGGTCATCCCCGCATCATCGTGTCATCCATGGCAACATAAATTAGCCGCTTTTTATTGTTACATTAACCGTCTGTCCACTGTTCCATTAAATAAAGAAAATTATTTAAAAGAACTTAATATAATTTATCAAATTGCGGTCTCTAACGGTTTTTCAAAAAGTCTCATTGATAATCTTATTAAAAAGAAACAAAAGCATGTTGTTCGCAATTCTTTGTACGCGGTTCGATCTCAAAGTGTCGGGCGGTATGTGGGTAGTTTGACCTACTTAGGCCCCATATCGGAAAAAATAGCTAATAGTCTTAAGAAAAACGGCGTTAACGTGGCATTCAAAACAAACAATTCGCTTAGGAATATTTGTAACAATAAAGATAAGTTAAATATTAGTCAAAAATCGGGTGTTTATAAACTTATTTGTGACGAATGCCACGCCGTTTACGTGGGTCAGACTGGTCGCAATTTCGGAACGCGCTATAAAGAACATATGGCCGCGTACAGAAATCGCAATCCTGATAAATCCCATTTTGCTAAACATCTCTTGGACACTGGACACAACCTAGCTAGCGACCATTCCTTTGAAGTCTTACATACCTGTAATAAGGGGCTGCGACTGTGTGTGCTGGAGCAGTTGGAGATTTTAAAAAGTAATAATGGTAATTATACACTGCTGAATGAACAAACAAATGTTTCTAATTCACCTTTGTTAAACATCTTTAAGGCCAATCTTTAATAATAATTTCAATAAAACAATAATAATAATAGTATTTAAAATATTAATCATAACAATAATAATAATTAGTAGCAGATTTGTTATCGCACGGCGCGGTCACTCAAAACAATAATAATAATAGTATTTAAAAATAATCATAACAATAATAATAACTGTTGGCAGGTTTGTTATCGCACGACGCGGTCACTCGCTACTTTGGTAGGGAGCGACTGTGTCAGCGTGTATAAATAGCAACTGTTTCGACTCGCCGCTCACTTAGCGGTCAGCCGCCGTAGAGTCTATATTACCTGAGGATGCCTCGTGTAGAGGCGAAACACGTGTCGTATTATCGTCGATGGTGTGTCTTGCCTGGAATAGTGGTGTTGAGAGTAGTGGTGCTTGGTCTAGTGGTGACGTAGTTAGTGTATACAATTGAGGGAGGGCGGGAGGTGCGCTTCAATCCAGGTAAGACACATCATTTTATATGTTTAGCGGAAAGTTGCAAAGAAATTTATATTTTTATTTTTTATTGTAGTTTATATATTTTTTCAGTATATGACTTAAAGGTTCGTCCATAACTTGATATTCCGTATGATATAATTGACTCAGCTAAGGCTTTATATATATTCAGCAGGATTTTATACGGTACTTTAGGCTTTAAGATATAGAATTTAGCCAGTATAGCTCGTAACTTCTCACAGAGAGAATCTATGTGAAATCTCCAGCTAAATCTATTGTCTATAATTAGTCCTAAGTAAGTGTGATGCGTTACTTGTTCTATTGCCTCACATTTACAAGCGTTAGTTGAAGCGCAAGATGAAGTTGATTTGTACAGACATCTGTGACTGTGAGCAACGATCTTAAAAATACGTGTTGTGTTTTAGATAGCTTGAGTGAACGTGAATCACTTTGGTTTTATTTGCATTGAAGACAAGTCCCGCATCATGTGACCATTTGGATACCTGTGTAAAATCCTGCTGCAGCCATTTAGCTGCTTCTTTTAGATCTTTGCTGGCTGCCAAAAGGCACGTGTCATCTGCGTATTGATAAACGGAACAATGGTTGACAATATGCTCCATATCGTTGACGTATGCTAAATAGTGCAAGGGTCCAAGCACCGACCCTTGAGCTGTTCCTTCAGTAACATCTATAGCGTCGCTGACTTCATCACAAATTTTAACTTTACATTTGCGATTATTGAGGTAATCTGTGAACCAATCTAAAATTGGACCGCGTACACCGGTATTCTCTAGTCTAGTTTAGAGAATATCGTGTCGAAGCGTATCAAATGCTTTGCTGAAGTCTATGAATAACAGAATTACGTGGTTTCTGTCATCTAGATATTTGTTTACATCATTTGTAAATTTTGACAGCAGTTTAGAGGTAGATTTGTTAGGTTGAAAGCCGTATTGTGAATTTGATATGATGTCATTTTTATTGTAAAAGTCTTGTGTTTGATTACAAACATATTTTTCTACTATCTTGTCAATGACTGGTAGGATAGTACCTTTTTTATATATCGGTCTCACTATACCTATTTTTAATTCATCTGGATACTTTGCTTGGCGCATACTATTATTTATTAATTTAACAATAATTCCTATCATCTTATCACAGATAGATTGTATGTCGATACATCGGATATTATCCACATCAGGAGCTTTATTGATTTTAAGGTTTTTTACAATCTTCGTCACACTTTCATTTGAGGCTCTTTTAAAATACATAGATTGATTTTGCGTCAATATTATTTTTATTAAATGATTTTAATATTGCCTCATCCACTGAATTTTTGTTTCGACCAGATAGTGTATTCAAAATTTGCCATAGCTTTCTAAGATTCATTTTATTACTATTTATTTGTTCCATATAATATTTATTTTTACACTTTTCTATTATTTTACGTGTCTTATTCCTTAATTTATTATACTCTAATCTTAGTAATTTGTCCGTAGGATCATTTTTCCATTTAATGTATAATTCGTCCTACTTTTTACACATGCTATTAATTTTACTATTTATCCAGGGGTCTTTATTTCTATTACTTATTTTATTACATTTTTTGATATATTTTGAATCATTGTAACAATCATTGAATTTATTTTTGATGCAATTGTAAATTTTATTTGGACACTCTGTATCTCTGACTTCGCTCCAATCTAGATTATTAAGTAAATTTTTAATTTTATGATTATCAATCTGTTGGATTATTTTTGTATCACTCTGTATTTGTGTTGGGTCGAATCCTACGCACGAAAGTATATTCATGCGATGGTCAGCCAATACAGTTCCGAGCGCGGCCGAGTACATATCTAACGAGCGCGTACGAGTAAAAATGTGATCTATGCAACTGCGAGTCTATAAACAGCACAGATGTAAGCGGAGTATTTGTAAGGCGTAGTGTTCTTACCGATAATAATTTCACAGAGTATTAACGAGTGACTTACTGGCGCAAATGAGTGAACGTCTCTAACATATAGAATTATACCACCGCCTTTTCTATTTTTGCGCAACATACTGTGCATTCTATAGCCATTAATATTAAACATAGAAACTATATTGTTATTTATGTTTACTTCACTTAAGATTAAAATATCAATAATCATTTTAGAAGAGTTAATTAATTGTGTTAAATAGCAAAAATGTTTTATCAAAGATCTTATGTTAATGTGGACAATATTAAGGTAGATTTTATAAATAGGGGGTATATGCAAGCGAAAGTTGTTAATATCTGCACAATTTAATATTTCTTCATGATCAGAAAAGAGGACTTGGGGTACTAATTTTGAAATCGCTTGGAACTTTGGCCGATTATTTCCGTTAGTGCTGAGAGCTTCTCAATGTCAGCTTCGCTTCGAACGACCTTAGGCTTGGATTTGTCGTCTTTACGTAGTAGCACCTTTCCATCTTGGAACCAGACGTATTTGTAGGCCGGTTTTAGTTTTTGTTGTGCTAGCCATAATAACGACTTATTGGCTTTGGTCAGGGCGCATCGTATGATCACTTTCATCTTAACAACTTCCACAGGGGCCTCGGAGATGATTTGTTCTACCACTACTGCTTCCTTCTTCGAGGCTTGCACCCATAAGCTTACATTTTCTAAAGATAAAGATAAAGATAAAGATATTTTATTTTGCAAATATGGGTACAGTACATGGAAATTTAGGTAGTGAGTTCAGCCATATTTTACCAGTAGGCATGCAAAATATACAGAAATATAAACTTATCACCTAAACAGCTATAACAAAATAAAATAATAGCACGAAAACAAACATAATTTAAATTTTTTAACATTGTATAGTCTTAATCTCAAAATGAAAAATTTTTTTCAGTCAAGAATTCTGTTACGCTATAGTATGCTTTAACTGTCAAGAAGCTACGAAGCCTTTTTTTAAATATCGATAGCGGCAATTCTTTCCAACTTTTTGGTATTTTATCATATATGACTGGAGCCATGCAGTATATACTTTTGCGCATTAGTGCTGTCTTAGCGGATTGATGACATAAAAGGGTATTGTCGCGTCTATTACGTGGAACTACTTGGTCAAGGCGTTTAAAACGTTTCGGATGCAATTTAACAAACACTGCTACTTCTAGTATGTATAAGCAAGGTAATGTCAGTATTTTATACTGTTTAAAATATGGCAAGCAACTATCGGTAGTTTTGAGCTTAAACATCGCCCTTATGCATCTTCTTCTGCATGCTTGAACTGCACCTGGATGTTTCCATCTTGGTTATTTCGACCTTCTACACGTGTAATATTCTCTACCTGCGTCCTGTCCATATTGAGTGTCTCAGCTAGTTTGAGAGATATATTTACAAGGTTTTCGTTTTTAGCTTTAGGAATACCTATCACTTCTATCACATTGTCTAAACGCTGTTGTTCAATATTACGTAGATATTGTTTCAGTGAGCTCATTTCAAGCGCAAGGTGGGTTTTTTCGTTATGAAGGTAGTTGTACTTCGTTTCTAATTCCTGGATATGTTTGTTTTGAGCTTCCACAATTTTGGAAAGATCATCAATTTTTGTGCAACTGATGCTTCGATTGGTTGAAGTTCTTTCTTTAAAACTTTTTTCATTTCTGCTGTTATATCTTTTAAAAACTTCTCTGTGTCTATCATATAATTGCCGGAGTTATTGTCAGAGACCGCGACATCATTGTCTTCATCGTCGTCATCCGGAATAATGAAGTATGACTTTCTGTTAGGTGTATTCTGATGGCACTCTTCGCATGTCCAGTCTAGTCTGTCCGCATTACGAAGCGCAGATAGTTGCTTCGCGTTGAGACCAGAGCAAGCTTTACTAGCATGAACCACCTTGCCACAGGATCTGCATTCCAGTCCGGGTACCTTTGTGGTTATCCCTTTGTTACAGATGTCACATTTAGTCATTTTCTTTTCGTATTGAAATTTTATTTAGGAGGGTAGTTACCAAACGTATAGAATAGTTATAACACAGAACCGACACACACAGCAGCGCGAGAACGAATGATCGTTCGTAGGCGGGTTGGCAACTGCAGTTTTTTTATTTTCTGATTTTCATAAGAAACACATTTCCCTCTGTCGCCTTTTAGGGAAGATATTGGTTAGTAGATTTTATTACGTCACCACTACATAGTTATGTATTTTCTAATCAAAATTCCATTTTCTTTTTTTTTTTTTATAGGATAGGGTGACAAACGAGCACACAGTCCACCTGATGGTAAGTGGTTACTGTGGCCCATAGACATCTACATCTATCCTCGATTACGAATCAAAATGCAGATACGTTGTCACCCGTGAGGACTAAGATGGAATGCCTCGTTTCCAGTAAAAAGGGTCTCCGGTTCTCTACACTCACCATACGAAATACAGCAGCATTAAGCTACTATTTCACGCTGGTATTCTGTGAGAGCGTGGTCCTTCCCCGGTCGAGCCGACCCATTCGTGCTACAACTATACTACTAATATAACTGTAGCATGGCTCTACCACGATCAAACAATCCATTGCATATTTAGTTGTCATTAGTTAACTAACGCGAAAATCAGAGGTTGATAAAGTTGTCAATTCGAATAAGCTACAAAGCAACTTTATGTTTAAACCATAAATAAAACAAAATTCTACACAAATGCGTAATTCTGTCATGAAGTAGTTTCTGTGAACATATTTATGGGCCATAGAAGTGACGTATGTGTGTACTGAGACTTTTCTTATACGTGTTTGAAATATAGTTTTTGTTGAGGTAAGAACTTCATTTTCAATCTTACAAAATGAAAAAAAAAACTTGCCTTTTTCAATTAGCCCGTGTAATTCACTCTTCGATAGTGAAACAAATTACCTGCTAACGTAATTAATTTCGTAGTTATCGTAAAGAGCGGATATGGAAAATAACATAACGCTAATAGGTAATGGTATAATCATCTCGTATAAGCCCGAAATAAAATACCCTGACTGGCGACGAGATGCAGCAATAAACGTATACAATAAAGGTGGCAAACGGGCACACAGTCCACCTGATGATAAGTGGATGCTGTGGCCCATAGACATCTACATTTATTGTCGGTTGAGAATCAGAATGCAGTGTCACCCTGGGAACTAAGAAGGAATGTTTCGTTTCCAGTAAAAAATCTCCAGTTCTTTGTATTGACAATACGAAACACAGCAGCGTTAAGATTATATTTTTCGCTGGTATTATGTCAGGGCGTAGTCCCTTCCCAGTCGAGTCAATCCATTCGTGCTACAATAATAATATATCTGCACCACATGACAGTATGTTACAGTCAACCACCAGCTAAATGGTAATACATTAAGGCAAATCCTTCTTAAAACGAGGGATCCCATGTCTAGCTGTGGAGTTAAACGAGCTGATGATGAATAAATAATAACCCCAGACCAAATTTCGGTCACGGTGTCCAGTCTTGAGTCCAGGAGCTTGCGCAGGACATCATTATAATGCGTGAGTGTTTGCACAAGCACATGTGTACTCTCTATTCCCTTATTTTCATAGTCCGACGGAACGCCAATCCGACACGACCATTGAAACTTCAGGTGCATTCTGAGGCACGAGGATGAAACACCGCCAACTTTCTAATTCCAAGCTAATATTTTCTTGACAGGAAAACTTAATAATTTATTTCGTTGAACTGTGTTCAGCATTCTTAAAAAACTTTCAGGAGGAAAGGGAATAACGAGCACATATTTTGTAGGTTACCTATGAAATTACCGTTCTGCTAAGAATTCTAATTTCGAATTGATTTTATTTTTAAAACATGGAATTCTTTTTTAATATTGGTAATTTGTTTATAGATTAGCGTTATGTTTTCATGGCATTTGAATCTTGATCTTTATCGTGAAAATGCGAGCAAACATGGAAAATGAGTACCGTCATGGCAACAACGCGGCACGCAAAATCAACGGCGTTTATAGAGTGAACACCACAAACGAACGCACAACCTGTGGTTTGCCTGCATCCGTTCTAGAAATTTCGATGTGAAAAATAAACTCCCGAAAACTTTGCTCGAAAATGACGAATTAAAGAAAATTGTGGAAGCTGATGATACTCAGTTTACGGGTGAATTAGAAGCAGCTTTCAACGTTAGCAACAAAATAATATTGGTTCACATTGCGTCACATTGGCAAGTTAAAAAAGCTTGGCAAATGGTTGACACACTAACTCAACGATCGCCAGCGCTAAGTACTTGTCGAGGCGTGCCTAGCACTGCTCAATTTTAAACACACATAAATCACAGGAATTTTTACCTGCAACGAAATATTGATTATATTTTACAATCGCAAGCGCCCAGCAAGTCTATTGAATCCTGGTTTAAAAACCTAAAAATGACCTAAACGAAATCTTACCCCTAAAAAGTTATGGTCACTGTTTGGTGGTCTAGTGCCGATGTGATTTATCACAGCTTCTGTACACTGTGAAAACTGAACACAATTATGGAGTGGCTCGCGCGTCTTCACCTAGCTTTGGTTAATCGCTCGTCCCCGATGCTCCTGCACGACAACGCGTGACCTCATACTGCAAAACAGATGGACTCCAAGTTACAAGAGCTGAGTTGGAACCTCTCCGTCATCCGCCGTATGCATTAGACGTTGCGCTTACAGAATTCTACTTTTTGTAGTATTTGGATAACTTTTTAGCGGTAAACAAAATGCCTTTAAAGAATTTTTTGCCTCCTGTCCAACTGATTTTGGCATGGGCAGCATTATCTTCCTGATAACAACTGAAAATAATAAAAACTGCGGTTGCCCTCTTGCCAAGTGTGGCAACTATGGCAAAACCTCCCCATGAGGCTATTGACGAGGGAGGGGGATATATTCAGCATTGAAAATTATCTAAAATTCGTTAACTTTTTTAATTTTTACTTAGTTATTGCAGCACTACCTCCTACATGTTAGCCTAATGATTGACTGGGGAGGGAAAATCCGGTACTATTTTTGTATATAAAAGCTTTAATAAATAATCAAATAAAAGAAAGAAAAAATTGTAAAATTGAAAAGATAGATTCGCATCGATTTGCTTTTTCAAAGTAGCGAAAGCGTAATTTTCATTCCTATTGTAACAATAATTGGACCGCCCATTCAGGATCTACGTGAATGAATTTCCGCGAATTCTCAGGTAATTCGTTCAGTTCAATCAGGTTTAAGCTGTCGGGGTCGAATGAGTTTCCTTTTACATGAAAATTCTCTGTCTTTATTAACTTATTAACACTACTAGTCACCTAGTAGTGGTGAAATTCAACCGCTAACAAACTGCAAACTGTTTTTACTTCAACTGAAAGCTGTAATTTACTCCAACTGCATGTTAATGTATAAATATAGATTCTTATACACAAAATAATAAATAAACGTTTTTTTGTCTTTGTATACACTTCGCACACTATTGAAAAAGGAACATTTGATATCACACAAAATCCACATCTTATTTAGTCAATTAAGCTTGCAATTAAGTGTTGGACTAAGAGCGTAATAATCACTATGTTGGGAATTGTTCTAAGAGTAATAACATAAATACGAGTATTAACTTATTCACCTGAACTCTTAGTAATGAAAGTCAACAAATATAATTTGTCCAAGCGATCATTATGTAATTTAGCTTCCTCCATTACTTCTCTGTACAAAATTAATTATAATGTCCTGAAGACCAAATTTTGGTCACGGCGGCTGGTCTCAACGGAGACTAACCAACTGCATGAGACAGGATTACAGAGCCGTAAGTGTGTGAACAGGTGCACTCCCAATTCCCTCTCTCTCTCATAGTTCGTTGGCGCGTCAGTCCGACACAACTGAGAGATCAGGCGTGGCGTACCAACGGCTTTACGTGTTTTCCGAGGCATTTATTCCATTCAATGTTATTCACTTTTATTCTACAGAAAAAATCTTTTCGTAGTTTTTCATTCCTATTCTATAAAAAACAATCTTATCACGTCATAAATAAATAAGACAATACGCAAATATTAGAATATTTTCTATAAATTTAATTAATAATTAATTATGAAAATTAAGTTATTATGCTTGTTATTTCATTTTTAATTTATAAAAGGAATGTAATTCGATATCAAGTACAGCGAGAGGGTAGTTTATACCGTGGGAAAGGTGTGAACTGTCTGGCACTGCGGCCATCAATCCGCCACGATTGATACGAATCCACCACCATCTTCTCGATCACGCGCAGCTACTGAGAGTTTCTTGACAGATAACTCAATAACTGATTTTCTTCAACTCAGGATTCAAATCCGGGACCCCATGATCAACAATCGTGTTTACAACCACTATACTATCGAGGCAGTCAAAATTTTAACTTTGCCAATCTCACACTCCTCCGTGCGCACAATATGTTTAAAAAGGGCATTTTTGGCATTCTCTTATTTGTAGTCAAGGTAAAAATTTAAACAAATGTTTAAATTTAAACTCAAATTTAAAAATGTCAAAATTTTCCGCACGATTAAGGAACGCAATATTGCGCAATTATACAAAAAAAATGAAATTGAAAAAAAAACCATTTTAAAACTTGTTTTATAGCATTTATTGTTTGTGGCCGGTACGCATGATAATTACAAAACGAGAAATTAAACAAAAGAAATTAGGCGATCCTCTAAATTCGTCCATAAGTGTAGATTTTAATCGTTAACAGATATCTGTTGTCTGTACTTGTGTCGACATATATTTTATATGAAATGAATTATTCATTCATTCATTTTATGGTAGTGGTAGGGCCACACTGCAGCTATAATATGGTTGTAGCACGGATGGGTCGGCTCGATAAATACTACACTACTACGATATACACATAGTGTTTCGTGTAGTGATTGTAGAGATCCGGAGACTAGAACCTATTTTACTGGAAATGAGGCATTCCATCTTAGTCCTCAATGGTGACAACGCATTTAAATTTTGATTCTTAATCGATGATAAATATAGATAGATGTCTATGGGACACAGCATTCACTTACAATCAGGTGGACTGTGTGGTTGTCTGCCACCCTTATCCTATAAAAAATCAATTACAGCCTGCTGAACGTAGGTCTCTTCCATAACCTCATTCCCTATGATAGTTGATGGATAGTTACCGCGTTTGGCTAGTGACTTATCAACCGCAGTTTTTTGTTTTTTTTTTTTTAATTTTTATTAGGTAGACAGTAATGCTTATATCTCGGTTTCTTTCTTCTTGTGCCTCTTGCGACACCCGCGTGATACTGCGTTGTGGATATTCTTACACCGTCATATTATGTTTAACTTTATTTCATTTAATTTTTATTTATTGTTATTAAATTCGACAAGAACTATGAGAGCATTTGTGAATCGCATGAATAAACAACATCCTAAACACAACAACGCGTAAATCGGTCATAAAATAGTATCGGGGATCGTATTTATGGGTTATAGTTGATACATTCAGGTGTGTTTAGTTTTATTGGTTTTCTGTTTGCTTCATAGCGTACCTTAAACCTTCAAGTTTCGTACCATAAAAAATGTTTTGTTTACTTTTGTCAAATTTAGTTGGTGATAATACGAAATCTAAAAAAATTGACTTTTAATATAAATTAATAGCTTACTGCAAAGAACAGAAATGATAACACTGATTTCCGCATAAAATGGAGCAAAGACATTTTGTATGGAATTAAATCCCCGACTTTTAAAAATATTGTGCAGATTTTTGAAATAAACTTAACTAAAACGTTACGAAAAGTGGGATCGGGCGAGGCGAACGGGAGTTGAGGGGGTGATATATTTCTCTCATATCCAATTATTTTTCGTAATTTTATTTCGTTTTGAACAATTTTATGAATAAACATTTTGTGCAATGCATTAAACTACATATAAAGTGAATAAAATTGTAAATTCATTTTAAAGTTCATGTGAATTTTCGGGTGAAAAATAACAAACTACGGAAAGAAGCCGATAATAAATTTAAATATTTGTAGAAGATTAATATACGTATAATATGTATGTACATGTTTATATTAAATATATATTTGCACGTATGTATATATATATATATATATATATATATATATATATATATACTAGAGCTAAAGAAGTTTGTTCAGTCGTGTATTATCATTTTTTTTACTTATTTTAAGTTCTTTGAATCTATTTTTACTTTTTATTAAATCTATGTTTAACCCTTATAAGTGGAGTAAGGAATATAAAAATCCTCAATGTCCTCTAAATTGTTGCGTTAAAAATTTCATTTACGATTTTATTTTCTTCAAATTTTCATGGGAACACCGGCTAAAAATACAGCTGTAGAAGACTATATCGACTCCTGTCTCACATGGACACCACAGATTAACGAAATAGCAAAATGTTTGCAGTGTTACGTAGTGTATGCTCCCAGGCTGTAGTGGATGTATGGATGGAATGAAAATTAGAGTGAAATGCTTGTTAGATATTTTACACTTGCGCTTACGCCCCTCTTCCTTCCGGACCGCTCTCGGAGTGAACGTCTATACTGTTACCGCTAATTTTCTTACTTTTAATAATTTAAAAATAAATTTAAACTATTTTATACTTCAAGAATTTAATAACTAATTTTTATTATTTTTCACCTCAACTTAATGTTATATACCCATTATTTGGAAGAGCGGTGCTTCCTAGTACAAGCAAATCATTTGCTTAAAAGGAAGCTCCAACCACAATAAGCTATGTAATAGATTAAGTTATGCAATAAAAGAATTTGAATTTGAATTTGAATTTAGATCTATATCTATGAGTCAGATAGTATTTTGAGCTTGTATTTTTACTTTGTCATTTTCATCAATTTTAACATGTTTACACTGCAATATTTTCCCGACATTCATGCACCAGCTATGAATAATTAAGCTGATTATATAATTAATCATAAAGGTTTTTAAGTTTTCTTTGTGCTTTTGATATGATAAAAATTCGAATTCCACACCAAGATCTATTAATAATTTAATTCTATCACATATACCACAGTAGGGGCCATTTTTTAAAGCATTTTTTATTATTTTAATTACTCTTTCAACACACTCTAAAAAGTTTTGGGAGGGTCTCATAAGTGATCTTCGCGTGACATCTACAGACAAAATGTAATCATCTACTTGTGGCGGAGTTGTATCACACAATTCATTGTTACATGATGTAGCACTACTTCTTTTTTTATCTCCGTTTTGAATCTCATTGACCTTAAAACTGGTAGAACTTTATTCCATAGTGCAAAGTGATCTGAATTTGGTTTTACACATTTTTTATAAATCTTATATGTTTTCTTATAAGAACCTCCATTAAAAGAATCAAACAATTGATCAAACAGGAGAAGTATATCTGCCGTATCTTCACATTCTTGTAGCAGCAACTTATTTTCTGCAAAGAAATAAAATGTTATGAGCACTTTTCAAATAATAACAAACAGAGAGTGATACTGTGAGTTTACTTAAGCTCAAACGAATTCGTGATATAGTAGCAATAAAGAGAAAAATGGCTTACGTCGAATGACAATTACCAAATATTTTAAACGAAATAAAACTTATTATTTTATTTTATAATTATCAAATACAAATTACCAACTACACATTCTAAACAAATTATACGTACATACGTATCTATATATTTTATTTCATAATTGAGGCTGCAGTATTTTTGTATTTGTGTGTAATCTAAGAAAATATGTATGTACACAAATAAGTGCATATATTGTATATTGAAAAATGTATCTCTTAATAATTTCTTAATAAATATTGATTTTCGTTGATATTGTTGTTTTTAAAAAACATATAACTTTATGTATGTACATATGGACTACAAATGCACAAAACCCGCTTTTCTTCATACATTCGATTATCCGGATTTTCGATTTTCCGAATCCCTAACGGCAACAATTAGTCCAGTTAATCGAGTTTCCACTGTAATGTATATAATGCAATATGATGTTAGAATGCTTTTGGAGCAGACGCGGTGCTGTAGTGTGCACAGTCCAATAAAGTAGCATTCCTACTGCATGGCTTGCGGACCAGTGATAACAAAATTTTTAAGTTATATTTGCAAGAGTTTTAACCGCTTTATCAGAGTCCTAGTTACTTCAGATGCAACGAACGCAAGGTACAACCATTTTGGTCAGCTGCCTACCCCACATGTTTTTTACATTGTGCGTTGTGAGCCAGGTTTAGATAAATAGCCTTTTTACTTGTTTCGTCTATGAAAATATACTCAGCACATCCTAATGTCGTACTTATTATTATAGTAAATTCCAACCGCTATATCTTTAATTTATCACAAACTTACTGGTATAGTAATAGAATATATGTACTTACAGTAATTAAGAATAAATTGATATTATACTACCACCAGAGAATTTTCTGGTACAATACAACTTGGGACTTTCAAGAAAAAAGCCTACTTTAATTTTTAAAGGCAGGCAATGCATCTGCAATTCCCATGGTGTTGTAGTCCTTCATGGGCGTCTATAGTCACTAACCATCAGGTGAGCCGCATGCTCGTTTCCTCCCCCCTATAATTTAAAATAAAAAAGAAATTGAATACCTTTTATACGATTATCATGTGAACTTGTATCAGGAATTAATGAATGAAGTACATCCGGTATACATGGTCCTGATGTTTCTGCATTTAAACCTGTAATAGTAGTGAAAGTATATGAGTAACACATAAAACTTTCTTTATTGGGCTTATTTTATTCACTGCTACATATATTACTACTTACTTCGCCTATAAGAAGTGAAATTGCTCATAGTTAAGCAACTTGAGATTGAAAATTTAATAACCAATACGGATGATTCTATTTTGAAGGATATAAATGAGCTAATGTTAATGATACAAATATGCCAGGATTGTGATGAAGATGATATGAAAGAGTGGATCACTTGTGACAGTAATGATCAAGGCTTTCAGATTATGTCGGATGACGAAATCGTAGAAAACATACTGCTGATAAATGAACAGCAAAAAATGCAAGAAGATTAAAAAGAACAAAATATAGACATGGAAAAAGATGCAGGACCATCTCATGATGAAGCACTTCAGGCCCTGGAAACGGCTCTCAAGTGGTTTGAAAAACAAACAGAGAGTGATACTGTGAGTTTACTTAAGCTCAAACGAATTCGTGATATAGCAGCAATAAAGAGAAAAATGGGTTACGTCGAATGACAATTACCAAATATTTTAAACGTAATTAAACTTATTATTTTATTTCATAATTACCGAATACAAATTACCAAATACAAATTACCAACTACACATTCTAAACAAATTATACGTACATACGTATCTATATATTTTATTTCATAATTGAGGCTGCAGCAATTTTGTATGTATGTGTGTAATCTAAGAAAATATGTATGTAAACAAATAAGTGCATACATTGTATATTGAAAAATGTATCTTTTAATAACTTCTTAATAAACATTGATTTTCGTTGATATTGTTGTTTTTAATAAACACATAACATTATGTATGTACATAAAGTAGCATTCCTACTGCATGGCTTGCGGACCAGTGATAACAAAATTTTTAAGTTATATCTGCAAGAGTTTTAACCGCTTTAGGGCGGATTCGACCAAATTCAATGTTACTCCAGAATAACTAACCCTCGAATGAATTTACTCCTTGTTTTGACTCTCGGATAATTTAGAGTGTGTTTTTCCAACACAAACGGAGAGTAGCCAATACTGGGTATTGGTTACTCTAGAGTTGGGGAATGAAAAATGAATGAACTTGTAAGCCAACTAAAATAGAAATACATTTGTTTATATAGCGCAATGCAAGACTTTCTGTCTATTTAAAGTTAGCTAGTTAGTTAGCGTCGCATTGCCTGCTTTCCTTGCTTCCGTGCATAGTGTCAATGACCTATGTAACACAATTTTAAATGATAAAGTAGACCTATGCTTTGCTGCGGAGGCAAAGCAAATATGGCTAACGCTCTGTCCCGGCGAAAATTTCCCACTGGAAGTTAACCAACAAAAACAGTGGGATATTCCGTTGGTACGGAGTGTCCACAAAAATTTATTTCAAAATTTCCATATTCAACAAGATCAGGCTCGCCTTCTAGCTGTTTTGACTAAGGAATCTAGCCACTGGTTACATGCTCTACCATCAAGTAATCTCGGCACATTGCTTGATGGGGAAAGCTTGCGCATCGCCGTAGGAATCCGGCTAGGAGTGGCTATTTAGGACAACCTCACCAGTGTCCCTGTGGTAGCAGCGTCGATGAGTTTGGGCTCCACGGACTTTCATGCAAAAAAAGTGCAGGTAGGTTTTCCCGTCACGGTTCTTTGAACGAAATCATCCGAAGGGCTCTTGTCTCTATAAATATCCCCTCGGTTTTAGAGCCTTGCGGGATATTTAGAGACGATGGCAGGAGACCCGACGGTATGACTTTGGTCCCTTGGGAGAGAGGTAAAGCCCTAGTGTGGGATGCTACTTGCGTTGACACTTTGGCGGCCTCTCATCTCAAGGGTACCTGTTTTAGAGCCGGGGCGGCATCAGAGGCAGCCGAATCTAGTAAATGGCGCAAATATGAGTCTTTGAGAAATGACTATATATTTGTGCCATTTGCTGTAGAGACTATTGGTCCGTGGGGTCCACGTGCAATGAAGTTTCTAAAGGAACTGTATCCACGACTGGTCGTCGCTGCTGGTGATAAGAGGGCTGGTTCTTTCCTCGCTCAAAGGCTAAGTATAGCTATTCAGCGAGGAAACGCAGCCAGCGTTCTTGGCACTATACCACGGGGAGCAGGTCTTTTTGACGATTTAAATTTTTAGTTTTAGGTTTTCTATATTATAGTTTCTTCTTTTATATTGTATATATAATTAGTTTTAAAGTTTGACGGATAATAATAGTGTCAACTGTCACTGTCACTGAACAAACATTAAAATTAACACGCGACTTGTCAGTTGATTATTCTAACCTTACCCTTATTTCTTATATTTTCAAATAAAATGTCTGGAGAAAAAAGAAAACGTAGCCCAAATTGGTTACCTTCGGAAAAGAGTTTGTTGTTAGGACTCGTAGAAAAACATTTTCGTGTCATCGCAAATAAAAAAAACAGATGGTGTTACGATGAAGCAAAAATTTGCCGAACGGCAAATTTTATCCCACGAATACAATAGCCAAACGACACACTGCTCGCGTACAGCAGAAAATTTAAAAAATGAGTATATGAAAAAAAAGGCCAAAAAGGAGGAGTCATACAGGAGGATGCATAGAATCCAAACAGGTTAGTTTTTATCCTGCCTTACCTTATCAATGTTTGTGTTGATCCAGTTATTTAGGCTAAAAACCTATAAATCTTTGGTATACATTAGAAATATGGATAGGAGTAACTATGAGCTTATAACTGGAGGAGCAGCGGACTGAGATATGCCTACATACATTTATATAGTGTTAGCCACTACTGGGAACATGCTTATTCCAAAGATCTTTATGTGTTTATTATAATTCATTATAATGTACCATTATTATTAAGCACTTGATAGTACAATGCTGCGTTCTGATTAAGTGATTTATTTCCTTTGTCTCCTACATAATGGGATTATTATTTATATTAGAAATATTTTGAAAATGTGAGAAATGGCATACTTTAAATACTTTTACTTTAATAATTTTGTCTATTTTAGGTGGTGGACCAACAAATCCAAAGAAAGAACATCCTCTAGATTCCAAAATCATATCATTAATTAAAACAAGTGCTGTTGGGCTTTTCAACCATTTTGACAGTGACAGTGTTGCCCCAGATAGCTTAGAGAGGCATAATTTTGCTGAGGTTCAAGTTATTTTGCCTGAGAAGCCAGAATTATGTAATAAAGGGTAGTGTCTTACAGCTTAGTCAAGGACCCTAGACAAACCATACAAAAGTGTTATACCTTTAAAATTTGGTTACAGATCTTGAGACTGAACTTAATGAAATTCAAAAGACTGGGATCGACTCGAACAAAATATTAATGCAGGTAAATTAGTTTCTGTAGCTCTATACATTGTACACCTGAAGCAACACATAGTATATAGTAAATATATGCTATGTTTTGTTATAACTTGCTAAACATAAGTATCTTGACTCCATTACAATAAATAGTTCAGAGTAGGTAAAGCCAAGTCTGTCATTTTCAGACTCAAACATTTTATTGCGTTCATGTGGTTACATAAATAGTTCTTATGTTGGATATATTAGAACCAAACACGAGCCCTGATAGGGAGTAACAATATTATATTATGTTATATGTCAATTTAATCTAATTAATTTAAAAAGATGAATTTTATTTTATTTACTTAAACTAAACATTACTTTTAGGTTTAATAAACATTTGCAATATTTACAACGATATTAAAGAGGTATACATATTCAAATTAAACAATTATTATTTTTCACCAGAAAAACTCTGACAACGAATAGAAACTTTTTTAATTAAATATTTTTAAGCTCTCTTTGAAATTTATACAACGATTCTTCTTTTTGTAGACATTTGGGAATTTTATTATAAATTTTTACACACATACCATGGGGTTCTGATTTAACAGTTTGTAATTTTGTGATAGGTGGAGCTAATTTTTTAATAGGATGTAAAAAATGAGGCCGGGTGTATATTGAAAAAAGGTGCATATTCTTTTTAACAAATGTGCATACTTCTATATATCCTCTATTCTTGCCATGCTGCAACTTGCGCTGTCAAATAAAGAAAGCCCGACTTGCCTATAATTTGTGTTCCAACATTTTAGTAGACTTGTTTTTAATTTTATCATTTAAATGTTTTTGTGAGATGAAATATTATATGGGCATTATGTTGTTAACATTTTTAATATAAATCTTTGTTTTAGGATTGGAGTGATTATACTCCCGAAACGTTAAGAACTCCTGTTGCAAAACCTCTTCAGTATGACAACAATGAGCAAGAAGGAAAACTACAAAAATCTTGGGTTTCAAAAAGGCGACCTACATATGTAGCTCCTTCATCATCATTGCAGAAATTGCATGATAAGAAAATGGAAGCAATTGATTTTCGGAAGAGTGTTGCTGAGAAGGAACTACTTCATTCAAATGATGTTCACAATCTGGATTTACAAATAAAAAGGAAACAATTAAAACAAGAAAAATTAAAGACTCGTATTTTATTATTAGATTTAAGATTAAAGAAAAAGCAATTCAACAATAAACAATTAAATATTAAATTTATTTATTTCAATGTTTTATTTTATATCTTTTTTCAGATTTGGATTAATAATATTAAGAATCACTGCAATCTACATTCCATAGCTACAATAAACTATAAAAATAATTACTTATTAACGAATTGCGTGCTAACTGGCCAGTAGATTGCTGTGCTGATTCCCAAGCTTTGCATTTGGCCAAGTTGTATAAGTTCATCCCATGGAGCTGGCAATAGCACTTCTGGGTCATCAGGTGGAAGTTGTTCTCCTCGTCTGCGCAACATGTTGTGAAGTACTGCTGTGGCTATGATAACAGTTAGTGCTTTATCTAATTTTACTCGCATCCCAAGTGCCAACACTGGAAATCTTCTTTTCCATACACCATAGCACCTTTCTATAGGATTTCTAGTACGAATTTGTGACTCATTGTACAGTTGTTCAGCTGGTGTCCTTGGATTTTCTAATGGAGTCATAGTGTAACTCTTTGCAGCATATCCTCTGTCCACCAATAATAATGCATTACCATAGCGACCAGTCTCAAAATGCGCTTTTCGAACGCTATTAATAAATATAGTGCTGTCATGAGTTGAACCTGGCCATCTTGCGACTATGTCGGTTATTTCTAAATTGGCATTACATATTGTTTGCACATTAATGGAGTAGTATCCTTTTCTGTTTCTAAATGTCTCTGCTTGTTCTCCACCTACTTCCAATCTTAAGGGTACGAATGTGAGGCAAAATGTACAGTCCATGGCTCCGACTACTCTTGGAAAATAAGCTATTTGGTAAAATTTATCTTGTTCATATCTTATTTCTTGAGGCGATTCAGGAAATTGTATGTATTCTGTATGTAATGCAGCTATTGCAGCACTAACTCTGTGTACAATTTTGTTTGCTGTCGGTGTACTTAGACCACAGTAGTCTCCAATACTTGTTTGTGTCCAGTTTGTTGCATAATATCTCAAAGTGGCCAACAACTGATTTACTGGAGATATTGAAAAATTTCTGAAAGAAAAAGGAACTTTAGATAACATAGGTACTAACTACTACTATTGCTACTACTTACTATAATATTTTAGTTTTAAGTCTTTGAGCAACACACATAGCTTTTAGAAAAAATATATCTAGGTAGGTGTGTGTGTACCATTGTTTATGTAGACAAATATATAGTGAAAGGTGGATTTTGGATAAAAGACACAAAGTAGCTTCTTTGGACAATCGAAACCTTATTACGAAGTCACGGTCATCATAGTTATCGTATTTCGATAACTATGATGATTGTTCCTTTCTCTTATCCATCGTGGACACCTTGGAATGTATTCTTCATCACTGTCAGAATCTTCGATCATATTTCGTAAACGTTGCGTTATTTAAAAACATAAACCCTACTATTATCACAAAAGTACAAGAAATTATAAATGCACAACGATAAAATTTCCTACTTTTACAACACATACGAAAACAGCTGTCAAAATGTAGCGGTCGCCATTAAAATACTCTGGGATAACTTGTTTACTCCATGAATTTTGGCAGTATAGCGATTTACTCTCGGATAGTCTGTTATACCCGGGTTAAGATTTGGTAAAACGAAAAGTTCTCTAACTCTAGAGTAATCAGTGCTTTTATTCGCAGGATAAGACTTATACTAACTTTGGTCGAATCCGCCCTTATCAGAGTCCTAGTTACTACAGATGCAACGAACGCAAGGTACAACCATTTTGGTCAGCTGTGTACCCCACATGTTTTTTACCTTGTGCGTTGTGAGCCAGGTTTAGATAAATAGCCTTTTTACTTGTTTCGTCTATGAAAATATACTCAGCACATGCACATACTTATTATTATAGTAAATTCCAACCACTATATCTTTAACTTATCACAAACTTACTGGTATAGTAATAGAATATATGTACTTACAGTAATTAAGAATTTATTAATATTATACTACCACCAGAGAATTTTCTGGACCGATACAACTTGGGACTTTCAAGAAAAGAGCATACTTTAATTTTTTAAAGGCAGGCAATGCATCTGCAATTCCCATGGTGTTGTAGTCCTTCATGGGCGTCTGTAGTCACTAACCATCAGGTGAGCCGCATGCTCGTTTCCTCCCCCCTATAATTTAAAATAAAAAAGAAATTGAATACCTTTTATACGATTATCATGTGAACTTGTATCAGGAATTGATGAAGGAAGTACATCCGGTATACATGGTCCTGTTTCTACATTTAAACCTGTAATAGTAGTGAAGTATATGAGTAACACATAAAACTTTCTTTATTGGGCTTATTTTATTCACTGCTACATATATTACTACTTACTTTGCCTATAAGAAGTGAAATTGCTCATAGTTAAGCAACTCCCATTCAATGAAGACATAATGCTTAGCAGTGAACTATAGCCATAGCAGCGATTACAAAAGATCTTTTAGGTTGCAGTGATAATAGTCTTTCTAGACCTGTATAGCAGCTCGCACAAAAAATCTATGCAGTTTGAATCTACAGATTTACTAAAGGTGTTGTATTGTTTGAAAATTTTGTCAGAATTTTGAAACAGTATCAAGCCTTTTCATCTGCTCTAATAACAAATAGATCCAATTCTAAAGCCAGCTGATCCCGAAGGAAGAAAATATTATTAGTATACAAAGCCACAGGTGAGACACCAACTGATCCTAAAGAATTGTTTAAAAGGAATGTTTTTACCTTGTGATTGATACTATTAAAAGTGTGTTGGTTACTTGACTTAAACTATCAAAATTCTATGATATGTGTTCATTTTTATACAAAATGAAAATAATTCCTGAAAGATCAAAATGCCTGTGTTGATTTGTAACAGATGGGCATAATGTGATTTGTCTCGTTGTAAATTGGTTCAGGAACTTATGAGCTTGAACCCATTATTTAAAGATCTTTAATCAGCAGAGCCACATAAAGTTCTCAGACTTATTAAAAATAATGATTGGCAGGATATTTTTTTCAAAAGTATAGACAGTACTTTGTATCATGCTGACTATACCTGTACTATTACTGTCGCTAAATGGAAACATACTTATATTACATTAAAACAATTAAAATTTACCTACAGAGCCACATAAAGTTCTCAGACTTATTAAAAATAATGATTGGCAGGATATTTTTTTCAAAAGTATAGACAGTACTTTGTATCATGCTGACTATACCTGTACTATTACTGTCGCTAAATGGAAACATACTTATATTACATTAAAACAATTAAAATTTACCTATGTTTCTACTATGTGTCAGGAAAGACTGTCATATCTTGGAATCTTTTCCATAGAAAATTCAATTGCTATAATAAATATAAACCAGAAAGCTGGCTATCTAGACTTTTCATTAAATTTGTTGTTGGAAGTTCAGTTAGTTTATCTTTTTTGACACTGTCTGCAGAACAACAGTTTAAATAAAAGTTGTCAAACAAGACTATTAACTCTTATTATGAGAAATAATCTGTACAACCAGTCAACGCAGCAAGGCAAGCATAGTGCCATTGTCGAGAGCAACAATAACAGAGAGAAGCAATGCGAATAAGCAGAACAACTGCTATGGCAAGAGCAACAGACACAACTGTGCTTAAACATATACACCTGTAGATATTTGATACATCTAATACTATTTAAAATCACTTCATAGTAGAGGAATACTAAGGTTTTGTATTTAGAGGGGTGTCACTATGAGATCCTGCTCCACCTAAAAATTTGTTAAGGCAGCCACTGCTAGGGCTTTATAACCACTTACCACTGGGTGGGGTTGTAGTAGTTATTGTAGGCAAGCTATACACTGACATACCAATAATAAGTAAAAACTAAAAGTTTGTTTGATCATCTTTACGAATATTACAACTGTTATATTCTTTAGTCTGCACTGTTAAAAAAATTGCTAGTTAAATTGACAGTGAAAAAACTTTTATTAAGACTTACTTAGGTTAAGACTGGGGTATGCTTCTTTTGGTCCGAGGATATATAAAATGATCTTCGAAGTGCCGATTACAAATCCGGTAATTATGATAAATATGAAGATCGGTTTTACTTATCAAATATTTTTCAGCTATCCTCGTCCATAGCCGAACCCTTCAAAGTGACGGATACTTCGGTATAGGAAATTTGTGTAATATATCTGAAATGATAAAATATAATCATTAATTTTGAGGCGAGAGACGGAAACTGAAACAAGAGATAGGCTTAGCAGAATTCCCCGCCTGCCAAGCGTGGCAGCTATGGCAAATAGTACCTACGAGGCAACGCGTGGGCAGCCTATGTATAGTGGACTTTTGATGATTACAGCCCATGCCTTGAACTTTCAATTTCTTACATAATATTAGCTGTTTACAAGTGAATAAAAACCGGAAACTATGCGAATACTACAAAAATACTTACCACATTCCTTTCGTTTTTAAGCAGATTCGCTTTTAATACAAAAGAACTGAAGTAGATCACAAACTTATCCTATACTATTAAACGAGCAATTCTTGTATATATATATATATATATCTATATAATCGCGATCTCGGAAACGGCTCCAACGATTTTCATAAAATTTTGTGTGCAGGGAGTTTCGGGGGCAATAAATCGATCTAGCTAGGATTTATTTTTAGAAAATGTCTTTTTGTCCGTGTTTTTAGGCAATGAAAAACTGCTATAATATCGTTAGAATAAGAAGGTAAATTTTGACGGCTTATTAATGATTACAAATAGCTTAATGGTATATTGGGCGGTCACAAAATCGTAATACCATGGTTCGAGCCCAGACCGGCCGACCGACTTTTTTTTATTTTTTTTTAAATTCCTTTCTTTTTTGTGAAAATCTATTTTTTTCGAGCCCTTTTTTTAGTATTTTTTAAAAACACGAAAATTTAAATTAAACTAATTGCACTCATGATTTTTTAATCAAATAAACAGTTCAGTTTTTTTCTATTATGTCGCTGCGATCAATAAATATTATTCGTATTTCATCAGTATGTAATTTGTATCTAAATATAATTTCCAAAACACACGAATCAAAAAAAAACCGAGCGAAAATTACCGAGCAAAGCTCGGTCAACCGGGTACTTAAAATAAAACACATAAATGCACGAGAAATCGGAATAATATCAAATAGATATTGATATTATAAGCCTTACTACCAGTAACCGCCATTAACTGCGTAGTGCACCGCGCATCATAGATAATACCTACACCAGCCGCGCATAGAACATGGATGGCTTCCTATATAGACCCAATATATATACGTGCCCTCTAGTTCGAATAAAAGTAAGTCTAGTTTACTTGTCCCACACAAAAGATGGCAGCACAAAAAGATATCAATTTGCTCTCAAAAACATTATTTTGAGTTAGTTACTAAGTTAGCCCGTCAGGGTAAATGTATTCTGTGTAAGTTAGTTACTAAGTTGCACGCCCATGCTTTTGGTTATATTTTGTCCATAGATTAATAGATTCGTAACAAGTGCATAGTGGAAGACTTTCGGTCGCTTGGAATTTTCTATGCTCAAAGCTTGGAAGGTTTTTTTTTTATTAATACATGATCATGGATACAAAGTCCTTTGGACATAGTATATTTGTCGTCTATGAGACACTTCTCTATGATACTTTATATTTGTTCTAAGTTCTGCTATTTATTATTAATAATCTTAACGTAGTTTAGTTGTGCCAAGTACATGCCAAGAAATTTAAATGACTGAATTTTTGTTGCAAATATTGAAATATCAAACGAGTAAAAATAAACATTTCTTTGTCTTGCAAATCATTTTTATTTTTATTGTTTTTTGTATTACATTTGTCTTTTAATTTTTGAGTGTGTTAGCTGGCGGGTGGTGCAGGGATGGCAGTTTAGCAATCGAAATTATTACTATTTTTTTTACGTTATATAATTTTAATTATACTAATTTATTTATTCTTATAGTTTAGGTCTATATTATTTATTTATTTTTATATATTCTATTACATATAGATGAGTTCCGATGATGATTCTTTTCTTTCTGCCAACGAGTTTTCTTCATCAAACGACAGTTATTGCTCTATTACTGAAACGTTAGGGGATTTTGTGCGACATAAATTCGATGAATCCCGCTCTTTGTTTAATGTTTGCCACATTAATGCACAGAGCGTACCTAGTCAGTACAGTGATCTGATTGAGGCTTTCTCTGACGCTGATGTTCATGCCGTCTTGATTTCGGAGACTTGGCTTAAGCCCCATCTTCCTTCTACCTCTTACCCTCTCTCTGGCTTCAGTTTGATACGCAACGATCGAATTGATAGGAGAGGGGGTGGGGTCGCTATATATCTTCGTTCTGACTTTTCTTATAAAATTCTAGCTTCTTCTTCCCCCTATTATACTGCATCTGCAGAATTTCTTTTCCTTAAAGTTTGCGTAAAAGGAGCCAATTTAGTACTTGGCGTTGTCTACTGTCCTCCTTCTGTCGATTACTTCTCCAGTCTTGAAACAATTCTGGAATCCTTGGGGTCGGAATACTCACATCACGTCATCATGGGAGATTTTAATACAGATCTCCTCACTCCGCACTTAACCCGTTCCTCTAAGATCCTTCAAATGGTCGAGTCGGTTGGCCTCCACATTTTTTACAAGCCACCCACCACAATATTGATGTGGAGGATACCTGGCTTTACTTAATCCTTACCTCTGCTCCTTCTCTTGTCTTCTGGTCGGTCAACACTTTGCACCTGCTTTCTCCTATCATGACCTCATTTTCCTTTCTTACGTCCTTAAACCTCCTAAACCTCCAGCTAAAACTCTACACATGCGTTGTTTTGGTCGCTTGGATGTTGAAAAGCTTTGTATGGATGCATCCAAAATAAACTGAAACAGCGTGGTTTCTGCACCCACTGTGGATGAAAAAGTTGGGACGTTGAATGAAGTCCCTCAAGGCGGCATATTATCTCCTTTGTTGTTTTCTATATTTATTAATCTCATTACTCAAAACCTTCAGTCTGCGTATCATCCGTATGCTGATGACTTGCAATTGTACACACAAGCGAGTATTGACGATATTTCTACAGCGGTGGACACACTTAACAGGGACCTTGAGTACATTAAGAAATGGTCTGACAGGTTCAGCCTAATGGTCAACCCTTCGAAGTGTCAGGCCATAATAATTGGTAGCCGTCCGATGATCCAGAGATTGAAAACAGTAGCTCTACCTCCTATCTTTTTTAATAGTACTGAGATTCAATTGTGTTCCACTGTGAAGGACTTAGGTTTATTAATTGATTCTACTTTGAGTTGGAAAGCCCAAACAACGACCGTTAGCCAGAAAGTCACTGGTACCCTGCGTTCTCTCTATCGCCTAAAAAATTTTCTACCATCTGAAATTAAGACAATGCTTGTGCAGAGTTTAATTTTTCCCCTAATCGACTATGGTGATGTTTGTTATTTCGACCTGAATGCAGATCTTCTCAACAAATATGACCGTCTTCTGAATAACTGCATTGGATTCATTTTCAATCTTCGAAAGTATGACCATGTATCCACGTATCGATCTCAATTAAAATGGTTACCTATTCGTCAACGCCGTAGTTTGCGTGCACTCACCACCCTTTATTCTATCCTGATGTCTCCAACTTCCCCTTCCTACTTATCTCCTTACTTTCAGTTGCTTAGTGCTAGTCATGAGAGAAACTTCCGCTCTACGAACAACCTTCTTCTCCTATGTCCATCCTATAGATCTGGACTTGTTCATTCTTCTTTCCACATTCAATCTATTCTCCTTTGGAACGCACTCCCTCTCGAAATCAGGACGGCTAGCAATCGGTACGCGTTCAAGATGAAGGTTCGGGAACACTTACTTAATAAATTGGCAGAATCATCACCCTCATCATTGGCAGAACCAGCGTCCTCACACGGCCAGCAGTAAAGGACCACGTCTCTGATCCGTAAGTCATCACTGGCAACACGCACTGGTTGTACATGTGTATGTGTATGTATATGTATATATATATATGTATATATATATATATATATATATATATATATATATATATATATATATATATATATATATATATATATGTATGTTTATATATATATATATATATATATATATATATATATATATATATATATATATATATATATTTATATATATATATTCTTATTGTTCTTATTGTAATTATGTATATTATATATTTTATATAAATATATGTGTATGAATATTAATATAATTTTATCTATTTTTTGCGATGTACCATTTATATCTTATGTATTTTATTTCCATGTATTACAATTTTTTTTGTTATTTTATTTTAGTGTTCGCATATTAACTTTTTATTACACATACTTCATTCTATCTCTGCATCATCCCAAGGTAGACTGGGAGAGAATGCCTTAGGCATTAAGTCCGCCTATATACCACTTGTGTATACGAAGTTTTAAATAAATAAATAAATAAAGTGCTGCCGCTTGTTCGTACTTTTCGAAAGCAATTAAATTGTTTTCTACTCTACGCGTCGTAAATGTAAATAAGAGGCAACAACAAGGAAGTATAAATATTTCTTTACTACATTTTACATACGTTTTACAGATTTCTCAAATTAACCTTTAGTTTACCTTATTATATGTCCAGAACACAATTTACTATTAATAATAATTATTCTATACTTTATGCACACATTATAATACGGCATTTTGAAGGTGTCATTATTTGGGGATGGTTAAATAGACAAAATAACACATACATAAAAAATTTAGACAACATGAGCTTACAAATGTAAATATAAGAATGTAAATGTAAAGAAAAGTCGGTAGTTAGTACCTATAATGGGCGATCTTATTGCTCAAAGCAATTTCTTCCAGACCTTCGGGTGGACTAGAAAAGGTCTTGTTCTAACTATTTTATTCCTAGAATTCAGTTTATAATTTTTAGACACCATGAATTATATGTGTCATTATCTCTTGAAAGTTAACATATAGAAACCATAATTATTTTAACATATGAATAACTAATTTGAAGTATTAAGTAATAAATCTTAATATGTAATTTTTAGACTGGCATACGTCAGAATGCCCGTCTGCCTTTTTGTCAATCCAAAGTCTTAGAGCTATCGCAATACTCCAATGCAAATTTTATGTCAAAATATCGCATTTTGATTCACATTAGCTGAAATAAATTTCAAATGACATAAATAATGACCTAAGTGCGCACGTAGATAAAGACAGCGTTTTTAGGCACATTAAACAAAATCATTGTTTTTGTCGAAACAAAGTTCGCGGTTTACAAAACAAAGAACTAATTTTCTCGTTCGCTCGCACTTGACTTAAGTAGTTACGGAGAATCGACCGTAACTTAGTGCGCAATGTATTAAGGCCGCTTAAACCAAAGGTTTACACATTATTAGTCTCGTAGTTAACAGCGTTACAAGTCTGACGGTATTTATTTATACAAGAAAGTTCTATCGGCTATCACCGTACTTAAGACGAAGTAAGCGTGCGATATTTGATGGACAAAAAGTTATTCTATGAAAAACGTTTTTGATTCTTATCGAATATAAAGAATCTGAATAAAAATATAGATTAAATTATAATATTTTTACCGATTAATACAAAGTATTTAAAAAAATTATGCGATTAAATAAATTGATGAAAGATGGATGAGACTGGTCTGAAGACTGATTATCTCATTTGCTGTTAAAAGGGAATACTGTGAGAGCGTGGTCCTTTTCCGGTCGTGCTGATCTTACAACCACAACATAGTAATCATGGCAAGTTTAACATTCTCTTACGCAGCCGTACGGAATAATTTAACAAAAAAAAAAATGAAAAAATTATCCATCCATTCCATTTATTAGTATAGTCTATAAAAGTCTTTTGCTGAAGAAAGGCCTCCGCCATAGATTGCCTCACGTGGCGTGTCAGCGTGTTAAAAGTGATAACATACCTCTGTATGTTATCACAGTTGCCACGCTTGGCAGGTGGGTCGGCAACCACAGTTTTGTATAATCTGTAGTTAGTTGGTATCAGGAAGATGATGCTTCCCATCTCATGTTGGGACAATATGGGGATATTCTGGTGGATATTCTAACAATGCCAATGCCGATGTAACATGGATGAGTCGGCTTGACTGGGTAAATATGCTCTCACAGAGTATCAGCATTTAATAGCAGCTTAATGCTGTTGTGTTTCGTATGGTGAGTGTAGAAACCAGGGACCCTTTTTACTGTGAAAAGAGGTATTCCATCGCATCTCAGGGGTGACAACGCATCCCTGTTTTATTCCTTATTTGAGAATAAATTTAGATGTCTATGGGCCACTGCATTTACTTATTATCAGATGGACTGTGTGCTCGTTTGTCACCCTTATCCTATAAAAAAGATAGAAACTCCATTTTAACTAGTCAGTTTGCGTTGCTACCACTTACCTATTTATGCCACCAAGCCACAATGCACAAATTGTTGTGTTCCAGTGTGAAGGGTAACACAGGTAGTATGGTTTACCTACTCTATTGTTTGACTTAAATTGTTGTCCCTTCCTCAAACAAAGAATGCTACAAATGCGTTTTACCTCCGAGTAGTTATGACCTTATATTGAAGGTCATCCCGACTCGCATCTCCACACAATCTATTTAATAATTTTAGGATGACAAGTGAACTTAGTACACCTGATGATAAGCCAATGCAATCCACGGACACTTGCAGCCACCTTCAAAAAAAGAAGGCTACAGTTGCGATGTTACCTCTAACGACTAACACTCTTTGTAATAAAAATGTTTGCAATTGTACTGGCTCTCTATATCCTTCTGTCTGGAACACAGCAGTGCATGTTCTGCTATTTGATGGCAAAAATAGCACAGAAAATAGTGCCCGCCCAGACGGATTGCAAGGCAGAATTTTAATTTACTTTTATTTCTAAAAACTTACTACGATTATTATCCTTAAAGCCTGTAAGCCTCTGAAGGTAAACATTTATGATTAGCCGATAAATTATCAATTTGCTTAATAAACGATATAACAAACGAATTAATAAACGGTACAACTCAAGCGGTATCCCGGATTATGTTCTCAGCAGAACAAGGGGATTATTGATGAGAGAACTTTGTCTTTTTTGTTATTATTTCTTAAAGCTGTCTGTCGTGATCTCGGAGGACGGCTGAGAGCCGAGGATTAAACAACAACAAATACAGAGATAGAAAAAAATTCTTTAATAATTCTTACAAAGATTTAGGATATAAGTTACAGATATATTTTTTTTAAAATAATATCGACAACACTGTCATTATTTCCTATATTTACACGAATACGTGACACTGAATAAAACTTAATTTACGGATTTATCGCGTTTCGTTTAATTTACTCAAAACCATGGCTGTTAACTAGCTTTTACCCGCAACTTCGTCGGCGTAGAGCTGTAAACAAAAAAACGGCATATACCCGATGTTTCGGGTGCTTTCCAGTGCCCATGGTCACTGGGGACTGAGGTGACTGACGTCCCGATGTCAAAGTTAACCCGGAGTACCTTCAGCTTTTTAATTATTGTCTTTGGTCGCAGAATGCACTAACGGTGTTTCGAAGTCTTGCAGTGGTATGCTTGGGTTTAGTTTTAATTTTATTAATTATAGGACCCCAGGCAAAAAATTTTCTTCAATGAATGTACAGGTAATATACAAATATTTTAAATAAGCTGTGATTGTCTCTTAATAACTTTACTTTACCATTATAGAAAATCATTTGTTTGACATCTTATGGTAATAAATGTATATTAAAATACTAATATCTTGTGTTACAATTTTGCGAAACATTTAAATATATTCAATCTATATCAGAAAAACATAAAGTACTGTTACGCGCTCCAGTCGACGATATACTAGCGCCATCTAGTGTCAGGGACGAGAGCGAGTAGAGCGTTGCAGAAAATGACATCAAAGATCTCTCAACCGACAGCGCCATCCGAAGAACTAAGTTTCTGGAAAATCTATACTCGCAAACTCGTCCCTTTGCGCGCATTTACCTGGAGATTCGGGATGTTTCTTTGCTAATTTAAATAAATAGGCGCTGCAAGATGCGATCGGGACAGAGTTGAACTCGGCGACACAAGCGAAGCTTCGGAGCGGAATTAAGTGAATTAGTGTGTTTAATTATTAGTGTTTTTAACTTTAATTTGTGTAAAGTAAATTAAAGTGTTAATTTAGGTAATTCTATCGGCAATTTTTATTGTCACGAACCTCAAGCTCGTAACAATTGGTGTCAGAAGTGGGATCAAATAATGCCGATTTTACCTAAGGAGGAAACGGAGGGTGTCCGTACCCGAAGTCAACGCCAGCAGGAGACGGACCAGAGGAGATTTGGTGGTGCAACGCCGCAGATGTCTGAGGGCCAGCCGCCGGCCACGGAAGCCGGTCCGTCAGCAGCTTCTACGTCTGTGGCACCTGACTTAGGTGCTCTGATGGTGATGCTGCAGGAGCAGGCTCGCCGACAGGAGGAACAGGCTCGCCGACAGGAGGAACAGGCTCGCCGACAGGAGGAACAGACTCGCCGACAGGAGGAACAGGTCCGTCAGTTGAAAGAGCAGCTGCAGAGCGGACAGGAGGAACAGGCCCGCCGATTGGAAGAGCAGCTGCGGGGCGGACAAGAGGAGCAGGCCCGCCGACAGGAGGAACAGGCCCGTCGCTCGGAAGAGCAGATGCTCCTCATTAAGGACCTTCATGCTACCTTTGGGAAAGAGATAAAGGAGGTGAAGGATAGGGTTGCTCAACATGACAACCGCCTGTCGGAAGCTGAAACCCAAATCAAGGAAGCTAAAACCCAAATCGACCAAGTGAACAATCGGGTTGATTACGTGGTGGCTGATGTGAAGAAAACGCTGGACGACCTCAAACTGGGTGATGGAACAACAGCTCCCGTAGTAGTTACAACACCTTCGCTACGTGGATTCAAAGTGCCGCCGTTCGACGGTACCTCTTCCTGGTCAGCCTACAAGATCCAGTTCGAGGCTGTTATGAAGGCGAACGGCTGGAATAAAAGCCAGGCGATGACTGCTCTCACACTAGGCCTGCGCGACCAGGCCTTAACAGTTCTGGAAGCTCTCGGTGAGGAAGTGACTTATGAGCAACTCCTTGAGGCATTGGAGGCGAGATATGGCGACGCTCACCTGGAACACGTCTTTCGTGCGCAGCTTAAAGATCGCGTGCAGCGCATCAACGAAAACCTGCAGCAGTGGGCTCTAGAGGTGGAGAAGCTGGTGCGAAAAGCATACCGGTCTGTACCTGCGCTCATTGAAGGGAACCTGGTGCAGACATTCATCGACGGCATCCGTGACCTGGAAGTCAGAGCTGCTGTGAGGCTCGGGCACCACGAGACGCTTAAGGACGCCTTGGCCCATGCACTGGAAGTGGAAGCCGTGCGGCAGGATCATCGTTCTCATCGCGTCAGGGAGGTTGCGGCAGCTACAGTTCGCGATCGCAACAAAGGATACAGCCCAAGGTGCTATGGCTGTGGGGAAAAGGGCCATCTTCAATCCAGCTGCCCTAAGCGAACCGTGGAAAGGAGAGTCGATCGACCTCGAGAGGGTAGTGCAGCTAACGGCACCGCCTGGCGGCGACAGGATCATCGTTCACCTCACGCTAGGGAGATTACAGCAGTTACGGTTCGCGACCACAATAAAAGATACAGCCCTAGGTGCTATGGCTGTGGGGAATGGGGCCATCTTCGGTCCAGCTGCCCTAAGCACACCCTAGGAAGGGAAGCTGAACGGTCTCAGAGAAGAAGTGCGGCTAACAGCACCGCCCAGCAGCAACAGGAATACGACTTTACTATCAGACACTGCAGCGGGAAATCTCACGGCAACGCAGATGCATTGTCAAGAAGACCTTGTCCTGAAGATTGCAACCATTGTAGTAGGCAAGAGAGTAAGGAAGTGGTATCCGTGAGGATGCTCAGGACAGACCACCTCAGCAACGGGTGGAAGGACAGCCTACGTCATGCACAGCAGGAAGATCCGGACATCAAGCCGATTCTGGGATGGATGAAGGCCCGTGCTACCAAGCCTAAGTGGAGGGACGTCTCAGCGATGAGTACAACCACGAAAAGCTATTGGGCCCAATGGGACAGCTTGCTGCTTCAGGATGAAGTCCTGTGCCGTAAATGGGACAATGGTCGAAGAGACAGCTGTCGTTTGCAAATGGTTGTCCCTAAAGCTAAAGTGCCGAATGTTCTACAGCTGTGCCATAATGGTCGTTCAAGAGTCCATCTGGGAGTTAAACGAACTCTACTGAAGGTCCGAGAACAGTTTTACTGGGTCCATTATCGTGACGATGTCGAGGATTGGTGTCGTACATGTACAAGTTGTGCGGCCGTGCGGGGACCTCAGACACGTAGTAGAGGAGCACCGAAATTGTACAATGTTGGTGCACCACGGGATAGGACAGCCCTTGACATGGCGGAGCCGTTACAGAAAGGCGCAAGAGGGACTCCTAAGATCGTCCATGTGGATCGCTTGGCGCGTTATCATGGGACCGATAATGCTCAGAACGAGCATGTCTTAGGAGGGGGCAGTGTTACGCGCTCCAGTCGTCGATATACTAGCGCCATCTAGTGTCAGGAACGAGAGCGAGTAGAGCGTTGCAGAAAATGACATCACAGATCTCTCAACCGACAGCGCCATCCGAAGAACTAAGTTTCTGGAAAATCTATACTCGCAATCTCGTCCCTTTGCGCGCATTTACCTGAAGATTCGGGATGTTTCTTTGCTAATTTAAATAAATAGGCGCTGCAAGATGCGATCGGGACAGAGTTGAACTCGGCGACACAAGCGAAGCTTCGGAGCGGAATTAAGTGAATTAGTGTGTTTAATTATTAGTGTTTTTAACTTTAATTTGTGTAAAGTAAATTAAAGTGTTAATTTAGGTAATTCTATCGGCAATTTTTATTGTCACGAACCTCAAACTCGTAACGGTACTAATGATCTCTCACTTTTTAGGTGGTTTGTGACGCTGACCTTAATTAAATTAGGTTATCAGAATATTAAAAAGACCCGGCAAGACATGTAGGAAGTCGATTGCATCGAACTGTGTAAACTGGCATTCCATGCAATAATGATTTGACGATGACTATCTCACAAAATCTGGAAAGAGTCTGAGTTGCCTTTGCTTTTCATAATTTGTTTTGAAGCACGTTATCACGTTCTAATATATTGGCCAACTTTAATTTTGACATTCATTACATAACTGTAATATTATTAAGAAAAATTTTATAAATTTTAAAGTAACCGTAGTAAAATAAGCAATTTAAACTGTTCACTCGCAAGTCGTTGAACTTTATGAGCCATATTCTCTTTCGCGCGACTAATCGCAAGCTAAATCAAAGCAAAAGACGAGTAATTTAATTCACCACTAACGATACTTACCTTAGTGCTGCCTCATGTAAATTATAGACAAGTAATTTGAGAAGTGGTGTTGATATTATAACCACCAGATCGATGCCTTACTTTGGATCAAATTAGACTTTTGACGCTAGCTTTTGACTGTAGCTACTGTTACGAATGATAAAACCCATAAAAGATGAAATTCCTACACTCATTCAAGCAGTACATAGTATTGATTAGGCTAATAGCTTAAGTCATTCAAAGAGTATTAATCGTGCTATTGATTAGGCTAATAGCTAAGGTCATTCAACGAGTCTTGATCGGCAAAATAACGCCAGTCGTGAAAACTTTTGGTTCAAGTAAATAAGGTGATATTGCAGTGTGGCTGCCCTATGTCGCATCGTGGTTAGTGATACACATATATGTACATTGTATTAATGCGCTGCATGAATATTTTATAACTAAAAGTCGTAACTAAGAAGTGTTCTTTTATTTAAATAGTTTAAGAGAGTATTTTCAAACTCTAATGAAACAAGGAGACAAGACCTTTGAACTAGGCATACGGTAAGTACGTAAGTATAATTTTAGGGAAGTTAAACATTAATTTTTGACATGTTTATTTGGCTTTTGAACTTTTTTCTTCAATAAAATAGGGTGATCAAGCACACAGTATGTCATATTCTGATAAGTATCATATGGTAGGTGTTGAGAACCGGAGTCACTTTTTACTGAATATGAGGCATTTCGTCTGAGTCCTTGTGGATGACAATGCATCTGCATTTTGATTCTTAATCATCCATAGATGCCACAGCATACACTTAACTTCAGGTGGACTCTATTCTCGTTTGTCACCTTTATTCTTTAAAAAAATAATTTCCCGCCAGATGGATATCATATGATAGACCATTAGATAAGAGACACATTATTTATTTGTTATTTTTTTTTTACAAACATCTCTACACACCTACTTAAATGCAGTATTTTACGGAAAAGGTATGGAACTAATGCCGCACAACTAACTAGACATATTCTGGAAGTAACCTGTTTTACTTAATTTCAAGAAAAATAACCATGACTTGTCACACATAATAATTAACTTACATACTTCCTGAATTCTTAACAAATTACTGGTAAAGTTGTAAGAAGTCGTCAACTTGAGTAATTAGAGAAATAAAGTGAACAATCCAATTTTTTTTCGTTCATATTATATGATGGTGTTGTAAGATGTTATACGTTGGTGTTGTAAGATTGACTATGGGATACGCCAGAAAGATATTTTGGCTTCCGCAAGATGCCATGACATGACATGACGATAGTTTAACAATCTTGTTTACGCAAAACACCAGGGCCAGTAATAGAGAGCAGCGTCAAAGATGTGACTTCTGTATCTGGAGTCCCCAATTCACCTGTTAATCACGGTGAATAAAGCGAATTATCTACAAAGGGCAAGGCGCATGACCAGTTGTGGCCTATTTCAGACTGTTGGTGTATTTAACAAGTACATATAATCTAGTATATTACCAATCTGTGGCATCGTAAGAAACTCAATAATTCAATTTTATCCCGTAGATGACACGAAGGCTGCCAGGTAATAGAATCACGTGCTACTTTGCAGTAATCCATTAAAATAGTCATGTTGGTCTAAGCAAATTGATTTTATTTCTAATCTTATAAGTCAGAAAGAGCATCTTAATGAACGAGGTAGTGATGTTTACCAATAAAATTAATAGATATATATGAGAAGAAAATGGGATATTTTTAAATAATGACGTTTTCCGACCTCCACAGAGGCAAAGCCATCGGCAAAAGCTAGTTGTTCTTTTATAGAATAGGGGTAGAAACGAACACACTATTTGCCTAATGGTAAATGGATGGTGTTGATACATATAATACTCAATTAATAATAAACTTGCAGATGCTTTGTCAACCCTGAGGACTAAGATGGAATACCAATAATAATTTCCAAGAGCGTGGTTCTTTCTCGGTCAAGCTGACCCATTCATGGTATACAACTGTGATATATACTGACTTACTATTGACTTTACAACATAGTCATATAAAACATGTTAGATGATCAATTCAAACCAACGGCAACACTGCTTTTTCACGATATTATACTGGTTAACTTCATCGTAGAACACGCTTTTTCACTTCTCTTGGATTATCACCAAGAGTCACCCAGCATGTTGCCTACATAGGACCTTATATTAGTTGAGTGAGGGATTCGAGTTCTACCCTCACTTCTATTTGCCTTTTTTTTACTTTTCATCCCCATTTCTGACAATCCTAAACCCAAACAAGTTGACTTCCGTAATTGCCAGTTTAATAAAAATTGTACTAGTATCTTAGTAGTTAGTATACAGAGAAATGTGCTGGAATAGGATCAATTTTTTGCATCTCGTTTCAACCTCTTCTTCAATCTCGACTCAATGAGTCTCAAAGACAGTTTAGTCATTCAAGTCCGTCATCAACTATAGCCGATGATCTGACTAGGTAATTTTCACTAATCGCATCACTGTAAGATTAAGTTACCCTCGGACTGTATTTAAAAAAAATGGCGTCGTCAGGAAGTGGTAAAACAATTTTTCTTGATTGTTATTCCAAAAAAATTTCGGAGATTTTTACACCAGAGTTTTTTCTGTATTACGTTTTGTACCACATCGTAGTATCTTAGCTATAGGTTGGCTTAAAATTCACTGACGTTTGATAAAAGACTACTTATCTTAGGAAAAGTGAAGCAAGCCTCTCCAACCTAAGCTACCTGTCCATCCAACGCTGTGTTCATCGTAGTATGTACCCTATATAAATACTACAGTACATATGCGGATGTTTTCGTAGCCGCTATAACTGTGCTATAACTGTGACTGTTTATTCTTTTCTTTCAACGGTGGCCCTACGTGCTTGTTACGTGAAAAAGCTCGTAGATTTATTTTATTAATTATTCGTATTAACGATTTATTCAAAACATTGTACTAAGAAATTAAATGCTCTAATTGACATTCTAAGGAAAATTTAAAAAATAACGTAGAAAAAACATCAAGTAATAGAATGGAACGCATTTAAGAAAAACTGTTGAGGGTACCGTGGCACAATGGCTTAGTTTCAGTTGCAGCGCTGAGGGCCGCGGGTTTGTGTCCCGCATGGAACAAGTATTTGTATGCCCTAGAAATAATTGTTTCGGGTCTGGATATTTTTATTTATATTCCTAAAGATCCGGTGAACCATTTTTCTGGAAATCCTCAGGGTAATTGTCACGTCTTCAGTTATTTGTTGTTGAAAGTGGCGAAAAGCCTGTACTTCCCTAACGTTGATTACATCAGACAGTGGGTCTCTCACGCTGGTAAAAAGAAAGAATGAATTATAAACAAAGAAAGAAAAGATGAAAGAATATTTAATTTGACGTAACAAAGAAAAAAATAACATGATTTATAAAAATAAATAAAAAGAAAATTTGTGTCAAGTCAAATCAGGTCCCTATTTCAAATAATTTTTTTAAAGAATATTAACAATGCTATAAACGTTATTAATATTCCCCTTAACCACTCATGGTAAGCTTAAATTGCTTGTGTTACGAGTGGTTCACGCGAGTAGTCGAATGGCGGATTCAAACCCACGACCTTTTTGAGTTCGCGATCCGCGTACTGCCATTAGGCTACTGTCGCTTAAATGCTACAGCACTAAAAGTGACAGCGGCGCTGATTTTTAAATAGAGCCCAATATTGACTTCACAGACGAGCATACATTGCCCAAAGGTAAAAATAAAAAAAATCAGGGAAGTGAGTGTACAAGCCAGTAACAATAAAAAAGATTACTCGGGGAGAGGCAAACCCTACTGATGAATCAGATCAAGTTGACTCAGCTTAATATAATTATATACTTTCATATTAAACTAAGTCAGTGCGTTTCACCATCTTCGGTTATATCACCACTAATCATCAGATGGAATACTGATTGCAGTGGTCAAGCACTGCCTTATAATAGTAATACACCAAGTTGTGAAAAATCTAGAAATATAATTTAAAATAATATGTCAATACACTCATAAAACATATCAAGAAACTTTGTACTCGTTAAATGCATTTCTCGCTGAGTGGTATTGTTGCGCGATACAGTTGATGCCTGGTACATGGCACTAGCGCCATCTGTTATTAAATAGAAGAACTAAGCTTTCTAGAAAACTCTACACTCGAATTTTCTACACTTCGTCGGTCGGGATCGGTATTTGCTGGACTATTTTAGATTTTTCGGTGGAAAAGGCCTATATAAAGCCATTTAGGGCCGCGACGAAGCAGAATTGAATTGGCGATACAAGTGAAGACTCAGGAGCGAAATAAAGTAAACTAAAGTGTTAAGAGTGATTAATTATTACTGGGTATTTAGTTTCAATTTTGGTAATTCAGTCATTTAGCAGTTTGTATTATCACGAACCCTAAGCTCGTAACAGTATGTTAAAAGTTGTATATCTAATTTGGACTTCGCATGATTCCCAACTATTCACAATATTTGGCAATTAAGGAGCAACTGACTCATTAAATCTAACAAAGCGGCCCGACAACGTGTGTAATAATATTGTTGTCGGTTGTCTCTAAACCCTAAATGTACGGTGGATTGTTTTCCGGTACCCAGCGGACTGTTAAATGAGTTTACCTTTAATGTGTTTTATTTGCATTCTGCAGTGTATTTTATATCCTCCCTGGTGAGGAAATGTGTACTGTGCTGTAAATATATGTATTTAGAATGTTATTGAAGTAGTCATTACTCTTCTCTCATTAATTTACACAGGTGATTTTTGTCATAATACTTATATTATATGCAGTGAGTTCTGCAGTGTATTTTTATCCTTCCCGGTGAGGAAATGTTTATTGTGCTGTAAATGTATGTATTTAGAACGTTATTGAAGTAGTCATTACTCTTCTCTCATTAATTTACACAGCTAATTTTTGTCATAATACTTATATTATATGCAGTGAGTTCTGCAGTGTATTTTTATCCTTCCCGGTGAGGAAATGTGTATTGTGCTGTAAATATATGTATTTAGAATGTTCTTGAAGTAGTCATTACTCTTCTCTCATTAATTTACGCAGGTAATTTTTGTCATAATACTTATATATGACGATTGTATAACTTGGTATTCTTCTTTATTGCGTCTTTATTAGATGCAAACGCATCCAAACTTTGCTGAATTGTTAATATTGACGTCCAATCTGGTGTTTTTTATTACTTTCTATAAGCCAGTGCATGACCACAATCCCACCAGGTGGTAAGTGGTGATGCAGCTTTAGATGATAAATCGCACTGTCTTAGTGTAAATTCTATTCAATCTTATCTTGAAGATGCTCAGATTATATTTGGACGGAAAGATAGACGCCGGCAAATTATTCCACTCCTTTGATGTACGCATTAAAAAGTCTAAGTAAAACGTTTGGTTCTGATGCGTGGAATATCGACAACAAAGAGGTGAAGACTCACCGACCCGTCTGGTCGACCGATGGTGGAAAGGAGAGGGAAGAATTAAAGCATGCAATTCCTGTGCACACTCTCCAAAACTCATCCTATAGAATACCGTGAGGCTGGCTACTCTGCGCCCATACTCGAGGCTGACAAGGTTGGTTTCAACCAAATCAAGGTAACTAATGAGCCTCTTAGCACGTCTCTGCGCCGAGTCTAACGCTGACAGGTAGCACTACTCTACGCACGACCGAACTTGCGCTTTATATAAGGTAAGAAGCTGCCTCGGCGTGAAATACCGTCACACCCTCGCAAGAACAACAAGTTTCATTGCGGCTGCTTTGGCTCTGGACTCAATGAACCGCCCATAGTTGAGGTTTGGAGAAAATTCAACTTCTAAGAACTGAAGGCGGTCAGTGTACTCCAAGGATATATTCCGGAAAGTCGATTTTAGTATGGTGTAGTGTAGTTAGTTTTTTTTTAAGTAGATTTTCCGAAGCGTTCCTAATGATTGCCAAAGCTTGTATGTTTTTTTTTTATATTAATATATTAGTTATAGTATAAGACTTTGTGTTTTTGTCTCTGCCCTCCTCCTAGTTATGGTTTTACAGGGCGGCAAAGCTTAAGGTGACCATGTGGTCCCTCAAGTACCTTAGTCATTTTTATCCCAGGCGGTGGGCAACAGTGTCTTCCTAATAACAACTAGAAAATTAAAAACTGTGGTTGCCAAATCGCCTGCCAAGCGTGTCTAATCTGGCAAATATCCTACGGACTATGTTCAAAAATAGAAACGTTTTTTATTCAATATACATTATAAATAATAATTATTGAAAAAATACTTTTTTCAATAATTTTATTATTGAATATATAATTTAAAATTTAATTACAGCAGTGGAATTTTGTAAGCTGTGAAAAATCACAAAAATCGGTATGGCTTAACAAGGGGTCGCTCAACAACTGACGCTGGTGTGATCTAATTTTTTTTAATAGGAGAGGGGGCAAACGAGCATACAGCTCACCTGATGGTAAGCGATTACCGCCACCCATGAACAACTGCAACATCATGCTAATTGCAGATGCGTTGCCGGCCTTTTATTTTCTGTTCAAGGGAGAAAACAAACAGATCTTTAAAAATAATAATGTGAACTTTCCAAGGCTTTCAATTCTGTTAAAGATCATAACGCTTAAACTTGGTACTAGACTTTACAGAATTAGTAATTCATTTATGGGGCAAAGTACGCTTTTACAACAAAATCTCAGAAAATTTACAATATTTGTCAAAAAAACAAGTATACATGATGATTTCTTAAATTTACGCGACCACTACAAGTTGAATAAAACTATATTTACGGATTTTACCGCTTTTAATTACTATTTTACCTTTTTTTTAAATTACTGACGTTTCGGGTGCTTTACAGCACCCATATTCATGGGGGGACTGAGATGTTGGACGTCCCAATGTCATAGTTAGCCCGGCTACCTACAATTTTTGAATATTAATTTTTGGTCCGATACAATAGTTAATTTAACTCGATAAATGTATAAATGTTTTATTAAAGCGAATTGTACAAAAAGGGTTAATATAATATCAATGAATACATAAATGATAATAACACCTAGGAATAAGGGTGTCGCCACCATGCTGGTTCTATTAAAATTCATTTAAAAATTGTACAAAAAAATATTATAGTAAGGTGAAATATGTTTAAAAAAATCACGCTGGGTTACTTGCTGGTTCTTACCAAGACAGTGGTACTATTTTCCTAACCAGTGGTAAATAAAAAATGACTTTCAATTAGTATAATGTAAAAATCTATATTGAATAAAACTATTGTATTCCAATCTATTCTATTTTATTCTATTCTATTCCATTCTATACTCGTTTACTTATTTATTTAACCTTTGTTATACTTTCTATAATAATGGATATAAAGGATGGACTTAACGCCTTATGACATACTCTACCAATCAACTCTCAATGATTTGCGGTAAAACTTTGTCAACATATTGCTAGCACTTCCGCGAAGGTTGTAGGTATAGTTGTATCCGGTAGGTGGCGCTGTTGTAGAATCCATATATCACCCGTGCGAAGCCTTGGCAAATTGCTAGTATCTACATAAAATAACGCAAACAATTGTTATCAATTACAGTAGTTCTTCCGGAATATTGCCTCAGGGCTTATTACTTGGCCTCTTCCCGTTCTTAGTCTATATTAATGACAAACTTTACCTGATAGGCAATTACCATAAATAATTTTATTTATAAGCAAATGAAATTATTATACTTCGTCAATTTTTAGGCTTAAATGCCAATAATGTATTTATTTATTTCATTACTATACATCTTTTTTACATTTCTCTATAAGAATGCAACTAATGGTAGACTTAATGCCTTTAGGTATTTTCACTTAGTCAACACAGGTCCACGGGTATACGGAGAACTATATAAAATTAAAAAAACAAATAGCTTCAAAAGATGATTTTGATATCAGTACACACATTTGAATATATATTACAATAAATATTTTAATAACTTTAAACGATTTGTCAATATACCGTTATCATAGTTATACTTAATTCTGGTAGGTTTTCACGGCACGGCTCTTTGAACGATGTCATTCAAAGAACTCTTGTCTCTGTAAATGTTTCCTCGGTTTTAGAGCCTTAAAGAATATTTAGAGAAGATGGCAAGAGATCCGACGGTATGATATTGGTTCCGTAGAAGAGAGTTAAAGCACTAGTGTGTGGTACTTGCTTAGGCACTTTGGCGGCCTCTCATCTTAGACGTACTTCGTTTAGATCCGCGGCGGCATCAGAAGCAGCAGAACTGAGTAAGTGGCGCAAATATGAGTATCTGAAAGATGACTACATATTTGTGCCATTTGCTATAGAGACATTAACAGTGGTAGAGCCACGCGGCAGCTTTGCTGTTGCACGTATGGACCGGCTCAAACCGGGGTGGTACCACGACCTCACAGAATACCGGCGTGAAGTGGAAGCTCTGCTTTCGCGTTTCGTCTGGTAAGTGCAGGTGGCCGGAGGCCCAAATCTCCCCCCCCCCCATCAACATGGTAGCGGATTTAAATGATAGACTACCCCAGGAGGGTACCAGCACCCCTGGAGAATATAGGTCAGCCAATTGGGATGTGATGCGGTCTTTCTTTGCATCGTACCCTTGGGGGCGGGTTTGCTTCTCGCCGGATGATCCCAGCGTTGTTGCAGATTCTGTCGCTGATGTGGTACTTCAGAGTATGGAACTTTTTATTCCTTCCTCTGTGGTGCCCATTGGAGGCAAATCTCAGCCATGGTTTGGTCGCTCCTGTAAAATAGCATCATGCTATAAGCAGGAGTGCTACCAGGCCTGGGCTGACGCATCAGCGTCCCGGGATGTAAATACCAGCGCTCTAAAAAAGAAGTATAATTCGGCCTCTAGGTCCTTCAAAAGAGTCATCACCAAGGCAATGTCAGAGCACATAGGCAGAATTGGTGAGAAACTAGTTCGCCTTCCTTCTGGAACCCGTGCATTCTGGTCTCTCGCCAAGGCTGTCCAGGGGATTTTCTGTCAGCCATCTCTTCCACCTCTGCACAGGGAGGACGACTCACTGGCCCATACCGCAAAGGAGAAAGCCGATCTTCTAGGCTCTTTCTTTGCATCTAACTCGACTCTCGATGACGGGAGGAGTACGCCGCCGACCATCCCGTGGCGTGAGTGCTCCATGCCGGAAGTGCAGTTCACACAGCGCTCGGTTCGCAAAGCACTCCTCTCCCTGGACATCCACAAGTCGAGTAGGCCTGACGGGATCCCCCCAATTGTGCTGAAGACGTGTGCTCCAGAGTTGGCACCGGTTTTAATGCGTCTTTTCCGGTAATCCTACTCCCTAGGCGTAGTCCCAAAATAATGGAAGACGGCTTTCGTCCACCCGATCCTTAAAAAAGGCGACCGCTCAGACCCGTCCAACTACCGGCCTATCGCCATCACCTCCTTGTTCTCCAAAACAATGGAGTCCATTGTAAACTTTCTTCTTCTTCTTTCGAAGCTCCCTTCCTATGGGCTTCCCGAGAAATTGTGCGATTGGATCACCAGCTTTCTTGCAGATCGGAGCATCAAGGTCGTTGTTGACGGTGCAAGCTGCGATTGCAAGCCTATTAATGCAGGTGTTCCACAGGGCTGCGTGCTATCGCCAACGCTGTTTGTTATGCATATCAATGATATGTTGCAAACCCGTAACATTCATTGCTATGCAGATGACAGCACTGGTGATGTTCTTTACACCGGTCGAGCCAATATTTCTCGGGAAAACGTCTCCGAGTACCGGAACAAACTTGTGTCTGAAGTCGAGTCTTTGCTGAACAGAGTCTCGGATTGGGGGCGACTAAATCTAGTCCAGTTTAACCCCCAGAAGACACAAATTTGCGCGTTAACCGCTAAAAAGAACCCCTTTGCCGTATCCCCGCAGTTTCAAGGCACTCCCCTTGTTGCCTCAGCCAGTATCGGAATCCTCGGCGTCGACATATCGAGTGACGTGCAGTTTCGTGGTTACTTGGAAGGGAAGGCCAAATTGGCCTCTAAAAAGCTTGGCGTGCTCGGCAGAGCGGGACAGTATTTCGTGCCGGCACACCGCCTGCAACTTTACAAGGCGCAGGTTCGGCCGCACACGGAATACTGTTCCCATCTCTTGGCTGGGGCTCCCCAGTACCATCTCCTTCCACTTGACCGCATCCAGCGCAGAGCGGCTCGAATCGTCGACGACCGAGTGCTTTCCGATCGGCTCGATTCACTGGCATTGCGAAGAGATGTTGCATCCCTTTGCATTTTCTTTCGCATATACCATGGAGAGTGCTCTGAGGAATTGTTCGGATTAATCCCAGCCGCCAAATTTCGTGTACGCACTACGCGGCAAACGTCCCGATACCAACCACACCATCTGGATGCTTGGCGGTCCACCACTGTACGTTTCAAAAGGAGTTTTCTTCCGCGTACAACCTCTCTGTGGAATAGTTTACCACCGGTGATTTTCCCGGACCGATACGACCGGGGACCTTCAAGAAAAGAGCTTACTCCTTTCTAAAGGGCCGGCAACGCACCTGCAATTCCCCTGGTGTTGCGGTTGATCATGGGCGGCGGTAATCACTTAACATCAGGTGAGCCGCATGCTCGTTTGCCCCCTCTTCTATAAAAAAAAAGACTATCGGTCCGTGGGGTACATGTGCAGTGAAGTTTCTAAAGAAACTTTATCTACGAGTAATCATTGCTGCTGGTGAAAAGAGAGCTGATACTTTTCTAGCTCAAAGGCTAAGTATAGCACGCTAAACTCAGTAAGCGTTCATGACACGATACGACGGGGAGTAGGAATGTATGAAAATTAGTTTTAGTTTTTTTATCGTGGTATTTTAATATTGTATATGTTTCAATGTTATGTTAAAATGTAATAAAGATATATATATATTATACAGTTCTTCTGTCCGTTCATTAAACTCCTCCTAAGCGGTTGGACCGATTATCATTAAATTTTGTACGTTAATTTGATTAGAGAATGGTTTAGATTCACAATTGGACCCGGTAGATGACGCTGTTGTCGAGATACAGAAATCACCCGTGCGAAACCGCGACGGGTTGCTAGTTATTGTTATATTAATAAAATTTACAAAATATATCTTACAAAAAATTTTAACTGCAATTTCTATTACAACTTATTTCTCCTGTTATTTGTTACCATAGACACGAACATTTATTCCCTATTAATAATCAAAAAGTGGACGCATTGTAATCCCTGAAGATGGCAATGTAATTCTTCTTTATCAAGAAGGATCTCCAGTTCTTTCTATTCACCGTACGAAACACAGCAGCATTATACCGATATTTCACGGTAGTATTTTGTTCGAGCGTGATCCTTTTGCAGTCGAGCCGACCCATTCGTGTTGCAACCATAATACGTCCTTCCATATTATAAATATTACATAATTTCATAAAATTTTTACTGTTTGCTGGCTCACTATTACAAGGTTCTAGTTAACATTTTTGCATTCATTGAATTATGAATATTAAATGGTTCTATGTCTATTTGACTATCGTTTACACTAAAATGCAAACAAATCTGTTGCGATGCTGGTGTAAACTCTAGCCAACCTTGTAATGGCAAACCAACGACATATCCCAATTTGTACCAAGGTAATTGTTATAGATAACGGAAATTAAAATCATTCATACTCAGTTAATCATTTAAGGCATTCTTAGCCTAAGATTAAGAATTACTAAAATAAAAATTTGTTCAAACAAAATATAAGGTATATTTTGTTCTCCGCTCTTTATTAGTCATCGAATCAGACGATATGAAGGTATAGGCCTAAGGTGTTTTGAAAATTTTCATTTACCGTATTCATTAAAGTTCGTGAAATGGGAAACTATATTAAGAAGGCCGCTAAAATAAATTAACATTCATTTGTATTTAATTGCTGGATGCTTATTAATATCTTAGTGGCACGATGGTTGTATAGGTATTATTAAAACATTATATTTATCTAAAAGGATCTAAAGTATTGGTTAGCATCAATTCTACAATTCAAAAGTTAAACGAGTCTTGAGTTTCTCTGAGCAATTTGCGGTGTGTTTCGCTGAAGAAAGCTTTGATATTTCCGATGACCACAAAGGTTGCAAAATCTGTTATGTAGCTTTACAATTTCTGTTTCTGCAATATTTCCTAACTCTGGTTTCGATGGTATTGGTACTATTAGCCTATGCGGCTTTTACAGCTAAATAGGACAGCCCGCGGGCTGTAAAAAGTGAATTCATTCATTCCACATCGTTACTTGCGTAACGATGACTCCTAAGATAGTGTACAGTGCACGTGGATGAGTTATCTACTGGCCGTCCGAACAGGGGGGTAGCGGGCCCCATTTCTGACTGCTAAATCGTGTCGTTCGATGTTCTGGGCGGTGAGAACCGCCCAGGAATGCAGGTGTACTGTGTATACGCGGTGTAGAGAGGTGTGCGGCGCGCCCGTCTGATGACTCGCTGCGTCCCATACGTTGTCCTATCAGAATATGTGGCACTAGGTGAATGTGTAGTGTCTATGTGTGACGGGCCACCAGCGGCATTTGTGTCGTCGAAAACTAGCGGAACTGGGGGTTCAATTGAAATGTTACAGGGCCTTCAAGCAAAGCCTCAGCTTAACGTTTTGAGTCGGATCGTAGGTTGCTGCGTTTACCACTCTCAAAGTAACGCCGAGACATTTACTTGAAGTATTCAGAGATCGTCGGAAGTTGACAATCTCTGCGTAAATCCAAGTTTCGCTGGTACCACCCAGCTTCGGTGGCGAAGCTAAAAAATTTATATTGGAGCCGCGTGTGCGAAGGCTACGCTTGCGTAGGACAAGATAGGTCTTACGCAGCTTTGTAGAGGTAGAGTTTGTGTCTTAGGGACAGTTTGCTTTTATTGTTAACTAGCGGGTGAAGTCGAGCGGGTCATGGAGTGATCGAATGTGATCCCTAGATATTTGGCGGTGATCGTGCCTAATGAATTTTTCGGATTTAGGTTCCGGCAATTGAGGGAGGGTCTCCTTCACTTCGATTCGAACCATTCGTCTAAGCGATTGGCGACTCTTTAAGAAGGTTCTCGAGGAGCAGACTCTAACCTGTAAGTGAAGTGTAGGGCATTCTGGTACAAGAAGAAGTGACAACGTGAACAAGACACGCAGGAAGTCGATGAATGCAGGTGTTCCACTTAGTCAATCAGTAACAGTCGGTTTCTTGAGGGAGGCCTATGTTCAGCGGTAGATTTTAAATGGCTATCATGATGATGATGACTCGTCCTTTGCGTTGAGAAAGTTCCATGCATCGACTTCTTGAAAATGTGTATAAACTGTTATAATTACAAAAGTTTATTTTGGATTTATAATATATCTTTTTGAAGTATACGTATATTTCAACTCGGACTTTTGACATTCGTACTCCAACAAAAAATATTACGATTACATATTTTATCTATACACCGTGTAGTGACGGTATAAGAATATCCACCGTCCCTTAACGTCCCGTGGGTGTCATAAGATGTGACGGAGGGAAGCAAACCAGTAGACGGGTAACATCGTCTTTCCATTAGCAACAAAAAATATAAAATAACTACGGTTGCCAACCCGCTTTTGATAGCATACAATGGTAATTGTGATATATTTTATGCTTCATCATGTGATGTCATATCCAACCTGTACTTTTCCATAATCACACAGATTACTTCTTAAATTTAACTTTATATTATAGTATTTCATTAAATATATCAACTTATATTTGTTACGTAATTTAAATTTTATTGATACTGTATATATAATTTAACAAATTAATCGTGCTTTAATAACTTTAACTCAAACATCAAAAGATAGATCTAATTACTTAAAGTAGTGTCATATAGCTTGATGATTTATTAATATTTGCAACTAGCTGTTCCCCGCGACTACACCCGCGTGTAATTTAGGGTTTTAATTTCTTTGCGCAGATCGATTATTCTTTTTCTATAATTAAAGTAGCTTAAGTTACTGCTTATATCATTAGCCATCTGCCAGTGAAGTTCCCGTCACAATCGGTTTATCCATTTCGGAGATTAGCCAAAACAAACAGAGAGATAGACAAAGAGGAATGAAAAAATGCCGTTTTAGTTAGGCAAGGTTTGTAAATATTTGTATACATATTCGTAAAAATTTTGATAGTTTTATCATCGATGATCTAAGCTACAGATATAATAAAAATTGACGTCAATGGTATTACTGAGACAGATACCATTACCATTACAGCAAAAAAGCAGCGAATCAAATATCGAAATCCCTCTGCTGAACATTGGCTTCTCCCAATGATTGTCTCGTAGGGGGGATATTTGCCAGAGTTACCACGCTTGGCAAGCGGGTTGGCAACCCCTAGTCTTTATTTTTATCCAACTGTTTTCAGTAAGGTGCTGCTACCTTTATATTAGCTCAGTTTCCCTCCTTTACTGAGATAGTAATTGCATCAATTTCTTACTTATAAATTTTCTAAACACGTTTTGGGAAGTGGTGTGACAAACATATTGCACCTGATGGCGAATAAACGCTATCGGCTAAGTCCTCTGATGGTAAGTAGACACTGCCGCCCACGTCCATCTACCATCACCCTGTCCTCGGCTAAGAATCAAAATACGGTGTCACCCTAGGAGTGAGATAAAATGTCTCGTTACTAGTAAAACGGTATACCAGTCACGAATACCATTTCTTTAGGAATTCACCGCACGTGGACGTCACGGACGGATATTCTCTACAGCAAATGGCACAAGTATGTAGTCATCTCCCAGAGACTCATAACCCGGGTAATAACGGGATACGATATGATACGATACGATACGATTGTGATATAAACGAGTATTAATTTCAAATCAACATAAAACTGCTCCTATTTACTTCATGAAAAGCTTTATAGTTCATTAAAATTATTCTTCATTTAACAGCGGTCCGGTTAATGAAGTACACCTTTTAAGCACACCTTTTAAGCTTCACTTAGATGTAATAAATATTAATTGTATTTGTAATCTTAAACACGGTAATAAAAAGATGTTAGTTAAGGTAATTAATTTTCATCTAGTGGCTTTTTTATAGGATAGGGTGACAAACGAGCACACGATCCACCTAATGGTAAGAAGTTGCTGCGGCCCATAGACATCTACATCTATCCTCGATTACGAAACAAAAGACAGATGCGTTGTCACCCGTGAGGACTAAGATGGACTGCCTCGTTTCCAGTAAAAAGGGCCTCCGGTCTCTACACTCACCATACGAAACACAGCAGGATTTTTTAATTAAAAATTTCTTCTTCAATAAATAATAAGTTTCGGTTATTTTATGTCGGGAACTCCCACAATAACTTAAAATAAGCATATAAAATGATATTATTATACAATATTAATCCATTCATCAGCAACATTAAATTGAAATTTCTAAGATTGTTCATTTGGATTGACGTGTGGTTACTTTATATTAAAACAGACATAGATTGATAGATTTACTATGATCGATAGACGTAGTGATTATATATTATTTGATTGATGATTGCTTTTAAATATTTGATTATATCCGAAAATTCGATGTAGAAAGAATTCCATGCCTAACGTTGAGAAAATAGGGAAACATTTCAGTTTTTACTTTGAGCTTTTGATATTCCTTAATCCACTCAAGCGGGTTACGAAAATTAATTTTAATGAAAAGTAAAAGCCTTCTCTAAATAGAAAAAGACATCTAAAATCTTAAAGATTGAAGTATAAAATAATTTCGACATATATGGGTAAGGTCGTAAAAAATGTACTTTTTGAAAGTTTTGAGTGGGCCCATGTTTGATTGTGAATACCATACACTAACAAAAAGTATGATAATATTATTAATTAATGAAACATTGATAATCATGTTTAGAATAATGTAGAAATAACCATAACATTCAAGAGGCTGAAACATAAAAAATAAAAAATATTTTTGAATCAACAAAATAAAACTGCACACAAAATTTATTTGTCTCCTATCAACTTACGGGACGAAAAAATGCAACAAATAAAAATAATATAGCATTATGTTTTTAAAATTATAGTACCTATATTTTGAAAGCAATAAAGATGCCGTGTGATAATGTATAAATTATTGCAATAATACAATGCTAGTGGAAAAAATCTCATTCTAATATGTGTCTCCAAAAGTTATCCAGTGTGTTACTCCAATTCGATATAGGATAGATTTTTTGTTTTCAACATTAAACAACATTATTGACCTAATTTCGATGAGGCAACGTCATAGGCTTACTGTCAAATGTCAGTTTTGACATATTTTTTTTATTTGTAGTCGTGACCGTAAATAATTGTAAATTCCATAATTTAGAGCACAAATTTCGGGCAGTGTATATGTCAATTCTACGTGATAAGTACAAAGATATCGTTTACTAGATTCCTGATTCGAAATTTATAGTCAACTACCAGTGTATGTCAAGTTTTATTAAGTAAATCGCGCATCATTTGTAACCGGTATTCATTGTTGAGTTTTGAATTTTCGAGTGTGTTTGTTGCAGTTCGTTACGTGTGTTATGGTGTTTGTTATGTCACACACTGGAATTTTATAACGGAGGCTGTTCACATAACTTAACCGACTACGGTGAAATGAAAAAGGTGTAAAGTTATTCTGACGTACCTACATAAGAGTGGAGTGTTATACTATTCTGATTTATTATTACTAGTGGTCCCTTAGTAGCTGAACTAGGTCCGTTTTTAATTAAGAGGTCATCACCAACTTTTCCACTCGCACAAGGCCATAATATAAAAAATGTTTAAATGATAAGAAGCATTTTTTTAAATTTTATTAAATGGCAAAATATAAATAAGTTATTGTTAAAAACACATTTTTAATGTGGCTTTATTATATTTGTATGCTGAGTTTATTAGATAAACACAAAAAGTTTTTTAAATCATAACATATTAAATTAATACTATATTACTGTTCGCCTATCGATTACACTAAAAAAACGCATTTTTAAATTTCAATTTCTTCTTAAATATGGCTCTGTGCGAACGCGAATAGTCTCAAATAGGATAGACCTAATAAATAAATAAAAAAACAGTAAAACAAAATTCTGTGATAAATGGTAAAAATTACTGTATCTGTACTAATTGTAAACTATAAACACATATATGTTAAATTCGTTATATTTCTTTTATGAATAATCTACTTTGATTAGTACCTACTGTTTTTTGTAAGCACATTATTTTGTTAAAGGCTTTAATTCTACTGTGTTGTGTTATTTTGGTGTTTAGTTTCGCAAACATGCAAGATATGCATAATCTATGCATAGTCTAAGATTTGTTATTTGATTATTTAATCTTAATTTCATGAAAATAAGTAATTGATAATATTTTAAAATGGATTTTACTTAAACCTTTTTCCAAGTGAACATTGACCTTTATATTATTCTAGTACGATATTGTGTTATCTTGTGTTATATCTTCCAGTGCGTTATTTACACTTTTTTACGACCATACACAAATATACTTCGTAGAGCCACGCTGCAGCTATATTATGGTTGTAGCATGGATGGGTCGGCTCGACCGAGAAGAACCACGCTCTCACTACCATCGTAAAATAGCAGCTTAATGTTGCTGTTTTTCGTACGGTGAGTGTAGAAAACCGGAGACCCATTTTACTGGAATCGAGGCATTCCATCTTAGTCCTCAAGGGTGACAACGCATCTGTATTTTGATTCTTAATCGACGTTAAATGTCGATGTCTATGGACCACAGCATCTACTTACCACCAGGAGGACTGTGCGCTCGTTTGTCACCCTAATCCTATTAAAAAAATAACTGCTTCTGAAATCGTATCGTCCGTAGCGTGTTTATGCATGCAGCACGATTGGGTCCTTATGGTTGATCGACATCTAGCTTTGAACCACAGACCCCGTTTACTGGTAACAAGATTATTTGTATTTAAAATAATATTTGAAATTAAAATTAAAAAAAAATCATAGTCCTTGGGAATGACAACACATCTGCATTTTGATTTTTTCTCGAAAATATATGTGGATGTATATTGGCCGCAGCGTCCAATTACAATTCGGTGCACTGTGTGCTCGTTTGTCGCTCTTATTCTATTAAAAAAGCTCCATTCTATGATGTTCTCGTGGCGAAGGGAGTTAGAAGCAGTGGCTTGGTAACCCACGGTGAACAGAGAGGAACCCACTTGGTTGGCCCATGGTATTGGGGTAGCCCGAAGTGGCTGATCAGAGTTGGCTTGGCTTTGGATGCGCGCTGGTAGATTTCACAGGGTGGGTTGTCTTTCCCCTTTCCCGCTGCAGTTGAAGTGAAGTCGTGGGGTAAGAGATGTGTTGGTATGGTGATGCGCCACTCACCGTATTCCTCGCAATTCTGGCAGGTTCATGTTAGTGGTCGAGTGACAATATTGCGAGGCGCCACTCTCCTACCCCATGGCCTTCATGCATCATAAAATGGGACGTTCTTTGCACAGATAAAACTGGATGCCAAGAAGGAAAGGGCATCTTGTGATATGGCGCGCTTTACTTGAAAAGGAGAAAGGAGAGGAGTTGTCCTCCCGGCGGCCGGCAGGCTCTGGTACACCGTCGATGTATGCGAAACTGTTTCCTGCCAATATGTGGTTTAACATGCGCGAGTTTGAAATAACCCGTCTTTGCCCCCGCGAAGCATGCCTATCCACGCAGGCATTTCCTCGTGTAAAATAAAAGAATGGATGAAGGTGTGGATAGGCCCTCCATCCAATTATTCGTTGCTTACACACTTATTTATTTAAAAGTTTTATAATAATGTCCTCCCGACCGAATCGGCCACATCGGCCTGCCTCAAAGGAGGCTAGCCATCGGCGCAGGACAGTGTTATAGTGCCCAAGTGTATCCGCAAGCACAGGTGCACTCTCTATTCCCTCACTCTCATAATCCGATGGGACGGTAAACCAACACGACCGGAGAGAGATCAGGCGCAGGACCAACGGCTTTACGTGTTTTCCGAGACACGGGGGTGAGACACCGCCAACTTCCTGACTTCGGGCAACTACTGAGAATTTCTTGACGGAAAAACTCAATAATTAATTTTTTGGCCCGACCCGGGATTCGAACCCAGGACCTCATGATCAGCAGTCGCACTACTACAGCCACTAGACCAACGAGGCAGTCTTAAAAGTCTTATATCCAGTACTCAGACAAATAAAGAAAGATAGACGAAGCGCTGCATACATTTCAAGTGACACCAAAACCAAGCTAAAATTATTGTAAGTGTTCAAATATTATGCGTTTACAATCATTTGCAACTAAAAGAAAGGTTTTAATTTACCGCGGTAATAAAGAGAGAGAAAAGTTGATTGCGCAAGTGCAAAGAAAATGGTTTGGACGACTTATGAAATGTACTTAGCGCTCCATCTTCTTAAGACGGTTCCCCTAGCGAGAGACCTTGAGCGTTCGGTCCCATACAATCCACCCGCTCTCGCTACAATATATCACGGAAAAATACGCCCGAATATTTGGAATTATTTCAATTAAAAGAGATAAGCGAACTTAAGAAATTAAATAAAACGTGTAGAATATAGGTTTTTAAATTATCTATCCATTAGTGTAATTCTCAAATGATTAGAGCATTTCCTTTAGCAACAGATGCATGTAATCAATAATTTTAGTCATTTCTTAAAAGTAGATTTTATATGTATTCATAACACATAAAAACAAATTAGAACGTGGAATGTGATGATAGGATATCGAACATTAATAATGTGCTTTTAGATGTAGCTTATTTCTCATAACTAATGAGATAATAGTCTCTGAAAAACGCACTTTTGCCAGGTTTTGGTCAGGGTACCCCCTTAAGGCGATACCTCCAGCGAACGACCTTGAGCGTTTGGTCTGTCGACACTCGCTACAATATATCGCGTAAGAAATCTTCAAGACGCCACCTACTGCTACGAACGTAGTATTATTTTTTCAATGTCAATGAACTATTCTATGGAAATAGACACGGCGTACAATGATCAATGTATTTTAATTTTCTTTATTCGGTATATTAGTTGCATTATATTAGAATTATGTATTCTAATATATTATCTAATAAATAAAAATGACTATTTTGATTATTTTTAACTATATACTATACTGCTAATATTGAATTAGCTTTTTATAGTGTAAATTATAATATTTGTCGAAATATTAATTATGGATTCGAACTTTACATGCTAATGGTGCTTCATTTTTGTTATTTTCATTTACTTTCATATTGAAAATATACTTGAATAGTAGGTATTATTATTTTATTTAGCTACTGACTTTTCTGATATGTTTTACCTTGAGGTCAAATATAATTTTGAGGAGCAATAGTTATTACCTACTAATCTTTTATCTGCTATTCCTTATTTAGGATCAATATAAGTAAATTGAGTTTGAGGGAGATTTACTGTTTATAATGCTACATTTATTATTTTAATATTTACCTACTGGGTAGGTAATTATTAAAATAATAAATATAGCGTTAGTAACTAAATAGATATTTTTTTTTGAAATTTTTAAAATTAAAATTTTCGTATTTTTAAAAATTACTAAAAAAAGGGTTTGAAATAATAGATTTTCTCACAAAAGAAGGGAACTTGAAAAAAAAGAAAAAAAAAGCGGGACCTAAGCCAAGACGCGAACCACGGAACTCCGATATCACGCCCGACAGACATATACCTGAGCTATAACGACCGTTAGTGATTTGTCGAAATTTACCTTCTTATATTGTAGCAGTTTTTTTATTGTCTGAAAACATGGACAAAAGGACATTTTCTAAAAATAAATCCAAGCGTTCGTCGCTAAAATCGTTGGAGCCGTAAAATTTTCTCATCTGGTTCGGTTCTATAAATATTTAAATATATAAAAATTATAAATTAAAATGAAAAGATAAATATACATAAATATCAATATAATAAAATAAATACAAAACAATATTATATTATTACTGTTATTATTATTATTATAAGTTGTGGTTCGGTGAAGCTGCAACCTAATGGACCATGATCTGAAATTTTTATGTAAAGAAGTGGCTGATGTCAATTATTATTATTGGGGTATCTATATACTTTTCTCACCTGGTTGGGTTCTATAAATATATAATTATAAATTAAAATGAAAAGATAAATGTACATAAATATCAATAAAATAAAATAAATACAAAAACTACATAAATAAATAAGATCCAACCAGATGGGAGCCCTCGGCAGGGGAGACCAGACGGCCGAGGGTTAGGGGGAAAGGGAAAGAAACCGGCGGACGATGCGGGCGGTATCGAGGAGCACCGCCTTCTGCATTTGAGCCCGGAGCGGTCCATCACGGAGTCCCAGTCGCCTCAGATGACCCGAGAGGCTGACTGGGATTAGCCCATTCGCAGAGACGACTACAGGAATAATTTCGGTCGGCAGACCACCCCACATGTCGGTCACCTCGTGAGCCGGGTCCAGATATTTTGATTGCTTATCTGTTTCGGCTCTCACGATGTTCTCGTCATACGGAAAGGTAATGTCGATCAAAAATATCCTTGACTGTGCCCGGTCCATCAGCACAATATCAGGCTTATTCGCAAGAATAGTCCTGTCTGTCATGATGGCCCGGTCCCAGTAGAGCCTGGCGCGGTCATTTTCGAGCACGGCTTCCGGCAAGTACTTGTAATACGGCAATTTCCGGTCCACGAGACCGTATTTCAGAGCGAGCTCCTGGTGAAGAATTCTGGCTACTAGGTTGTGCCTGTGCAAGTACTCAGAGTTAGAAAGTGCCGAACAACCGGAGATGACATGCCTGAGCGACTCCCCGGGATGGCGACAAGCTCGACAGACGTCGACAGTGCCATCCTTTAGGATGTATCTCCGATAGTTGTTGGTCTTAATAACCTGATCCTGTATTGCACAGACAAAACCCTCGGTTTCCCCGAAGAGGTCACCGAAACGTAGCCAGTTGAGGGAGGCGGCTGTATCTACGTGAGGCTCATGTAGAGCCCTGTAGTACCTCCCGTGGAGCTCCTTCTCCTTCCATACGGTCTCCCGGTCGGAAATGCTCTGTACTGCCGGGTCTTGCCATTGCTCGTTGGCTAAGGATAGAGGGGTAAGTCCTTTATCACTAGAAATGACGTCATTATAGAATGGATCATCCGATCTCGCCAGGAAGTAGTGACGGAGGCTGCACAATTTGCGATTATGCATGGTGAGTGCGCTCAGGAAGCCACGCCCACCATGCTTTCGCGGCAAGTACAGCCTCATTACCGACGATCTCGGATGATGCATCCTATGGGACGTCATTGTAGTGCGGACTTTTCTATCCAGGGCGTTAAGTTCAGTCTGACTCCACCTGAGTATGCCAAAGGTATATATGAGGACAGGCATGACCCAAACGTTATATGCATGTGTCTTATTCACACCGGACAAAAGGCTGTTAAGCACTTTGGTCAAGCGTGCATAAAACACGTCGCAAACTGACTGTTTCATACCAGCCTCATCGATACCGATGTTCTGTGACATACCCAGGTATCGGTATGTTTCAGCCTCGGAAAGGGCCCTTAAGTTGACGGGCATAGATAAGTCTATGCCCTCAGAGTTAGCAACCCTTCCCCTTTCAACATGGAAGACCGCACACTTATCCGTCCCCAGCTCCATTCCAATAGAATTGCTAAATTCACAAGTGATGTTTAGCAATTCCATAAGATGGGAGCGACTTGAGGCGAATAATTTGAGGTCATCCATATATAGAAAAGGTGGATCACTTTTGTACCTCCCTTCCGAAGCTGAAATCCCCTCCCGGAGCCCTCCAGTAAAGTACTGAGAGGGTTCAAAGAGAGGCAGAACCAGATTGGACTCAGACAGTCGCCCTGGAATATACCCCTTTTTATCCTTATGCGGCTTTCCGCAGCCGTCATCCGCTCGCCCAGATGACGGAGGATCGTACGCCACCGCCCCATACACTGCTCGAGGAAGTCTCGAACTGTACAGTCAATCTTGTACAGCTCTTTAGCCATGTATGGGGCACCGAGTCAAATGCCTTTCCGTAATCTATCCAGGCGGCGGAGAAGTTCCGATGGTTGCGTTTCACCACTTTGCCAATGACCGCGTCAATGAGGAGTAGTTCCTTGGTTCCACGACCGCCGCCCCGACATTCATTTTGAGCGAGCGACATCACCTGATTTGAGTCCAGGTGACGAGCGATTCTCGCGCTCAAAATGGATGTTAGTGTCTTGTATATAGTCGGTAGACACGTGATGGGGCGGTATTTGCTCGGGTCTGTGGCACCCTGATCTTTAGGAACCAAATGAGTGATCCCAGTAGTGAAGAGGCTTGGTAGCGACTTCTGGTTGAGAGCCTCTTGAAACCGTCGGGCGAGCACAGCGTGACACACCATGAAACCCTTCAGCCAGTAGTGATGCAGCCCGTCAAGCCCCGGACTTTTCCAGTTCGTGGCCTTACGGACCGCCTCAGCTACGTGATCCGGCGTTATGGTGACGGGATCCATGGGCATAATACCCGCACACTGACTCACCACAACTTCCGTCCAAGGGCCCTCGTTGTGGTTTACGGGCTCTGACCACAGGCTGCGCCAAAATGCGAACGTGTCGGCCTGATTTGGTGCTGGGCCCGTTCCACTTACTATTGGTCGCTCCAATGATTTGTAGAGCCTCTTCTGATCACTCTGGAAGAGACAATTCTGGTTGAACCGTGTCGACCTCTCGGTATATCGCCGAATCCGCTTTCCCCAAGCAGCGATTCTTTGCTTCAGGTCGTCTATGCGCTCCGTCAGTTTTTGCGTTATACCCGGCTGGGACAAACTAACATTTGTCCCACCTAACGCCATCCTGACGGTGCGCACAATCCTTGGCCTGGTATTGCCTGACCGGAAGCATATCAGTCTGCCGATGAGGGCCCTAGCCCTTGCGATACGTTCCTCAGTTCTTCTTCTCCATGCTGGGATAGCGCTACTATGGCCAGTAGCGCGTCCAGCCGTGGAAACTTTGGCGCCTATGATACGGCAGACTGCCAACGCGGCGCCAAAAAGAATTGAGTCCGTCTCGCAAAGGTCCCGGCTGGCTTCCAAATAGGTAACCAGCATTGGGTTCAGAGCCCTCACGACAGCCCGATTCCGCTTGCTTAGGGCTATGCGGGGAAGTCGCGGTCGATTTTTGAGAGGCATACTGCGCGTTTCCACAATCGCCTCCTCCAATGTACTCCTCATTTGCTCTAGTTCCAGTTCCTGGGCGACTGTTCCGTCATCGTTTGAATCAACCACAACTGGCCTATTCACGGCAGCATCCACATTTGCCGTGTGCTCAGCAAGTTGTGGCGCCGCATCCTCAGCCGCAGCATTTTCAACCGATGAAGGAACAGCCTCACGTCGTAGTCGTTCGAGTTCGGTGACATCAAATATATTTGAGCGCAAGATATACCGAACTCGGTCTGCCAGGTTTTGCTCGGTGACGGTTACAGATGGCTTCAGCTCAGCAAAAAGCAATTATTATTATTCTTATTATTTTTCCATTACTGCCTTTTTCAACCTCACAAGATATTTGTAACTGCAAAAAAGAAAACTACGTATAAGTAAGTAAATCAGTTATATAGTGTTATGTATGATTCAGACTAAATAAAGGTTCCTAAAAATAGACGTAGATAAAGAAATTGCATAAAAAAATTACTCAAATAAAAATGCAATAAACTTGTTAATTTTATAGGTACTTAGTAAAGTATTAAAATAATAAATTTTTTAGGATATTTATGTAAAACATAAAGGTTATATTATGTTCTAACTACGTTCACGCTTGCGCATATAAAACCGCGGAATTTCACTAGTTTTATTATCAAAATAATAATTGACAACCCTACCCTAAGTTTGCCTTGATTTTACCAACTCAAACTCGTTTTAGGAGATCAAAACATAGAGAGAAAGATAGGAGACTATTTTTTATTTAATATGGTTCATCAAATCCGTAAAAATAGTTTAAAATACTCACACAAAAAAAATTTGAAGTGCAGATAAAATATCCGCGACCAACATTTGCACAATTCTGACGTTCACAGACGTTTCACAACTTTTTGCCAGAACCAAAAGTAAGCGCTGGCATGCGACAAAAATTGTACCATAAATAATAATACTAATAATAATAATAATAACTTCCCCGCATACCCCTTAGCAAGCGAAATCGGGCTGTCGTGCGGGCTCTTAACCCAATGCTGGTAACCTATTTGGAAGCCAGCCGGGACCTTTGCGAGACGGATTCAATTCTTTTTGGCGCCGCACTGGCAGTATGCCGTATTATTGGCGCCAAACTTCCCGTGGCTGTACGTGCTACTCAAAATAGTAGCGCCATCCCAGCCTGGAGAAAAAGAATTGAGGACCGTATCGCAAAGGCAAGGGCCCTTATCGGCAGACTGACAAGCTTCAGGTCGGGTAATACTAGACCGAGGATTATGCGCACCGTTAGGATGGCGTTTGCTGGGACAAATATCAGTTTGTTCCAGCCGGATATCACGCAAAAACTAACGGAGCGCATAGATGACCTGAAGCAAAAAATCGCTGCTTGGGGGAAGCGGATTCGACGATTTAGCGAGAGGTCAAGGCGGTTCAACCAGAATCGTCTCTTCCAGAGTGATCAGAAGAGGCTCTATAAATCATTGGAGCGACCAGAGGTATGTGGAGCGGGCCCAGGACCGGATCAGGCTGCCACTGTCGCATTTTGGCGTGGCCTGTGGTCAGAGCCCGTAAACCACAGCGAGGGCCCTTGGATGGAAGTTGTGGCGAGCCAGAGTGCAAGTGTTACGCCTATGGACCCCGTCACCATAACGCCTGAAGACGTGGCTGAGGCGGTCCGTAGGGCCCCGAACTGGAAAAGTCCGGGGCTCGACGGGCTGCATCATTACTGGTTGAAGGGGTTCGTAGTGTGTCACGCTGTGCTCGCCCGACAGTTTCAAGAGGCTCTCGATCAGAAGTCGCTCCCGAGCCTCTTCACTACTGGGATCACTCATTTGGTTCCTAAAGATCAGGATACCACAGACCCGAGCAAATACCGCCCCATCACGTGTCTACCCACCATATATAAGACACTGACATCCATTTTGAGCGCGAGAATCACTCGTCACCTGGAGCTAAATCGGGTGATGTCACGCGCTCAAAATGGATGCCGGGGCGGTGGTCGTGGAACCAAGGAACCACTCCTCATTGACGCGGTCATTGGCAAAGTGGTGAAACGCAACCGTCGGAATTTCTCCGCCGCCTGGATAGACTACAGAAAAGCATTCGACTCGGTGCCCCATACATGGCTAAAGAGGGTCCTCGAGCTGTACAAGATTGACTGTACAGTTCGAGACTTCCTCGGGCAGTGTATGGGGCAGTGGAGTACGATCCTTTGCTATCTGGGCAAGCGGATGATGGCTGCGGAGAACCACATAAGGATAAGAAGGGGTATCTTCCAGGGCGATTGTCTGAGTCCAATCTGGTTTTGCCTCTCCCTGAACCCTCTCAGTACTTTACTGGAGGGCTCCGGGAGGGGATTTCAGCTTCGGAAAGGAGGTACAAAAGTGACCCACCTTTTCTATATGGATGACCTCAAATTATTCGCCTCCAGTCGCTCCCATCTTATGGAATTGCTAAACATCACGTGTGAATTTAGCAATTCTATTAGAATGGAGCTGGGGACGGATAAATGTGCGGTCCTCCATGTTGAGGGGGGAAGGGTTGCTAACTCTGAGGGCATAGACTTATCTATGCCCGTCAACTTAAGAACCCTTTCCGAGGCTGAAACATACCGATACCTGGGTATGTCACAGAACATCGGTATCGATGAGGCTGGTATGAAACAGTCAGTTTGCGACGTGTTTTATGCACGCTTGACCAAAGTGCTTAACAGCCTTTTGTCCGGTGTGAATAGGACACACGCATATAACGGTTGGGTCATGCCTGTCCTCATGTATACCTTTGGCATACTCAGGTGGAGTCAGACTGAACTTAACGCCCTGGATAGAAAAGTCCGCACTACAATGACGTCCCATAGGATGCATCATCCGAGATCGTCGGTAATGAGGCTGTACTTGCCGCGAAAGCATGGTGGGCGTGGCTTCTTGAGCGCGCTCACCATGCATAATCGCGAAGTGTGCAGCCTCCGTGATTACTTCCTGATGAGATCGTATGATCCATTCTATAATGACGTCATTTCTTGTGATAAAGGACTTACCCCTCTATCCTTAGCCAACGAGCAATGGCAAAACCCGGCAGTGCAGAGCATTTCCGACCGGGAGACCGTATGGAAGGAGAAGGAGCTCCACGGGAGGTTCTACAAGGCTCTACATGAGCCTTTCGTAGACACAGCAGCCTCCCTCCACTGGCTACGCTTTGGTGATCTCTTCGGGGAAACCGAGGGTTTTGTCTGTGCAATACAGGATCAGGTTATTAAGACCAACAACTATCGGAGATACATCCTAAAGGATGGCACCGTCGACATCTGTCGAGCTTGTCGCCATCCCGGTGAGTCACTTAGGCATGTCATCTCCGGTTGTTCGGCGCTTTCTAACTCTGAGTACTTGCACAGGCACAACCTAGTAGCCAGAATTCTTCACCAGGAGCTCGCTCTGAAATACGGTCTCATGGATCGGAAATTGCCATATTACAAGTACTTGCCGGAAGCCGTGCTCGAAAATGATCGCGCCAGGCTCTATTGGGACCGGGCCATCATCACAGACAGGACTATTCTTGCGAATAAGCCTGATATTGTGCTGATGGACCGGGCACAGTCAAGGATATTTTTGGTCGACATTACCATTCCGTATGACGAGAACCTCGTGAAAGCCGAAACAGACAAGCAAACAAAATATCTGGACCTGGCTCACGAGGTGACCGACATGTGGGGTGGTCTGCCGACCGAAATTATTCCTGTAGTCGTCTCTGCAAACGGGCTAATCCCAGCCAGCCTCTCGGGTCATCTGAGGCGACTGGGACTACGTGGCGGACCGCTCCAGGCTCAAATGCAGAAGGCGGTGCTCCTCGATACCGCCCGCATCGTCCGCCGGTTTCTTTCCCTTTCCCCCTAACCCTCGGCCGTTTGGTCTCCCCTGCCGAGGGCGTCCATCTGGTTGGGCTTTTATTTATTTATGTATTTTTATATTTATTTTATGTTATTGATATTTATGTATATTTATCTTTTCATTTTCATTTATAATTATATATTTATGGGACCCAACCAGATGAGAAAACTATATAGATACCCCAATAATAATAATAATACAAAAATTGTACCATAAATAATAATACTAATAATAATAATACAAAGGCGTAGGGAAGTGACGACCCCATCGCCCGCTGACGTAACAGTTATGTGACAAAACTGCGACGTCGGCGCAGTCAGTCAGCATCCTGCCAAGTGGTGTGAGCGCCGTGCCTAGGCGAAATTGTAGATGCAAAGGTCCGTTTGTGCATATGACCCAACCACGAAACGGTGCCGGGCTTGGGCGTCTCCCGTTATTTGGCGCCCATCAAATGGATGATGGAAAAAACACGGAAACGAACGCGTATAGGGCCGCTGCCTGGGGGTCGCCGGGGCGCGTCTGGAGCTAGCGCTGGACGCGGCAGCATGCGGGCCACCAGCCGAGCGCGAGGAGCTGCACGATCACCTAGCAGCCCCACGCATCCATCATCCCCACCAGAAGGCTTGGTGTTGGCTGGGTCTTCTCGGACCCAGCAAGCAGCACCCGCCGCTGGTGGAGCACGTCGCATGCGTTGGACAAAATCCATGAACGAAAACGCATTGCGGAAGGGGAAAGGGGAAGAAAATGTGGGAATAGCGTATAGGTCTCGGATGCATTGCTTTTTTGCTGAGCTGGAGCCGTCTATCCCCGTCACGGAGCAAAACCTGGCAGACCGAGTTCGGTACATCATGCGCTCGAAAATATTTGATGATGCCGAACTCGAACGACTACTGGTACGGTACGGCTGGAGATGCAGCTCCACATTCGACAGACCAGCATCCACACGTGAAAGCCGCTATGGATCTTCCAGTTGTGGTTGATTCGAACGACGATGAAATAGTCTCCCACGAACTAGAGCAAATGAGGAGTATATTGGAAGAGGCGATTTTGGAAACGCGCAGCACCCCTCTCGAAAATCGACCGCGACTTCCCCGCATACCCCTAAGCAAGCGAAATCTGGCTGTCGTGAGGGCTCTTAACCCAATGCTGGTGACCTATTTGGAAGCCAGCCGGGACCTTTGCGAGACGGACTCGATTCTCTTTGGCGCCGCAGTGGCAGTTTGCCGTATTATTGGCGCCAAACTTCCCATGGCTGGACGCGCTCCTACACAAAGTAGCGCCATCCCAGCCTGGAAAAAAAAGGATTCGAGGACCGTATCGCAAATGCAAGGGCCCTTATCGGCAAACTGACTACCTTCAGGTCGGGTAATAATAGACCGAGGATTATGCGCACCGTTAGGATGGCGTTTGCTGGGACAAATATCAGTTTGTCCCAGCCGGATATCACGCAGAAACTAACGGAGCGCATAGACGACCTGAAGCAAAAGATCGCTGCTTGGGGGAAGCGGATTCGACGATTTTCCGAGAGTTCAAGGCGGTTCAACCAGAATCGTCTCTTCCAGAGTGATCAGAAGAGGCTCTATAAATCATTGGAGCGACCAGAGGTATGTGGAGCGGGCCAAGGACCGGATCAGGCTGACATTATCGCATTCTGGCGTGGCCTGTGGTCAGAGCCCGTAAACCACAGTGAGGGCCCTTGGATGGAAGTTGTGGCGAGCCAGGGTGTGAGTGTTGCGCCTATGGACCCCATCACCATAACGCCAGAAGACGTGGCTGAGGCGGTCCGTAGGGCCCCGAACTGGAAAAGTCCGGGGCTCGACGGGCTGCATCATTACTGGCTGAAGGGGTTCATAGTGTGTCACGCTGTGCTCGCCCGACAGTTTCAAGAGGCTCTCGACCAGAAGTCACTCCCGAGCCTCTTCACTACTGGGATCACTCACTTGGTTCCTAAAGATCAGGATACTACAGACTCGAGCAAATACCGCCCCATCACGTGTCTACCCACCATATATAAGACACTGACATCCATTTTGAGCGCGAGAATCACTCGTCACCTTGAGCTAAACCAGGTGATGTCACGCGCTCAAAATGGATGTCGGGGCGGTGGTCGCGGAACTAGGGAACCACTCCTCATTGACGCGGTCATAGGCAAAGTGGTGAAACGCAACCATCGGAACTTCTCTGCCGCCTGGATAGACTACAGTAAGGCGTTCGACTCGGTGCCCCATACATGGCTAAAGAGGGTCCTCGAGCTGTACAAGATTGACTGTACAGTTAGAGACTTCCTCGGGCAGTGTATGGGGCAGTGGAGTACGATCCTTTGTCATCTGGGCGAGCGGATGACGGCTGCGGAGAACCACATAAGGATAAGAAGGGGTATCTTCCAGGGCGATTGTCTGAGTCCAATCTGGTTCTGCCTCTCTCTGAACCCTCTCAGTACCTTACTGGAGGGCTCCGGGAGGGGATTTCAGCTACGGAAAGGAGGGACAAAGGTGACCCACCTTTTCTATATGGATGACCTCAAGTTATTCGCCTCCAGTCGCCCCCATCTTATGGAACTGCTGAACATCACTTGTGAATTTAGCAGTTCCATTGGAATGGAGCTGGGGACGGATAAGTGTGCGGTCCTCCATGTTGAAAGGGGAAGGGTTGCTTACTCTGAGGGCATAGACTTGTCTATGCCCGTCAACTTAGGGACCCTTTCCGAGGCTGAAACATACCGATACCTGGGTATGTCACAGAACATCGGTATCGATGAGGCTGGTATGAAACAGTCAGTTAGCGACGTGTTTTATGCACGCTTGACCAAAGTGCTTAATAGCCTTTTGTCCGGTGCGAATAAGTCACACGCATATAACTGCTGTGTCATGCCTGTCCTCATGTATACCTTTGGCATACTCAGGTGGACTCAGACTGAGCTTAACGCCCTGGATAGAAAAGTCCGCACTACCATGACGTCCCATAGGATGCATCATCCGAGATCGTCAGTGATGAGGCTGTACTTGCCGCGGAAGCATGGTGGGCGTGGCTTTCTGAGCGCGCTCACCATGCATAATCGCGAAGTGTGCAGTCTCCGTCAATACTTCTTGGCGAGATCGGATGATCCATTCTATAATGACGTCATTTATAGTGATAAAGGGCTTACCCCTCTATGCTTAGCCAACGAGCAATGGCAGGACCCAGCAGTGCTTAGCATTTCCGACCGGGGGACCGTATGGAAGGAGAAGGAGCTCCACGGGAGGTACTACAAGGCTCTACATGAGCCCTTCGTAGATACAGTCGCCTCCCTCAACTGGCTACGTTTCGGTGACCTCTTCGGGGAAACCGAGGGTTTTGTCTGTGCAATACAGGATCAGGTTTTTGGAGCTGACTCCGTAGGGGTGCCTATTGGTGACCATAATGAAAGGTGAATTCTTTTACTAATATATATTTATTATAGCGAAACGTGCCATACAGTTGGCGGGCAACTAGTGACTGCCTGAAAAATCTTATTCACTACATAATATAGTTACAATACAACGTTGCGAAGTTTACATGTGTGTGCGCGGCACACCTACAATACTTCCCCCTTTAAAACAATTGAATACAAAAAAACTTAAAACTATACAATGAATATAAACTTAAAACTAACAACAAAAACTTGCTAATGCGCTTGTGCGCAGGGCTGTACGGAGATCCCCGCGAAAGGGGTGGCGGCCGCGGCGGGCGCGGGCACATGCTGCAGACTGGTGCTAGAAGCACCTATCATCTGACCCATATTCTGGCCCGATATCGGAATGCCTGCCATTAACACTTGATGACGAAGCCAGCTTTTGAACTTCTTATTAAACTTTACCCAAATAGTGTACAGGATTATCGCCCCCATAAAACTGGCTATCACATATAACCATGTTTGAAAATTATCCACTTTATTCTCTACAGTATTTTGAGCCTGAGAAACAATAACTGGTTTTTCTTGCAAATTACCCATAGTAAAAATCGTAAAACTTATCGCGCTAATGCTTTCGCAAAGGAAGTATTTCGAATGAAATTATATTAAATACATTATAACTAAACTAACTACCTGGAACCTATATGAAAGTGCAGTATACGCAAAATACTGAACACGATGCTTCTACAATTACATTCAACTTAAATAATGTAACTTGAATATCCTGAATGAAAATATTATGCACTAGACAATGCAAATAATACTTTCACATCCATAGTAACTAAACCTGATTATCATTTAGACATGTAATTGTATAATATATATTTTATATTAACACTAGCTTATAAATCTTGAAGGTAACTTAACAATCCGACCACTTCGCGTTGTTTTCACGGTTATCGGGTTGCTCGGGCCGGGTAACAACGACGTCAGCGGTGTGGACGGTGGTAACGGGAACCGTACATGCGCAGGTGCAACATCCGCTGCGTTGTCAGCGTTACTTTGGCGTGGCGTTGCTTCGTTACCATCACATTCCTTTAATACATATGCAGGCTTTAATCTGTCGATAGAAATATGTACCTGTCTATCGGGTAATTGAATTAGGTAAACCTTTGGGCCCCTTTTTATCACGCGGTACGGACCGTCGTAGGGTGGTTTCAAAGGTTTACGTATTGAATCGTCCCTAACAAAGACATATTCACAGTTACGTAAGTCCTTGTGCACAAAAAGACTATGACAGTTACGTGAATCGTCGGATGTAGGCTTATAACTACTAATAGTATCTCTAATCTTATCCACTAAACAATAATCATTGACGTTACGGTTGTTCGAAAAGCTGTCATAAAAGTCTCCCGGTAGACGCAAGTTTCGTCCGAACGTTAACTCGGCGGCGCTAACCCCTGAGTCGCTGCGGGCGGCCGCGCGAAGCCCCAGTAATACTGTGGGTAGCTCTTCCACCCAGGACCCATGTGACAGGCGAGCTGAAAGTGCTGCTTTTAAAGAACGATGCCAACGTTCAACTGCGCCATTGCTTTGCGGATGATAAGGAGTAGTTCGAATTCTATTAACCTCCAACATTTTTAACAGCTGGTTAAAAAGACTACTCTCAAACTGGCGACCTTGGTCGCTAGTTAACTTTATCGGGCAACCGTAACGACAAATCCAACCTTCATATAAATGTTTGGCAACAGTTTCTGCCGTAATGTCTCGTAACGGAAAAGCTTCAGGCCACCTCGTCCTCCTATCAATTATCGTAAGTAAGTATCTATAACCATCTGGAGAGATCTCAAGAGGGCCAACGATATCGACGTGCAAATGCTCGAAACGCTCTACTTCCGGAAACTTAGTCAGATTCGATACCGTATGTCTGTTAACTTTAGAACGTTGACATTGTATGCACGTTTTTGCCCACAAAGAAACATCACGATTCATACTAGGCCAGAAATACTTTTTGGCTAACATCTTTCGCGTAGAACGAATTCCAGGATGGCTCAAATTATGTAAACTATCAAAAGCTAGGCGTCGAAACTTTTCCGGTAGGTACGGACGAGCTGTATCAGTAGACATCTCACAAAAAATAGACTTATTTAACATAGGTATAACTAGTTCCTTTAACAAAATATTATCGGTATTTAAACCAGACATAACATTCATGATATAACTGTCGCTACGCTGCTCATTTGCAATGTCATCGAAATTCAACGCAGTTGGCATAGTCACTGCTTCGATGCGCGATAAGGTGTCAGCTACGATGTTATTCGTACCGGTTATATGTTTTATATTTGTAGTGAACTCACTTATGAAAGCTAAATGTCTCGTTCTCCGAGGCGTTTCGCTTTCATCGCGTCCTACCTTTTGAAATGCAAAAGTTAAAGGTTTATGGTCCGTATACACGGTTATTTCTTGCCCTTCAAATAATTTCCGAAAATGTTTTATAGCTAAGTATATAGCGAGCAACTCGCGATCGTATGTGCTATATCGCTGTTGGGTGGTGGTCAATTTTTTTGAGAAATAGCCCAATGGTTTCCAGCTATCTCCTTCCTTTTGTTGCAAGACTGCTCCCACGCATATATTGGATGCATCAGTCATTAAAGCGAGTTCGGAACCCACTCTAGGGTACGTCAATGTAGCGGCCTGTGTGAGACCTGCCTTACATTGCGTAAATGCTTCGTTCGCACTATCCGTCCAGACGATGGGAGTCTTATCATTTTTCTTTGAGCTTTTAAGATATTTATTTAATTCTGTTAGATATAAAGTTGCGTTAGGAAGATGAGCTCGATAAAAATTGACCATACCGAGAAAACGTCTTAGCTCTGCAACAGTTTTCGGCTTCGGAAATTCCACAATTGCCTGAACCTTATCTTGCAACGGCCTGACGCCGTCGGTACTAATCTCGTGTCCCAAAAATTCTAGTTTAGTTTGTCCGAAACGACATTTTGCCAAATTAATCGAAATTCCATATTTATTAAGCCTTTTAAAAATAATTTCTAAATGTTGCCTGTGTTGAACTTCGTTGTCACTAGCTATAAGTAAGTCGTCTAAATAACAAAAGACAAAATCAAGACCTTGTAAAATGGAGTTCATAAAGCGCTGGAAGGTTTGTGCTGCTCCGCGCAAACCGAAGGTCATTCGAGGAAACTCGAAAAGTCCGAATGGTGTTATGATAGCGGTTTTCTCCACGTCACCTGGTGCGACAGGTATAAAATGATAACTTCTATTGATGTCTAATTTTGAAAATATCTTTTTATCCGGAAGAATAAAAGTAAAATCGTTCAAGCGAGGAATCGGGTATCTGTCGGGCTTTGTTATCGCATTCAGCTGGCGATAGTCCCCACAAGGTCTTATATCTCCATTTTTTTAGGAACTACATGGAGCGGACTAGCCCACGCGCTCTTTGAAGGACGACAGATGCCCAGTTCCTGCATGATGCGAAATTCTTCTTTAACCTTTTTATACCTGTCCGGTGGCAACGGGCGCGCTTTCGCGTGCATGGGCGGGCCAGAGGTCTCGATATAGTGGACGACATCGTGTTTCGCAGTTTCTCGGAATGACGCTGGTTTAGTGATGTCCGGATACTTTAACAATAAATCCTGATATGGATGATTTACATCAATAGTTTTAACACTAGGTTGAGATACATTGACAACAGATGCCGAAACATTCAATTCTGTAGTTTTATCTATTAATTTACGCGCGTTTAAATCAACTAATAATTTGTAGTACGCTAAAAAATCGGCGCCCAAAATTGGTTGTTTGACATCTGCTACAACGAATTCCCAACGATAAGGTCGGCGTAAGTTTAAGTTTAACACTATTGTCTTGGTACCGTAAGTTGCGATTTCATTGCCGTTAGCTGCGTATAATTTATATGCACTACACTGATTTAGACGATCTTTTCTCGCGGCTGGTAAAACAGACACATTGGCACCGGTGTCAACTAAAAATCTAAGTCCGGAGTTACTGTCTGACACACACAAACGATTGAATGGAAAAACGGTACAGACCTGAAGACCCTCGGACTGTACCTCTCTGCTCAGTTTTCCGGCTGTGTTGTTTTCCACGCGCAAGGCTTCGTACACCTGTTGGCCTTTTCTCGGAACTTGTAATGGTAAAAGCATAAGTAGTTCTCCTTCCGGGGACGGCAGGAACTGCTACGGCGCCTGGACTGTGAACGACGCCGGTTGCGATCCGGGGCGCGGGACCGCGACCTCTGCTGATCGATCCGGTCCACGGTAGCCTTTATTTTAGCCACCTCAGCTCTCAACAGGGCCAAGTCATAGGCGGTAGTAGATGCTGGCGCTGGCACGGTGTAAGTAGCGGTGGCGGCATATGAAGGCCGCACAGCTTCCATGACGTTATCTGCAACTGCTGCTAGGTTGTCCAGGTCCTTGGAGTCGGACACAGTTAGCACGGCTCGGACTTGTGTCGGAAGACGACCCTGCCACAAGACGCGAAGGGTTTCATCAGGGACCTTGTCAGTAGCGAGCTCACGCATCCGCCGAAGCAGCTGAGATGGTTTTTGGTCGCCCAGCTCTAGCTCGCTCATAAGCTTCTCGATCTGCCTCGACATTGACTCCTCATAGATGTGGAGTAGCCGAGCTTTGAGTGCGTCGTACTTGTAGGTAGGAGGCGGGTTGAGTAATATGTCCGTCACTTGCGCGATAACCTCCTTACTTAGCTTAGACACGACCAGGTCAAACTTCGCCTCATCACTCAACCTCTGAGGTGCGAGGATAGGTTCCGTGCGTACGAACCATACGCGTGGCTGGTCCGTCCAAAAGTCTGCGAGGCGAGACTGTAGGGACACTGCATCTACCCCTGGCGCCATGATGGGCGGTTGCGCGGGTGGCTGGATGTCTTGAACGGGTGGCACGTTAACAGGCGGCACGTTCTGTGACGTAGGCGGAAACGGCGCACTCATGTTACTATATCTATTGTCCACTGATCACAACCACGCGAATATTGCCCACTACTGCATTAACATCACATAGACCACTTCAGTCATCTTGATCACGTCGGGGTCACCAGTTTTGGAGCTGACTCCGTAGGGGTGCCTATTGGTGACCATAATGAAAGGTGAATTCTTTTACTAATATATATTTATTATAGCGAAACGTGCCATACAGTTGGCGGGCAACTAGTGACTGCCTGAAAAATCTTATTCACTACATAATATAGTTACAATACAACGTTGCGAAGTTTACATGTGTGTGCGCGGCACACCTACAAGGTTATTAAGACCAACAACTATCGGAGATACATCCTAAAGGATGGCACCGTCGACGTCTGTCGAGCTTGTCGCCATCCCGGGGAGTCACTCAGGCATGTCATCTCCGGTTGTTCGGCGCTTTCTAACTCTGGCTGGGACTACGTGGCGGACCGCTCCAGGCTCAAATGCAGAAGGCGGTGCTCTCCGATACCGCCCGCATCGTCCGCCGTATTCTTTCCCTTTCCCCCTAACCCTCGGCCGTTTGGTCTCACCTGCCGAGGGCCTCCATCTGGTTGGGCTTTTATTTATATATGTATTTTTATATTTAGTTTATGTTATTGATATTTATGTATATTTATCTTTTCATTTCCATTTATAATTATATATTTATAGAACCCAACCAGATGAGAAAACTATATTGATACCCCCACAATAATAATATTATTTCCTCCTAACCCTCGGCCGTTTGGTCTCCTCTGCCGAGGGCTTCCATCTGGTTGGATCTTTATTTATTTGGGTATTTTTTGTATTTGATTTATTTTATTGATATTTATGTATATTTATCTTTTCATTTTAATTTATAGTTATATATTTATAAAAACCAACCAGATGAGAAAACTATACAGATACCCCAACAATAATAATATAATAATAATAATATTCCACAACTATCACACATCGTCATCTAGTCCCAAGCTAAGCAGAGCTTGTGTTATGGGTACTAGACAACTTATAAACATACTTATATATTACTAAATACATAAATATTATAGATAAATTACACCCAAATACAGAACAAATGATCGTGCTCATCACACAAACATTTGTCCTGGGTGGGAATCTAACCCACGACCTGCGGCATAGCAGTCAGGGTCACTAACCACTAGACCAACAGGCCTGACAATAAATAAAATAAAGTCTCTAGCTCGAGAGGAGAGGAGCCGTGGTAGCTCAGATGGTTAGCGCTTGCTATAATTTTCACAGTGTGCGAGCAAACCGGGTTTGATCCCCGCCGGCACCAATAATATTGTAATTGCAATTTTAAGTGTTGATTTACCACGTCCTCAGTGGTGAAGGAAAACATTGTGAGGAAACCTGCATGTCTGAGAAATAAGAAAAAAAATATTTCGAAGACATGCAAAGTTCGCCAACACGCAGTGGGGCAGCGCGGTGGATAATTCCTTTCCTAGGACCCTTTCAGGAAATATAATAGAAATAAAAAATAATAAATCTAAACTTCATTTAAAACATATAAATTGAAAAGTTACTGCAGGTATCTATAACCAAGTAAAAGATATTCCTTTACTCCAAATTGTCTATGTTTCCCAAAACAATTTTTAATTAAGCTTTATATTATAATGCGGATTTTTTATATTTAAAATTTCAATAATAAAGCATTTCATTCGTCTCAGCCGAGGCGCAAATATTTTTCGGTCGCAAATTTATAAGACCGATTTGTTATTCAAACATAAACACGGTTTTTTAATTAAATCTACCAATCATAAAACGACACGCATTTTTATTGAACACTTCCTATTCAATTCACAAAGTACCTATTATATATTTGTTTATATAAAAAAGTATATTTAAGTACAATCATAAAACTAAATGGAAACAGAAAGTAGGAAAATGCATTAAGTTATAAAACACATAAATCAATGGGCAAATGTAAAAATGCTGGAGGCAGGCAGCCCTATCGCATGTTTACGTACCGCACGGCTGTAAGATTTATTTCTAAGATACGGCCGAGTTACAATATACCGTAACGTAAGCGCATCAGTTGGTAGGTACTCAAATAATATTATGTTTGCGGCGAAATACGGACGCGGCGACCAGCGACGCGGCCACCTCCTACGAACACATACAGCGTAATGCCGCCCGCACCCTGCGCACGCCCCTTTATCATAGAAGTCACACAATTTTCGGAATTATTTCAATTAAAAGAGAAAAAACGAACTTAAAAATTTAAATAAAACAGAGAATATAGATTTTTAATTATCTATCCATTAGTGTTATCCTCAAATGATTAGAGCGTCGCGTTTAGCAACGGATGCATGTAATCAAGAATTTTAGTCATTTTTTAAAAGTTGATTTTAAATGTATTTACAGCACATAAAAATAAAATAGAACGTGGAATGCGATGATAAGATATCGAACATTAATAATGTACTTTTAGATGTAGTTTATTTTTCATAACTAATGAGATAATAGAGTCTGAAAAACGCACTTTCGCAACATTTTGGTCAGGGATTCACCTTAAGGGCTGAGATCGAGCAGTAGTATTAGAAGACTAAAACATCATAACGTAAACATCTTACCATACATATACGGCACGATCCCGATACATGCTGTCATATATATATATATATATATATATATATATATATATATATATATATATATATATATATATATATATATATATATATATATAATCGGAATCTCGAAAACAGCTCCAACGATTTTCATAAAATTTTGTGTGTAGGGAGTTTCGGGAGCAATAAATCGATCTAGCTAGGATTTATTTTTAGAAAATGTCTTTTTGTCCGTGTTTCTAGACAATGAAAACTGCTACAATATCGTTAGAATAAGAAGGTAAATTTGGACAGTTTATTAATGATTAGCTTAATTGGTATATTGGGCGGTCACAAAATCTTAATACCATGGTTCGAGGCCAGACCGACCGACCGACTTTTTTTAATTTTTTTTCAAGTTCCTTTCTTTTTTGAGAAAATCTATTTTTTCGAGCCCTTTTTTTAGTATTTTTTAAAAACACGAAAATTTAAATTAAACTAATTGCGCTCATGATTTTTTATTCAAATAACCAGTTCAGTTTTTTCTATTATGTCGCTGAGATCAAAAAATATTATTTGTGTTTCATCAGTATGTAATTTGTATCTAAATATAATTTCCAAAACACACAAATTAACAAAACCCGAGCGAATAATACCGGGCAACGCCCGGTCTACCGGGTACTATATAGAATTGTGTAACAAACGAGCATACAGTACACCTAATGGTAAGTGGATGCTGTGGCCCACAGACATCTACATTTATTCTCGATTAAGAATCAAAACGCAGATGCGTTGTCACCCCTGGGGACTAAGATGGAATGCCTCGATTCCAGTAAAAAAAGGTCTCCGGATCTCTACACTCACCATACGAAACACTGCAGCATTGAGCTGATATTTTACCCTGGTATTCGGAGCGTGGTCCCTCCCCGGTCGAGCCAGCCCATTTTGCTACAACAGCTGTAGCGTGACTCTACCACGTACGTACGTACCGACGTTATACTGTCGGTTAAGGGTACTTTTAATTTGGCCCATCTTCAATATACCGCCAATTTGGTCGATAAAATTCTATCTTAGGCATGCCTTGCCGACTTTCTGCTACGTAAATTTGCTTTATCACTCTTTTTTTTCATTCATTCTTTTTACATGACAACACCTCTGAAGAATTCCTTTCTTAATACTGATCACAACATTATCTTGTAAACCACACTTTTCTCATATCACACAATTTTTTTACGCTATCATTCTGAGTCACTCCTAACCTACTCCTTAATGATCGCATTTCTATAGCATTTTTTCTCACGTTTCTTCTGTCACACCCAGCTTTCATTTCTTTATATTGAGAGAGGGGCTAACGCAGCACTGTGAATTACCATAGGGTCCTTTATTGACATATTCTGTCTTCCCACATTAGAGTAAGGAGCCCTCTTTACTCAGTGTACTGCATTCAGCTACAACTTAAATTTGAATAGTATTTATTAATAATAAAACTTTACAATAGCTGTGTGATGCTAAATTAAAATATGCGTGATAATATTTAAAGCGAAAATAAAACTAAAACAGTTTATTAAGCTTGAAATAACTTGTTTCGCCTATAACAATGTAATTTACGAGAAATTCAATAGTTGCGTAACTTTTAACAAATTCTCAGCTTCGTTCAGCTTAACTTGTTTTGTTGAAAACTTCTTTACGTAAACAGGAGACTGAAACAAAATAATAATAAAGATATGTCTACGTTTAATAATTAATATGCGGAAGAATTATTGTTGTATTTTTTTATTTATTATAAGCCAGTACTTGACCACAATACCTGGTAGTAAGTGGTGATAGAGATATGGCTCGGGATGTAAACGACAACAAGCTTAAAAATTAATATAACTTCCCCTCCAGATACTCCAAAAAAGTTATTACCAAGGCAAAATAGCACATTGGCACATTGGCAGAATTAGCGAGAAATTAGTCCGCCTTCCTTCGGGAACCCGTGCATTCTGGTCTCTCACCAAGGCTGTCCAAGGGAATTACTGTACGCCATTACTACTATTTCTGCACAGACAGGACAACTCACTGACCCACGCCGCAAACAGAAATCCAATCTTTTAGGCTCTCTTTTTGCTTCCAACTCGACTCTCAATGACCATGGAAACACACCGCTAACTATTCCACGGTGTGAATGCTCTATGCTAGATGTGCGGATTCACACAGTGCTCAGTACGTAAATCACTCCTCTTCCTAGACATCCACAAGTTGAGTGAGTCTGACGGAATCCCCCCAATTGTGCTAAGGACATGTGCACCAGAGTTGGTAGCGATTCTAACGCATCTTTTCCGGTACTCCTATTCCCTAGGCGTATTCCCGAATTCATGAAAAACAGCCTTCATACATGCGATTCCTAAAAAAGGTAACCGTACTGATCTGTCCAACTACAGGCCTATTGCCATCACCTCCTTGTTCATCAAAATAGTGTAGTCTAATATTAACAGCCAGTTCATGCAGTACCTTGAGGAGCACCAGCTAATAAGTGACTGCCGGTACAGTTTCCGTCGGGATTGCTCAGCTGGTGATTTTCTTGTTATCTAACAAACCGATGGGCGCAGGCGATCAAGTCCAAGGGGGAAGCATTGGCTGTTAGTTTGGACATAGCGAAGTCCTTCGATCAGGTTTGGCACAAAGCGCTTCTCTCGAAGCTTCCTTCCTATAGGCTTCCCGAGAAATTGTGCGATTGGATCATTAGCTGTCCGGCTGATCGGAGCACCAAGTTATTAATAGACGGTGCATGCTCCGAATACAAGCCTATTAACAATGGTGTTTCACAAGGCTGCATGCTACCACCAACGCTGTTTCTTCCGATATGATACTAATAATGAAATTTAAATAACTTAAGGTATTCAGAGACAATCACAAGCTTAAACTCAAGCCCTACAATGTGAAGTATTTTTGCAAAATTAAAGGCTATACGACGAAATGTGATACAAATTCTTTTAGTAAAAAAGAACGCTGTTCGATTGTTGAATATTTTTTTGCCGCTGAAGGCATCTATGGGGGTGTATTTTTTATTTACCTCCATCCATCGCTTACAGCATATAAAAACACAGTGCTGAACATAGGCCTACCTCATAGATTTTCCCATGGGGGGTGGTAGAGCCACGTGTCTAAGGCTGCCGAAGTCTAGTTCCCCGGTCGAACCTTAAACCTATTACGCGAGATATTAACTAAAGTGGACTGTATATGCGATTGCTTCTACGCTTACGTAAAAGCGACTACTATAGCATGCGGTATAATGCACTCGCTCTTCCCTAAACTAAAACTATTATTGTGCCAAATCGCTGAAAAGGAATCCTGCCTGATTAGGAGAACAACAAAATTGGAGCGGGTTAAACTATATAAGGCAGGAACTAATTAAAGGAGTGTTGACTCACCGGGGTTTCTTCTATTTGTGTAGAGCACTATAGCTGCAACTTCTGGAACTTCTTCTAGACAGACACTCTGGGGCCCCAGGGGTGCGTCGGGAGAGAAGCGTTGTAGTTTTAACGACGACTGCGGTGGAAAGAGAGCTGTTGTTTCAATGACTGGCGCGGTGGGAAGAGAGCTGTTGTTCCAATGACTGGCGCGGTGGGAAGAGGACGCGCAACGGTCGCGCGTGTCTTATATGTCCTCGGCTCCGATGATTACGTGACATTCTAGAATCATCTTCTTGCCCCTCCCACCCCACTACCCCGATGTGTCGATAGGAGGGTACGAATGATATCGTTTTTCGGAAAGGAACAAGCGGCTTGGCACCTCTACCGTCAAATATAATAATACGAATGGTTTTCCGCGCAACCATCTCCCCGCCCTTGAAGGATTTCCTTCAAAATTAACTAATACAACTAGAGCTAAGATCAACTAACAAAATAACTAACTAACGCTAAGATTACTTAAATTCAACTACAATTTAATCTAGAAAGCTAATTTAAATTATGGAAGAGGCAGGGGGCACAAACGGACAACCGGACGCAAGTAAGACCCAACCGTGGTCTTAACGCGAGCTATCCTAACTACTCCGTCGGAACCGGGAAAGACCTCTTCGAAAATTCCTAACGGCCAGTGGAGAGGCGGTGTATTATCTTTGGTGAGCACAACTACAGTTCCTACAGCTAAAGGCTCAGTTGCTGTGTTCCATTTTTGCCGAGACTGCAAAGTGTGCAAGTATTCCATCCTCCATCGTTTCCAAAACGATTGCACTAACCGATCTAATAATTTGTGGCGTGCGGAAATGCTAAGTCTGTTCTCATCCATATCCGCGGCTGGCAAATACTTTAAAGGCGTTAAATTCAAAAAATGTGCTGAAGTTAGAGCCAGCGGTTTCGAGGGGTCACTAGACAACGTACGACAAAGTGGGCGACTATTCATTACGCATTCAATTTGAGCGAGCACCGTACTTAGCTCTTCGAAGGACAAAATCTGATCTCCTATTACTCGGTATAAATGACTCTTTAGACCCTTGATATTAGTCTCCCAATTGCCCCCAAAATGACTCGCGGCTGGGACGTTCAGAGACCACTCAATGCGGTTCTCGGCTAGAATGTGAGCGAACTCCGAATTATAATACTTGCTAGCTAAGAGCTCATGTAGTTCCGATAGAATACGTTTTGCACCGACGTAGTTCGTACCGTTATCCGAATACAATTTACTTACAGGGCCACGGCGGGAAAGAAATCTTTTAAATGCACCCATAAAGCCTGCTGTGCTTAGATCACCAACGAGTTCTATATGCACCGCTCGAGTAGTTAGACATACGAAAATGCAGACGTAAGCCTTTGTGGATCTTATACCACGCCCGCGAGTGAGCGTGACCTTAAACGGGCCAGCGAAATCAGACCCGGTGTGCGTGAAGGGCTTTACTGATTGTATTACTCTACAAGATCTAAGTTCCGCCATTTCCGGAAATGACGGCTTGGGGCGTGCCCGAAAGCAAGCTATACATCTGTGCACCCGATTGCGTATTAAACTACGTGCAGAAAGGATCCAATAATTCTGACGCAAAATCGACATCAACAAGTCGGGGCCAGCGTGCGAGTTCAATTTATGATGGCAATCGACTAATAAGTTCATGATATGGTCTTTACGCGGTAAAACAATAGGGTGCCGTTGGTCGAAACTCAATTGCGAGTTGGACAAGCGTCCACCTACCCTTACAATCCCATCCTGTAAAAATGGCTTAAGGCGTTGAAAGGCGCGACTACAAGCTCTATTCGATTGTAATCTTCTAATTTCTTCAGAGAAGTGCGCACGTTGAAGTTCACGCAATACTAGCGACTCGGCATAGTTGTAATCGGATGCTAAGACATACGAACGTCGCGGTAAAAGCTTCGCGAATCGACAAAACGTAAATTACGCTACGCAATAATTTCGACCAAGAGGACAAGCGGTTCGCCAAAGCAATGATTGGAGAAACCTCGCTCGAAACGTTCGCCACTAGAGCGTGTCTCTTCTCTTCCGGCGGTTGTGACACTGACGAAGGTTCGAAGTCGGTTATTGGCCATTGCGAGGGATCCAAGTGAACCCAAGCAGGTCCGTGGAACCAAAGCGGGTGGTCCATCATTTGCATCGGGGTGAGTCCACGGGATAGACAATCGGCGGGGTTTTCCGTACCGGACACGTGATAAAAGTTCCGCGTTTCTAACTCGTCTTGTATCTTGGCCACTCGGTTCGCAACAAACGTGTCCCAACGGTGGGGTGAAGAATAAACCCAGCATAAGGCGACGGTGGAGTCGGAAAAGGCAAATATCGTTTCTATGTGAACTCTATCCCTACATGCGCTGATAACTGCGGTAATAAGCTTGGCGAGTACTAATATTGCGCAAAGCTCTAAGCGCGCCAGAGAGACAACCTTACGGGGGGAGACTCTCGACTTAGAACTAATGAGGCTAATCGAATTTCTACCATTATTCTGGACGTGGAAATATACAACGCCCCCGTAAGCCTTCTCGCTGGCGTCTGCAAACCCAACGACTGTTATGGCGCTATTCTATCTACGTTTATATGACGCGGTATTTTAATTTCTCTTAATAAAGGAAGTTCCTCTCTAAAGCGCTGTCACAACCGAACAATGCTGTCAGGCGGCGAGTCATCCCAGTCGCATTCCAATAACCAAAGTTGTTTAATTAAAAGCTTAGCGTATAATACCACCGGAGCTACGAAACCCATGACGTCCCATAATCTAGCAACGCATGACAGTATTGTGCGCTTTGTGCATTTCTCTACGGGCGGATTTACCTTAAGGCTAAACACGTCGGACTCTGGTGACCAACACAGACCGAGCACCTTGTGTGTATCAGAATCGTCGAATTCCTTTATCGCCGAAAGACGGTGTGATAGTGGGATTGTATCCAAAACCGGACGCGAATTACTAGTCCACTTCACAAGATCGAATTGACCCGATTTCATGAGCCTTATGACCTCGGCGGTGGTTAGGGTTGCCTCCTCCACGCTATCGACCGAGTACACAAAATCATCCATATATAATCCGCTCTCAATTGCCCTCTTAGCTTTAGGATAAGAGGGACCTTCATCGTGAGCGAGCTGTCTCACCGTGCGTAACGCATGAAATGGGCTCGACTTTAAACCAAAACCAACGCGGTTAAATTCAAACACCATTAGAGGTTCCTTTGGGTTGAAACGATATAAAATGCGTTGGAATCTACGGTCGCATTCACGGACCCCTATGCAAAGAAACATTTGACGAATATCGGCGGATAGTGCTATACTAAACAAACGAAAATTGACTATTATATTAAATAAACTGCCCTGTAAATTTTGCCCACTATAGAGGATATCGTTAAGCGACAGGTGAGTGCTAGTTTTAGCACTAGCGTCGATCACTACACGTAACTTAGATGTAAGTTTGTCCTCTCTAATGACTCCGTGGTGTGGTATGAAATACGACGGTGTGTCTTCGTAGTTATCTAATTTCGAAGCCACAAGTGATATGTAACCTTCTCTTATGTATTCGCTAATGACGCCGTCGTAAGCTTCCTTTAACTGGGGTGAAGCGAGCATCCTACGCTCCAAGCTGTAGAAACGTTTTTCCGCCATTTGACGCGAATCGCCGAGAGATAAAACATCTCCTTTAAAGGGTAGCGCTGCACTATATCTACCGTTGCGATCACGAATGGTCGTGCGGACGTAAATTTCCTCGCATAACCTATCATCTGAGCTAGCTATGGGTGGGACGTTCACCTCCTCCATCTCCCAAAATTTGCGGACTAACGACTCGAGCGGTTCGACAGCCATACCACAATAAGAGGTTGCCGAAATACTATCTATGATGGGGGCGGAGCCAAGGATCACATAGCCCAATACGGTTTCCAGTGCGTAAGGCGCGGTATGCGAGGAGTTGCCCCTGACCTTATTGTTTAACAAAAGATGAGGGAAAAGCGATGCTCCAATGAGCATGTCTATTTTTCCAGGAACGGCGTAAGTGTCGTCCGCCAGAGTCAAATTCTTAAATTCAATCATTGCCGAGGTGTCAACCTAAACGGTTGGCAACCGTTCAGTGACCCTATCTACCACTAGTGCATTTATATCAAAGTTAACATTACGATCTATCCGAGAATAAATTTTTAAATTTATATATCCCTGGGTCGTCTTACTGGTACCTCCGATGCCTTTAATTACAGGACATGAAAGTGACCTATTTACTACTAAGCCTAAGCGCTGACAACATTGTCGCGTTATAAAGCTATTTTGGGCTCCGCTGTCCAGCAGTGCACGGACGCTTTGTTCGTTTCCACGCGAATCCCTAACCAAAATACGTGCCGTACCCAGTAACACGGTTGAAGGAGGTTGTGCTCCCATATTTGCCAATGAGCACAGAGCGACATCACCAGGTCGACCGCTAGAATCGTTGACCTTAGTAGGGGCGAATTCCTTGTCCGCTTTACTTGACGCCGCTATGTTGCTATTTTCAAAATGTAATAGCGTGTGATGTTTCCTGGCGCACTTGCTACATACTCGAATTGCATTTTGCAACTAAATGCTTATCGCTTAAGCAGTTCAAACATAGGTTGTTTGTCTTTACTAATTTATAACGTTCGCTTGGTGAATATTTACGAAATGTCGCACAATTATATAAATTACCGTGTTTATCTTTACATACTATACAAGTATGCTGGAGTGATGTTGGCGTAGCGGTTACGTAAGTTAACGACCCTGTTATTTTAGATGGTTGAGTCTGTCTACGGTCGACGCACCTTTTAATCTCCTGTTTAACGTTCGGAGAGCGCTGCATCACCTTTATTTGATCTCGCACGAACGATGCTAATGAATGAAGGGAAGGCATCTCCGAGCTACGATGCTCCATTTCAAACGCACGCACGGTGTCGGGGTCCAATTTCTTTAATGCAACATGGAGAAACACCACGTCCATAAGATCATTAAATTTCAAATTCTTAAGTGCAGCCACCGATGCCACAAATTTATCTAGACACTGCTCTAAGCCGTTGATGTTCGCGGATGATATAGGTTTAAGATCGAATATCTGGTTCAAATATGCGGAAGCTAACATTCTCCTATCTTCATATTTAGTTTTAAGCGTTTCGAATATTAATAGGTAATTGTTTGCTGTAGGTGTAAACCAGAGCAGATCGACTGTGCCCTGCCACTAAGTTTACTAATTAAGTAATATAATTTTTCGGCGTCCGATAACGATGGGTTATTGTGTATATTGTTTTGAAAACTACTGAAGAAGAAGGGCCACGTCTTAATATCACCATTGAATACCGGAATATCTATTGGCGGCAACCTAATCGAGTCACTTGGACGTACCTGTTTTTCAGGCTTTGCTTCGTTTTGAGATTGTAGGGACCTCGCAGTTCTTTTCACGCGACACAACATATCTTCGAATGCCAGCAGCAGTTGGTAGTTCACTATGTATTTCGGGTCGATTTGTAATTCCAAATGATTAATTTGGTCTAATATTTTTTCGTAATCTATCCGTAAAGAATCTATCGCTTCGATTTCAGTCAAAAAGGTTTCCCGCACTGCTTCTATATTAATGTTCTTTATATAATCACTTATATTCTGCATACGCGAAAAGAGTATGTCCCTCTTGGCATAAAGCGTTTTAATTTTGATTTCACTTCCACTAACTGCCATTTTAAATTATTATAATAAAGTTATATTAATCACAATTAATCTCACAACGCACAAACAATGAAGGATGGACACTCGGTATGCCGTATTACGTAATTAAATCGAACACCTGCGCAGCGAATCGAGGTGACGCGTCATTTGCACTCAATAATTTTATCAAGATTGTGGGTAAGCGTATTAAACGGTTCCTATTACACTGTTTCAATTATTTAATAGGCTTTAAATTTAATCAAATACGAGCGCTATAAAACGAATAATTCTGTTTGCGAGTACCTAATCAAAATTTAAATTTAAACGAACACTATTTAAGTCTATTCCATAAATTAGAGTGCATTATCTAATTAATTAATTCAACAATTCGACCAAAATCCTGCCGAAGTGACCATAAAATGGTGGAGCCACGTGTCTAAGGCTGCCGAAGTCTAGTTCCCCGGTCGAACCTTAAACCTATTACGCGAGATATTAACTAAAGTGGACTGTATATGCGATTGCTTCTACGCTTACGTAAAAGAGACTACTATTGCATGCGGTATAATGCACTCGCTCTTCCCTAAACTAAAACTATTATTGTGCCAAATCGCTGAAAAGGAATCCTACCTGATTAGGAGAACAACAAAATTGGAGCGGGTTAAACTATATAAGGCAGGAACTAATTAAAGGAGTGTTGACTCACCGGGGTTTCTTCTATTTGTGTAGAGCACTATAGCTGCAACTTCTGGAACTTCTTCTAGACAGACACTCTGGGGCCCCAGGGGTGCGTCGGGAGAGAAGCGTTGTAGTTTCAACGACGACTGCGGTGGAAAGAGAGCTGTTGTTCCAATGACTGGCGCGGTGGGAAGAGAGCTGTTGTTCCAATGACTGGCGCGGTGGGAAGAGGACGCGCAACGGTCGCGCGTGTCTTATATGTCCTCGGCTCCGATGATTACGTGACATTCTAGAATCATTTTCTTGCCCCTCCCACCCCACCACCCCGATGTGTCGATAGGAGGGTACGAATGATATCGTTTTTCGGAAAGGAACAAGCGGCTTGGCACCTCTACCGTCAAATATAATAATACGAATGGTTTTCCGCGCAACCAGGGGGATTTTTTCATAGTTATTATGCTTGGCAAGCGGGTTGGTAACCGCAGTTTTTTATTAGTTTGAGATGTTAGCAGGCAGATGCTGCTGCCTGTCGCCTGCTCCACTTTCTCTCCGCCGCCTCACAGAGATGTCAGCAGGCAGATGCTGCTGCCTGTCGCCTGCTCCACTTTCTCTCCGCCGCCTCACAGAGATGTCAGCAGGCAGATGCTGCTGCCTGTCGCCTGCTCCACTTTCTCTCCGCCGCCTCACAGAGATGTCAGCAGGCAGATGCTGCTGCCTGTCGCCTGCTCCACTTTCTCTCCGCCGCCTCACAGAGATGTCAGCAGGCAGATGCTGCTGCCTGTCGCCTGCTCCACTTTCTCTCCGCCGCCTCACAGAGATGTCAGCAGGCAGATGCTGCTGCCTGTCGCCTGCTCCACTTTCTCTCCGCCGCCTCACAGAGATGTCAGCAGGCAGATGCTGCTGCCTGTCGCCTGCTCCACTTTCTCTCCGCCGCCTCACAGGCACTCTCGGGATGACATTTGGTAGTCGTCCGTCCGTCACTACACGGTACGGTTTATTTTAATTTTATTCTTATTACACACCTCATATGAGTAAGTGATATGAAGGCCGGGCTTAATGCCTTATTGCATTCTGTACTAGTTTGTAACTCTGAATCCTGGATGATTTGATGAACTGTGACAAGTGTGGACAATCACTTCATAAATTTAATAAATGAGTAATACCTACAGACATAAGGTACAATAGAATGAAAATAAATAAAACATAGTAAAATATACATACTTAATTATCTGTTATCTAATAAAGAAAATAAATATATTAAATGGGTACTTACATACAAAATATATACGCTCAAGGTCGCTCAGCGAGCTATGGAGAGGGCTATGCTTGGAGTTTCTCTGCGTGATAGACTCAGAAATGAAGATATTCGCGTAAAACCAGAGTGACCGACATAGCCCAACGGATTAGTAAGCTGAAGTGGCAATGGGCCGGCCATATAGCTCGAAGAACCGATAACCGATGGGGAAGAAAGTTTCTCGAGTGGCAGCCTCGTACCGGTAGGCGTAGTGTAGGGCGACCCCCACTAGATGGAGTGACGACCTGGTAAGATATGCAGGAAGTCGATGGATGCAGGTGGCTCAGGACCGTGCTTTGTGGCATTACTTGGGGGAGGCCTATGTTCAGCAGTGGACTTGTTAAGGGCTGTAATTGATGATGATGATGATGATTACATACAAAATATATATAAATAATAAAATAATATAGTACGGGATAAATTTTAAAATACATATCCAAAATATCAATTATATATATAGCGAAAGAGAGAGAGAGAGTGAGAAACAAAAGTTGGATAAATCAGGTGGTATTGTTCTTACTATGGAATTTTCAAACTAGTATCTTAAACATAAATATAAAGTTTGTATGTAGTGGTAGATTATATTGATAAATCAGTATGCCATCAACATTTTTTTTTATAGGATAGGGTGACAAACGAGCACACAGTCCACCTGATAGTAAGTGGTTGCTGTGGCCCATAGACATCTACATCTATCCTCGATTACGAATCAAAATGCAGATGCGTTGTCACCCGTGAGGACTAAGATGGAATGCCTCGTTTCCAGTAAAAAGGGTCTCGGTTCTCTACACTCATCATACGAAATACAGCAGCATTAAGCTACTATTTCACGCTGGTATTCTGTGAGAGCGTGGTCCTTCCCCGGTCGAGCCGACCCATTCGTGCTACAACTATACTAGTAATATAATTGCAGCATGGCTCTACCACGTATAAACATTGCTCCGTAGGAGCCGTGGTAGCTCAGATGGTTAGCGTTTGCTCTAAATTTCACAGTACGCGACCAATCCGGGTTCGACCTCCGCCGACATCAATTAAATCATTAATAAATTATGTGTTGATTTACCACGTGATCGGCAGTGAAGTTTAATATAATTAGGAAGCCAGCATGTCTCGGAAATAAAAAAATAAAAATATTTCGAAGACATATGAAGTTCGTCAACACGCATTGGGGCAGTATGGCGGACACTTCTTTGCCCTAAAACCCTGTCAGAAATGAGGGGAGGCCTTTGCCCAACAGTGGGACGTATATTGGCTGTAACTTTTAGAGCGGTGGTAGTTCATAGGCTATAGGCTCTAGGTGGTAGGAGAAATGCCGCAGCATCCTTACTTAACAACTCAAAATAATAAAAACTTTCGGTTGCCAAACCGCCCGCTGAGCGTAACAATTATGGCCTATATCTCTCCTGTGAAACAATCTATGGGGAGGCCTTGCTACGAGTATGTACAGCAGTTGAATTTTGATAGACTGTAATGATAATGATGATGATGATCTAAAATGGCAGGTATTTCAGAATAACAAAAAGAAAGGTATGTTTACTACAATTTTGAAATATCTTACCACAATCTGTGTATTATCTGGCTTCTTTTTTAAAGCACGTCTAGATACCTAAGTGCCATCAGCGTATCTTTTCTGTCGTCAAGTAGCAATGCATATGCAAATCAAGTAGCATTATTTACTTGTTATAATCCATCAATAAATACTACTAATTTGAAATAAATTTTCGGTTCTAAAAATAACAACAATTTTTTTAACTCAATAAATAAATCAATTAAAAACTATCGAAATCCAAATAATACGAACCCAATTATTAGAAGTTTTTTATTGATAGATCAATTTCGTAATATTTTTATGTAAAATAAAAATAAATTGTAAAATATCAGTGCCATAGGCTTCTATGTCGTTCACCCAATTATTTTTTCCAGACGGTAAAAATATCACGCAGTATACCTAGGTTGCTTATTTTATGATAGTTATATTGTGTCATAATCATTACAACCTTTCTCTAATCCACTGCTAAACATGTGCATCCTCTAAGGAATGAAACAAAATGTAGAAAACTCTCAATATGTCAATTAAATATAAATTATTAGTTTTAAAAGCGAAAGTCAAATGGTAAAAGTCGTGAATTCGAATCCGCAATTTGACAAATGTCGCGAACCACTCACCTCACTCATGCATTTTAGTTAGGCTACCTTAGAGTAATAAACGGGAATGTAAATTATGTTGATAGCATTGCTTGTATTCTTTAAATAATAATAAAAAAGAAAGATTATTCTTCCGTAAAAATAAATAGCGTGTGGAAAGTTAAACTAATTCTTATTTGACCTTTGTAAATATTTGTACGAGGCAGGATCAAATACTCATGTAAGGACTGTTTGTAAAGGACGTCTCGATTATAATACTTCTTTGGTGTGGTGTGTTCGCTAAAAAGTCGAATAACATTACAACACATTATGTATATAAAATATTTCTAAGACATTTGAAGTCCGCATTAGGGTAACGCGGCGGACATTTGCTTCCCCTGAAACCCTATCAGAAGTGAGAGGAGACCTGTGTCAGCAGTGGGACGTATATATGTTGTTACTTTACTTTTTACTTTACATTACGTACATAATGTAATGTCCTTTATTTCACCCCAATGAGTTCGGTCTGCAGGACTGTGTACTGAGTCTCAACGGAGACATTGTGCATTCTTTATTCCCTCGCTCTCATCATTCGATGGGAAGGCTAAACGACACGACCGGAAAGAGATCAGGTGCTAGACTTTTTGTGTGTGTATGTATGTAAATAGAGTTTTGTCGTACAATATCTTTAGAACGAATCAACCGATCGAGTTGGTCGATATAGTGTTCAAAATTGCTTCATTGAAACTTTTACCTGGTTACATTTTAAAATCAATCGGTTGAGCCGTTTTAAAGATATTCAAAAAAAATTCTGAATATTTTTCAAAATATTTGACTAATTAACTCTAGACATCGATAAAGACACTTTTTTGTACTTAAAACCCTCGGAAAAAATCCGTAAAAAGCCTTTTATTTAAGTTCATAAATTATAGCTATTTAAACATTTCTAAATAATCGCTTTTTTTAGAAAACTTTTAAATGCTTTGATCTATACGATGCCAAGTAATTAAAAATCGAACAAATCGTACAGTTATAGCTATTTAAAAATTTCTAAATGATCGTTTTTTTTATACCCTTCCAGCTCAATAATTAACCAATTCAGAAGATTTTGGAGCGTTTCAAGCTCGAAAAACGTGGGAAGTTCCATTGTTGTGCTACCGGTCCTATCACCTATTCAGGGTTTTGAAAATAAACAACATATGGTATTTTTATTACATCAAATAGTTATATTCACCTATTCGTTTCGAAGTGGTAGGAATAAAATTTTGCTAGGTGGTAGAAATTCTTTGCTGCATGGAATTTCAACTGGGTGGGTGCAATCTTCTTTCCTAATTCCTTCAAATAGTGGTCCGTCCATTGCTATGTTCCCGACTGAAAAATATAGAGAGCAGTTGTAACTACAAAACCCTCTCAGAAATGAGGGGAGGCCTATGCCCAGCAGTGGGACGTATATAGGCTATAACTTAACTTTACTTTTTTTACTACTACAGGCTGTAGATCATTCAGTCATAGTCCTCAGAGTTGATAACGCATATCTAGATTTGTTAATTTGAAGTTGGTTCAGGTGTCCATGGGCTGATGGGTCCTCTTACGTCACCACCAGCACTCGGCTATCGTGTATGCATATGTATGTGCGCTTGTACGTATGGGTGTGCATGTGAGAGTGGATCTGAGGTAAAACACGTTTTTTAGCTATTTACAAAAGAGCTCTCTTTTTATGTTCAATTTAAACAAATTAAACTTAATCTGTTTGACAGGAGATGAGAGATTTGAATTGAAGTTTATAGATTTAATAAATATAACATTATCCGTTGTTATAAGTTATTATATCATTCAGCAGATACGTAAAGGAAACAATTTTCGCTAGCGTACACTGCGCAAATTGGAAGAAAGATTTAAATCAGTTTTAAAGTTTTTCGATTGCCGAATAGTTTTCAAGTTCCTTCTCTGAGAGCTCTTGACCCGGTCTTCTTTAAGCTGTACTTAAAGAATTTAAGCGTTGCAAATAGTAAGAAAGTTATTAGATGTTTTACCTTATGAAGAGGATAATTATTTTAAGAAAAGTCTCAACAGGGTATTTCATTTTAAAGAGTTACACCTTCTATGGTTTATAAAAGGAACATTATGCGTTTTAAACTATTCTCAAAACTATTTAAGTAAATGAATACTTCTAAGTAACGACTTTAGGGTATCAAATGTTCACGGAACGCATTAGAAATAAATACAATTAAACGAATCAGCAGAATTATCCATCACGATGCGATAGAGCTTGCTTGTGCTAAAAGGCAAAGTAAAGTAAACAGAACACAACGATTTAGCCTCGTAGAATGACTGATTCCAGTTGTCTGCGTAGCACTTTACAGTGCTCGAATGAGTGGGGGAGTTTTAACACTTAATGGTTTACTACCCTCAATTCTAACATGACACAATTTATCCAAGGTATACGTACGAAGTGATTGTACATATATTAAATTAAAATAATTTACTATTATTGCATGGTTAGGTAAAATAGATAAATTAATCCGTTGTTGTATTTTTATGTTAATGTATACCTGTGCTAGGATGTCCCGCTACGAAGAATATTTCGTGAAAATTTTACAACCTAAATAATATCAAAAACATTTTAAATAGTCTTAACTTAACAAAACCTAAATATATTTATTAAAAAGCATTGTTTTTTATGCTCTTCTCCACACTGGGGTGCAGTAAGACAGTATTGATTCAACAAGAGCTGTATAAATTTGGATTATAACAAACTTGGATAAACTATACATTACTTGGATAAACTTGGATTATACAGCTCTTGACATTTCTAAAGATTTTAAAAATCTAAATAAAATTTATAATTCTGCTAGCTAGGAGTTCCAAATGGGAGTGCCAAGATAATCGTTGATCAATAATTATGTCTAAATATTTAGTTGAATCCATGTACTTAATGGTAGGACACGTACAATTTACACTCTAGTCGTTACAGTCGTGTCTTTGTAGATTTGATATTATAGTTTAGTTTTTTATTTATTGAGAATCGTATATAATTTGTCATATTCATCTTAAGTGTCAAAACATTAGATATAAGCAAGTGGATATTTTCTTAAGTCTATTTCCGCAGAACTATAAACTTCTTCACATGTTTCTCTATGAAAAACTATAGCAGTATTATCTCCATATAAATAAACACGGGTCCTTTATATATATTAAAAACAAAGTAGGTCTCAGGACACCACTTTGTTGTACACCGAAGGTGTACATGAAAATATGTAAGCATTTATTATCTTTCAGATATAAAAGATAAAGTAAGTCCAGATGTAAGTTTCTCAGCTAGGTACACTTACTTTTTATTAAGAGACTAGAAACTAGAGAAAGCACCACATAGCCTCAGTGCGTGCCGGATTTCAATTTTCTTGGACCTAGAAATATTTATTTGTCGGTGTAATTCTCTCCCTTCTAACTATAAACTATTTTATTTGGCGTTTTAGGAATCCTATTCTCCCTAGAGATCTGTTTGCGTGGTTACCATCCTCTTGCACATTTCTGTTGTTAAATGAAGGATATTGAAAGTCAATATAATTACAGGCTATAAGGCAACAAATCTTAGCCCTCAGAGCTCATAGCCAATCTGCAGCCTTCTTTGTGCTGCAAGGTGCAGGTGCACTTGTATAGGGACGCGGTAGCTGTCAAATAACACGCGTGCAAATAAAACAACGATTCGATTGTGAACACACACACACACACACACACGCAATTTTTTCTTATTCTACTTGCATACTTATAATGACAATTTCCTTTTTATATTAAAATAATTCAATATATAACAAAATAATATTACAGGATAGGATTACAGTGCCCGAGTGTATGCGCAAGCACAGGGGTTCTTTTTAATTCCTCACTCTCGTAGTTCGATGGGACGGAAAATAAATCAGGCGCAGGACTAGCGCCGGGTGAAACACCACCAACTATCGAGAATTTTTTGACAGAAAAACTCATTAAAAATAAAAATTTACGAACACTAGACCAGTGAGTCAGGCATATTAATAAGCAATTAATTACGTTCACAGTCGTCAAAATCTATTTCGAAACTAATTGCTCCCGTCAGCGTAGAACATAGACTATTGTTTTGCAGTGAACACATGGCTTTATAGTATAAATATAAAAAATATAAAAGTTAACGGCGATTCGTTGAAAAATATCCCACACTTTAGTTACATAATTATTCATTTTTTAAGTCGTGTGTGTGAGTTATGACGTGTGTCTTAAAATTATTAATATTCCTTATTTTAATCAATTATGTATATTTTTAAAACTGGTTCTGAAACTTGTTATAGGAATTAGTTCTATCTTACTGTATTTTTTTGTAGCGGTGAATAATATTTATTTTATTTTTCTTACATATTTCTGCTAGTAAGCTCGTATAATTCTTCCGTTGTATAATTGTGCGGGTATGCTGTATTCACCGACTATCATCAGATGTACTTAGATCATTTCTCACTTGTAGATTTAAAATATATTTATTATACAAAAAACCAATTAAAATTTTTTTTTATAGAAGAAAGGTGACAAACCAGTGCACAGTCCATCTAATGATAAGTGGATGCTGTGGTCCATAGACATCTATGCTAGTAGATAGCTTGCAATCCTTAGTACTAAGTTGGAATACATCATTATCAGTAAAAAGTATCTCCGGTTCTCTACACACAATTTACGAAACACGGTAGCATTAAGCTGCTGCTGGTACCTGATTTTACGCTGGTATTCATTTTCTCTACAACCGCGGCGTGGCACTACCGTGTTAAATAAGTAATTTTAAAATTTTATTAAGAAAATAGGGTTCTTGATAATTATTACGGACTCATTTTCCATAGGCTTTTATTTAAAAATCATTGCTACGAAATATCTGAATTTAATTTCACAATGAGCACTGAACACAATGATTTGTTCCGGTTGCATTTGTTACGAAGCCGTCTCGGAGGAAATCAAAGCACCAGACAATTCTATATCTCTGCCTGTCTCTCTTTGACGGCTTCTTTCTATGTCGGCTTGCAACACGATCTGTAGGTAATGGAATGAATTAAGTGAAAAGCAATAATTGTACGAGCTCTAAAGTATTATGTATACTTTTAACGTGAGCCTAATGGTTAAATACAGTTTTAAAAAATCCTGACTGCGTTAAGAATTTATTAATAAGGTCAATTTATTGTACGATTATATGAAAACTTTATCACAGCTTTATTACGAGTATTGAAAATTTATAACTTTTAATGTGGGATTGGTTATAACCAACTTCAAATCGTTATAGATCCTAAATAGTCATTCGAAATAATGATAGAATACCTCACTTGACAAAAGTCGGCTTATTTAGACTATATTTTTTTTTTATTTTTAACAATATGGCATCTAGTTATAGCCATATTGAATTTTGATTACTGTCATGACTTTAACATAACATGAGATTAAGGCGAATCGATTGACCTGAGAATCATCAAAATCGCCCCACGCGTTTGGTCTCTAGGACACCACAAAAGAACAAACATACGTACATAAATATAGGCTGATAAGACGCATTAAACTTCTTTGCGTCAAGCGGTCGGGTAAACATAATAAGAAGCTTTTCAAGGAGATTGTATGTACTCCTTTACGCTACGATACAGAATATCTTCGTCAATTGGGACTTCTTTTTATGACTCATATTACATATAATAGTATGAAAACATTTTGTAATCATGTTCGAATTACATTTTTACAATCTGCCATTTTTAATGGATACATGTACAAAATTGCATTGACTTGATTATATAGAAAAGGGCCAAGGGATGTCAAAAATCTATGCTATAAAGAATGCCTTATTTCTAACATTAGTTTCAATTACTTCATCCTGGCGTCTCTTATCAGTGAACTCTCTTGTGTAGGGCAATTTTAAGTGTGTTTCGGTAACGTACTCATAATAATAACTGGCGCACTGAAAGGACATTATAGAATTTGTATAAGATTACTAAATCTACCAATATATTCTCTTCTCTTTATCAAGAATTATTCATGAAAATTTAATGCATCTGTTTTCATATAGCAGTAAATATAATATTATGTTTTTACAATTTACGAGTAACTGTTAGAATCCGATAGGTGAGGAAAATGAATCATATTCACAATATGTGTTTGGTTTAGTGCCGAAAATATCTACAACAAAATGGAAGCCCATTATGCATTTTATGTTTACACTGTAAAAAGTCCGGAGTGAATTTGGAGTGGAACTCGTCACGTCACCTACCGGAAATGGCCTAACAACATCTGCCGAGTCAGCAAGTTATTTAATAAAGACGTAGAGGTCAAGTTGTATCTAATTATGATTTTAACCAATAGAAACGATAAATAATAATAATAATAATAATAATAAATTGGCGTAGGGAATTGACGACCCCATCGCCCGCTGACGTAACAGTTAAGTGACAAAACTGCTACGCCAACGCAGTCAGTCAGCGCCTTGCGAGAGGTGTGAGCGCCGTGCCTCGGCAAAATTTAGGGTGCAGAGGCCCGTTTGTGCTTATGGCCACACATGATACGGTGCCGGGCCTGGGCGTCTCCCGTTAATGGACGCCCAAATAATGGATGATGGATAAGAAGATAGTGCGCAAAGGGCCGCTGCCTGGGGGTCGCCGGGGCGCGTCTGGAGCTGGCGCTGGACGCGGCAGCATGCGGGCCGCCAGCCGAGCGCGAGGAGCTGCACGGTCACCTAGCAGCCCTCCGCATCCATCATCCCCACCAGAAGGCTTGGTGTCGGCTGGGTCTTCTCGGACTCAGCAAGCGGCACCCGCCGCTGGTGGAGCACGTCGCATGCGTTGGTCACAAGCAATGAATGCAAACGCACTGCGGGCGTACTTTAGGGCAAAAGGGGAAGAAACTGGATGTTTGGCGTATCGGGCTAGGATGCATCGTCTTTTTGCTGAGCTGGAGCCACCTTTAACCGTCACAGAGCAAAACCTGGCAGACCGAGTTCGGTATATCTTGCGCTCAAATATATTTGATGTCGCCGAACTCGAACGGCTACGACGTGAGGCTGTTCCCTCGTCGGATGAAAATGCTACGGCTGAGGATGCGGCGCGACAAATGTTAGAGCAACCCGCAAACGTGGATGCCGCCGTGAATACCCCAGTTGTGGTTGATTCAAACAATGATGGAACAGTCGCCCAGGAACTGGAATTAGAGCATATGAGGAGTACATTGGAAGAGGCGATTGTGGAAACGCGCAGTACGCCTCTCGAAAATCGACCGCGACTTCCCCGCATAGACCTAAGCAAGCGGAATCGGGCTGTCGTGAGGGCTCTGAACCCAATGCTGGTGACCTATTTGGAAGCCAGCCGGGACCTTTGCGAGACGGACTCAATTCTTTTTGGCGCTGCGCTGGCAGTCTGCCGTATCATAGGCGCCAAGGTTTCCACGGCTGGACGCACTACTGGCCATAGTAGCGCTATCCCAGCATAGAGAAGAAGAATTGAGGAACGTATCGCAAAGGCTAGAGCTCTCATCGGCAGACTGATATGCTTCAGATCAGGCAATAACAGGCCAAGAATTGTGCGCACCGTCAGGATGGCGTTTGCTGGGACAAATGTCAGTTTGTCCCAGCCGGATATAACGCAAAAACTGACGGAGCGTATAGATGATCTGAAGCAGAGAATCGCTGCTTGGGGAAAGCGGATTCGGCGATATACCGAGAGGTCGACACGGTTTAACCAGAATCGTCTCTTCCAGAGTGATCAGAAGAGGCTCTATGAATCATTGGAGCGACCAATGGTAAGTGGAACGGGACCAGCACCGAATCAGGCCGACACTGTAGCATTCTGGCGCGGCCTGTGGTCAGAGCCCGTAAACCACAGCGAGGGCCCTTGGACGGAAGTTGTGGCGAGTCAGTGTGCGGGTATTACGCCCATGGACCCCGTCCTCATTATGCCGGATGACGTAGCTGAGGCGGTCCGTAGGGCCCCAAACTGGAAAAGTCCGGGGCTTGACGGGCTACATCACTACTGGCTGAAGGGGTTCATGGTGTGTCACTCTGTGCTTGCCCGACAGTTTCAAGAGGCTCTCAACCAGAAGTCGCTCCCAAGCCTCTTCACTACTGGGATCACTCATTTGGTTCCTAAAGACCAGGGTACCACAGACCCGAGCAAATATCGCCCCATCACGTGTCTACCGACCATATACAAGACACTAACATCCACTTTGAGCGCGAGAATCACCCGTCACCTGGACTCAAATGAGGTGATGTCGCGCGCTCAAAATGGATGTCGGGGCGGTGGTCGTGGAACCAAGGAACTGCTCCTCATTGACGCGGTCATTGGCAAAGTGGTGAAACGCAACCGTCGGAAATTCTCCGCCGCCTGGATAGACTACAGAAAGGCATTCGACTCGGTGCCCCATACATGGCTAAAGAGAGTCCTCGAGCTGTACAAGATAGACTGTACAGTTAGAGACTTCCTGGAGCAGTGTATGGGGCAGTGGAGTACGATCCTTTGTCATCTGGGCGAGCGGATGATGGCTACGGAGAACCACATAAGGATAAGAAGGGGTATCTTCCAGGGCGATTGTCTGAGTCCAATCTGGTTCTGCCTCACTCTGAACCCTCTCAGTACCTTACTGGAGGGCTCCGGGAGGGGATTTCAGCTACGGAAAGGAGGGACAAAAGTGACCCACCTTTTCTATATGGATGACCTCAAGTTATTCGCCTCCAGTCGCTCCCATCTTATGGAATTGCTAAACATCACTTGTGAATTTAGCAATTCCATTGGAATGGAGCTGGGGACGGATAAGTGTGCGGTCCTCCATGTTGAGTGGGGAAGGGTTGCTAACTCTGAGGGCATAGACTTATCTATGCCCGTCAACTTAAGAACCCTTTCCGAGGCTGAAACATACCGATACCTGGGTATGTCACAAAACATCGGTGTCGATGAGACTGGTATGAAACAGTCAGTTTGCGACGTGTTTTATGCACGCTTGACCAAAGTGCTTAACAGCCTTTTGTCCGGTGTGAATAAGGCACACGCATATAACGGTTGGGTCATGCCTGTCCTCATGTATACCTTTGGCATACTCAGGTGGACTCAGACTGAACTTAACGCCCTGGATAGAAAAGTCCGCACTACCATGACGTTCCATAGGATGCATCATCCGAGATCGTCAGTGATGAGGCTGTACTTGCCGCGGAAGCATGGTGGTCGTGGCTTCTTGAGCGCGCTCACCATGCATAATCGCGAAGTGTGCAGCCTCCGTGATTACTTCCTGGCGAGATCGGATGATCCATTCTATAAGGACGTCATTTCTTGTGATAAAGGACTTACCCCTCTATCCTTAGCCAACGAGCAATGGCAAGACCCGGCAGTAGAGAGCATTTCCGACCGGGAGACCGTATGGAAGGAGAAGGAGCTCCACGGGAGGTTCTACAAGACTCTACATGAGTCTTTCGTAGACACAGTAGCCTCCCTCCACTGGCTACGCTTTGGTGATCTCTTCGGGGAAACCGAGGGTTTTGTCTGTGCAATACAGGATCAGGTTATTAAGACCAACAACTATCGGAGATACATACTAAAGGATGGCACCGTCGACATCTGTCGAGCTTGTCGCCATCCCGGTGAGTCACTTAGGCATGTCATCTCCGGTTGTTCGGCGCTTTCTAACTCTGAGTACTTGCACAGGCACAACCTAGTAGCCAGAATTCTTCACCAGGTGCTCGCTCTGAAATACGGTCTCGTGTCTCGGAAATTGCCGTATTACAAGTACTTGCCGGAAGCCGTGCTCGAAAATGATCGCGCCAGGCTCTATTGGGACCGGGCCATCATCACAGACAGGACTATTCTTGCGAATAAGCCTGATATTGTGCTGATTGACCGGGCACAGTCAAGGATATTTTTGGTCGACATTACCATTCCGTATGACGAGAACCTCGTGAAAGCCGAAACAGATAAGCAAACAAAATATCTGGACCTGGCTCACGAGGTGACCGACATGTGGGGTGGTCTACCGACCGAAATTATTCCTGTAGTCGTCTCTAAGAACGGGCTAATCCCAGTCAGCCTCTCGGGTCACCTGAGGCGGCTGGGACTACGTGGCGGACCGCTCCAGGCTCAAATGCAGAAGGCGGTGCTCCTCAATACCGCCCGCATCGTCCGCCGGTTTCTTACCCTTTCCCCCTAACCCTCGGCCATTTGGTCTCCCCTGCTGAGGGCCTCCATCTGGTTGGGCTTTTACTTATTTATGTATTTTATACTTATTTTATGTTATTGATATTTATGTATATTTATCTTCTCATCTTCATTTATAATTATGTATTATTAGAACCCAACCAGATGAGAAAACTATATTGATACCCCACAATAATAATAATAATAATAAAAAGGCGTAGGGAAGTGACGACCCCATCGCCCGCTGATGTAACGGTTATGTGACAAAACCGCTACGTCAGCGCAGTCAGTCAGCACCTTGCCAAGAGGTGTTAGTGCCGTGCCTCGGCAAAAATTGAAGGTGCCAAGGCCCGCTTGTGCACATGGCTTAACCATGAAACCGCGCCAGGTCTGGGCGTCTCCCGCTAAATGACGCCCTAAAATGGATGATGGAATCAAATGGAACGCGCAAAGGGCCGCTGCCTGGAGGTCTCCAGGGCGCGTCTGGAGCTGGCGCTGGACGCGACAGCATGCGAACCGCCAGCCGAGCGCGAGGTGCTGCACGACCACCCAGCAGCTCCTCGCATCCATCATCCCCACCAGCTGGCTTGGTGTCGGCAGGGTCTTCGCGGGCTCAGCAATCGGCACCCGCCACTGGTGCAGGACGCCGCATGCGTTGGACAACCCAGATGAACAGCAACGCATTGCGGGCGTATTTTAGGGCGAAAGGGGGAGAAACTGGAGGTTTTGCGTATCGGGCAAGGATGCATCGACTTTTTGCTGAGCTGGAGCCATCTGTAATCGTCACCGAGCAAAACCTGGCAGAACGAGTTCGGTATATCTTGCGCTCAAATACATTTGATGTCACCGAACTCGAACGGCTACGACGTGAGGCTGTTCCTTCATCGGGTGAAAATGCTGCGGCTGAGGATGCGACGCCACAACTTGCTGAGCAAACGGCAAATGTGGATGCCGCCGTCAATACGTCAGTTGTGGTTGATTCAAACGATGATGAAACAGTCGCCCAGGAACTGGAACTAGAGCAAATGAGGAGTACATTGGAAGAGGCGATTGTGGAAACGCGCAGTACGCCTCTCGAAAATCGACCGCGACTTCCCCGCTTAGCCCTAAGCAAGAGGAATCGGGCTGTCGTGAGGGCTCTGAACCCAATGCTGGTTACCTATTTGGAAGCCAGCCGTGACCTTTGCGAGACGGACTCAATTCTTTTTGGCGCCGCACTGGCAGTCTGCCGTATTATAGGTGCCAAACTTTCCACGGCTGGACGCGCTACTGGACAAGGTAGAGCTATCCCAACCTGGAGAAGAAGAATTGAAGAACGTATCGCAAAGGCTAGGGCCCTCATCGGCAGACTGATATGCTTCAGGTCAGGCAATACCAGGCCAAGGATTGTGCGCACCGTCAGGATGGCGTTTGCTGGGACAAATGTTAGTTTGTCCCAGCCGGATATAATGCAAAAACTGACGGAGCGCATAGACGACCTGAAGCAAAGAATAGCTGCTTGGGGAAAGCGGATTCGGCGATATACCGAGAGATCGACACGGTTCAACCAGAATCGTCTCTTCCAGAGTGATCAGAAGAGGCTCTATAAATCATTGGAGCGACCAATAGTAAGTGGAACGGGCCCTGCACCAAATCAGACCGACACGGTCGCATTCTGGCGCAGCCTGTGGTCAGAGCCCGTAAACCACAACGAGGGCCCTTGGACGGAAGTTGTGGCGAGTCAGTGTGCGGGTATTACGCCCATGGACCCTGTCATCATTACGCCGGATGACGTAGCTGAGGCGGTCCGTAGGGCCCCGAACTGGAAAAGTCCGGGGCTTGAAGGGCTGCATCACTACTGGCTGAAGGGGTTCATGGTGTGTCACGCTGTACTCGCCCGACAGTTTCAAGAGGCTCTCAACCAGAAATCGCTCCCAAGCCTCTTCCCTACTGGGATCACTCATTTGGTTTCTAAAGATCAGGGTGCCACAGACCCGAGCAAATACCGCCCCATCACGTGTCTACCGACCATATACAAGACACTAACATCCATTTTGAGCGCGAGAATCGCTCGTCACCTGGACTTAAATAAGGTGATGTCGCGCGCTCAAAATGGATGTCGGGGTGGCGGTCGTGGAACCAAGGAACCACTCCTCATTGACGCGGTCATTGGCAAAGTGGTGAAACGCAACCGTCGGAACTTCTCCGTCGCCTGGATAGATTACAGAAAGGCATTTGACTCGGTGCCCCATACATGGCTAAAGAGGGTCCTCGAGCTGTACAAGATTGACTGTACAGTTCGAGACTTCCTCGAGCAATGTATGGGGCAGTGGAGTACGATCCTCTGTCATCTAGGCGAGCGGATGACGGCTGCGGAAAGCCGCCTAAGGATAAGAAGGGGTATATTCCAGGGCGACTGTCTGAGTCCAATCTGGTTCTGCCTCTCTTTGAACCCTCTCAGTACTTTACTGGAGGGCTCCGGGAGGGGATTTCAGCTTCGGAAAGGAGGTACAAAAGTGACCCACCTTTTCTATATGGATGACCTCAAATTATTCGCCTCCAGTCGCTCCCATCTTATGGAATTGCTGAACATCACGTGTGAATTTAGCAATTCTATTAGAATGGAGCTGGGGACGGATAAGTGGGCGGTCCTCCATGTTGAAAGGGGAAGGGTTGCTAACTCTGAGGGCATAGACTTGTCTATGCCCGTCAACTTAAGAACCCTTTCCGAGGCTGAAACATACCGATACCTGGGTATGTCACAGAACATCGGTATCGATGAGGCTGGTATGAAACAGTCAGTTTGCGACGTGTTTTATGCACGCTTGACCAAAGTGCTTAACAGCCTTTTGTCCGGTGTGAATAAGACACATGCATATAACGGTTGGGTCATGCCTGTCCTCATGTATACCTATGGCATACTCAGGTGGAGTCAGACTGAACTTAACGCCCTGGATAGAATAGTCCGCACTACAATGACGTCCCATAGGATGCATCATCCGAGGTCGTCGGTAATGAGGCTGTACTTGCCGCGAAAGCATGGTGGGCGTGGCTTCCTTAGCACGCTCACCATGCATAATCGCGAAGTGTGCAGCCTCCGTCATTACTTCCTGGCGAGATCGGATGATCCATTCTATAATGACGTCATTTCTAGTGATAAAGGACTTACCCCTCTATCCTTAGCCGACGAGCAATGGGAAGACCCGGCAGTACAGAGCATTTCCGACCGGAAGACCGTATGGAAGGAGAAGGAGCTCCACGGGAGGTACTACAGGGCTCTACATGAGCCTCACGTAGATACAGCCGCCTCCCTGAACTGGCTACGTTTCGGTGACCTCTTCGGGGAAACCGAGGGTTTTGTCTGTGCAATACAGGATCAGGTTATTAAGACCAACAACTATCGGAGATACATCCTAAAGGATGGCACTGTCGACGTCTGTCGAGCTTGTCGCCATCCCGGGAAGTCACTTAGGCATGTCATCTCCGGTTGTTCGGCGCTTTCTAACTCTGAGTACTTGCACAGGCACAACCTAGTAGCCAGAATTCTACACCAGGAGCTCGCTCTGAAATACGGTCTCGTGGACCGAAAATTGCCGTATTACAAGTACTTGCCGGAAGCCGTGCTCGAAAATGACCGCGCCAGGCTCTACTGGGACCGGGCCATCATCACAGACAGGATTATTCTTGCGAATAAGCCTGATATTGTGCTGATGGACCGGGCACAGTCAAGGATATTTTTGATCGACATTACCATTCCGTATGACGAGAACCTCATGAAAGCCGAAACGGATAAACGAACAAAATATCTGGACCTGGCTCACGAGGTGACCGACATGTGGGGTGGTGTGCGAACCGAAATTATTCCTGTAGTCGTCTCTGCGAATGGGCTAATCCCAGTCAGCCTCTCGGGTCATCTAAGGCGACTGGGACTCCGTGACGGACCGCTCCGGGCTCAAATGCAGAAGGCGGTGCTTCTCGATACCGCCCGCATCGTCCGCCGGTTTCTTTCCCTTTCCCCCTAACCCTCGGCCTTTTGGTCTCCCCTGCCGAGGGCTCCCATCTGGTTGGATCTTATTTATTTATGTAGTTTTTGTATTTATTTCATTTTATTGATATTTATGTATATTTATCTTTTCATTTTAATTTATAATTATATATTTATAGCACCCAACCAGGTGAGAAATTTATATAGATACCCCATAATAATTATAATAATAAAGGATGGCACTGTCGACGTCTGTTGAGCTTGTCGCCATCCCGGGGAGTCACTTAGTCATGTCATCTCCGGTTGTTCGGCGCTTTCTAACTCTGAGTACATGCACAGGCACAACCTAGTAGCCAGAATTCTTCACCAGGAGCTCGCTCTGAAATACGGTCTCGTGGACCGGAAATTGCCGTATTACAAGTACTTGCCGGAAGCCGTGCTCGAAAATGACCGCGCCAGGCTCTACTGGGACCGGGCCATCATCACAGACAGGACTATTCTTGCGAATAAGCCTGATATTGTGCTGATGGACCGGGCACAGTCAAGGATATTTTTGATCGACATTACCATTCCGTATGACGAGAACCTCGTGAAAGCCGAAACGGATAAACGAACAAAATATCTGGACCTGGCTCACGAGGTGACCGACGTGTGGGGCGGTATGCCGACCGAAATTATTCCTGTAGTCGTCTCTGCGAATGGGCTAATCCCAGTCAGCCTCTCGGGTCATCTGAGGCGACTGGGACTCCGTGACGGACCGCTCCGGGCTCAAATGCAGAAGGTGGTGCTCCTCGATACCGCCGGCATCGTCCGCCGGTTTCTTTCCCTTTCCCCCTAACCCTCGGCCGTTTGATCTCCCCTGCCGAGGGCTCCCATCTGGTTGGATCTTATTTATTTATGTAGTTTTTGTATTTATTTTATTTTATTGATATTTATGTATATTTATCTTTTCATTTTAATTTATAATTATATATTTATAGCACTCAACCAGGTGAGAAAATTATATAGATACCCCATAATAATTATAATAATAATCATTTATTGACAGACAACAAAGGTCCGTAAAAAAGAAACATAATTACTTATAATCAACAAACATAAAAAACATTGAAATAAACTGAAATACAAAAATAAATATAAATTAAATATATGCCATTAAACAAATTAAAACTTACATCTTAACATGTCTAGTATGTTAATTATGTCAATATTTAAATATTTCACTACAATTTTGTGTTAAAATTAGTATAATCTTGTTTCCAGATTTGAGAAGATTACTTCTAAATCTGGCCACACGATGTCTTATCAAAGCATCGAGCGTCGGTACGCGAGCCTCAGCGAACATTGTAGATGCACTACAGTACCTCGGAAAACGAAATAATATTCGGAACAAATCGTTATATTGAACCTTAAAAATTCGATAGTTTTCCTTTTTAAATTTAGTCCAGAGATGCAGTGTGTAAAGCGATTGGCAATAGGTTTTAAATAGTAATATTTTAGCATCTCGCTCGCATTTATTAAATTTCCTGCTAATCATATTTGCACGTACAGCAAGGGACCGCCTTTCTCTGTCCATGTCCTGATCATCCTTCAGGTCACTCGATACGATATGTCCTAAATATCGAAAGCTCGTCACAAACTTCAAATTTTTGCCGTTCAGGTATAATGGTAAACAAACATCTTTACTATGCGCTCCAAAGACCATTGCCACAGACTTGTCTGCATTATAAACTAAATCGTGGCTCGCAGCGTATCTCTCACAAATAGAAATTAACTTCCTTAAGGCTCCGATTGAGGGGCTCAATAAAACCATATCGTCTGCGTAACTAAGGTTGTTTACACATTTCCCACCTACATGACAGCCGATACCCGTTTCATTGAGCTCCTCAATTAGAGCATTAACGTAAAGGTTAAACAGCAGAGGAGAAGTCAGCCCACCCTGCCTAACCCCCTTAGTCAGTACAAACTCTTATGGAAGCGAGCCATCCCAGTTCACTACATTAACCTGCGTATTATACCAATTAATAAGGATTCTAATTATGTCGGAAGGAACACCCACCAGTTTTAACTTATCCTACAGGATGCTATAGTTTACCCTATCGAAGGCGCGACTCAAGTCCAAAAAACAAGCGTATACTTTTGTTCTTCGTGACACGTAATACGTTACTATTTGTTTTAAGGAAAAAATTGCCAAGTCAGTAGAGCTACCTTTTTTAAAACCAAACTGAGCGTCACTTATAAAAATAAATTTCGATAAAATATCCAGAATAATAGACTCAAATAGTTTCGCACAGGTTGTAGCGATTGAGATAGGCCTATAATTGGAACTGATCGTATCGCTAACGGTTTTACTTTTGACAATAGGGCTAACCACGCATTTTATTAGGTCAGGAGGCAAAAATGAGTGTTTTAAACACGCGTTAATAAAAACCGAGAGAAACACCACAACCCAGGGTCCACCGCAACGTAAATGTTCTACCGAAATGTGGTCATGACCACACGCTTTACCAAGGTGCATCTTTTTAAGGGCATTATACACCATACTCTCATCAATATGAGTATATGATAAAACAGGCATATCAAGTGTATCTATCGCAGAAAGAAAATAAATATCTTAAGGATCAATCAATACGCCTGTAATAAAAAAGTGTACATTTATAGACTTATTTTTTCACTATTCGTCATAACCTATCGATATACATAAAAAAAAACAATTTAATAAAAAACACCATACAAATTATCAATAAATAGTAACCGTTACCGTCACAGCCTACTAAAGTCCGCTGCTGAACATAGAGCATCCCCATGCATTGTCTCACAGGGGGCATATTTGCCACACCTACCATGTTTGGTACGCAAGATACCAGTTGCAGTTGTTTTATTTTTAGTTGTTATAAGGAAGACGCTGCTGTCTATCTGCTGATGTGTTCCCCTCTGTGGCCTCTTACGAAGCCCACGGGATGATATGGGCTGGTGGATACGCTTACACTGCCACTATTATATAAATATAACAAAATGACAAAATCGGTATTATAGATTGAGTTAAATTTAACTTTTAAAATTTAGTTGTAATTGCGCATAAATTACAGGATTTAATTTCTCTCTACTCTTTCCACCATCGGACCGCCAGACACGGTGCGTCTCAACCTCTTTGTTGTTAACATTCTACGTATTCAAAGTAAGCGATTTGTTTTGTAGTATGTAATGCGTACAACGAAAGGGTACAATACTTACCGCATCTCTCTAAAATAACTTGCTGACTCGGCTTCATCACCAGTTACCATCAAGTGGGATGATTTTTTATATACAAATACGATCCGCCCAGACTTTGTGCGTGTGATTTCTGTATCTCGACAACAGTGCCACCGACCGGGTCCAATTGTAAATTTAAACCATTCGGGAACCCAATAAAACACACACAAAAAATCACAATAAAATCATTCATTTAATTTTATTTCATTTCATCTGTGGGCCAAAGCACCTGCTTACCAGGTGGCCTTTGTGCTCAGTGTCAATCTTATCCTATAAAAAATAAAGCTTAGCGCACGTTATTCGTAAAAACTAGTTTCATTTAGTGTATGAAATTCGCGAAAACTTAAGAAAATATTGGATAGTTTACTTGACGTGCACTTTTGTGTTTCAGCCAGAATTAGCGCAATTCAAGCTGCACTATTAACCGGATTTCAGACCTTTGACTTAGAACTTAACTGTGCTACGTGTAACTTCCGACGTAATTAACGTTGCGCCAACCGTTGCATTTCGGACGACTCATCGTCGGTGATTGTACCTTTGAATATTCATCGAGAAACGCCCATTTGCAACTTCATTTACTTACTACTTGTAGCTCTAACTTTGTCTGAAATGTTAGGCTTTATCGCAATTCGCTACTGAGTGGGAGTCGTCATTATAATTATGTAACTGACATCTTCATTATCATTGTCATATAAGCGACCTGTAGCGCTAGACCGACATTTTGTGCCATTCAGACTAATTATCCGACTCTGGTCGTTTTATACCTAATAAAATTAAATGGAAAGAATACCAATAAAAAACCGGCCAAGAGCGTGTCGGGCCACGCTCAGTGTAGGGTTCCGTAGTTTCCCGTCCGTCACAATAAGTGTTTCCACTTATGAGTTTAAAGGTGGGTATCCATTACCACGCTCCTGCAACTGCTCCTGGTAGTGGATACGTGCGCGAACATGGAGCGTGCAACATTGCACGTTCCGCGGCAGGCGATGCCAAGGAGAGACCAACCGAACAATTCGATAAAACCCGACCCAATGTAATAAGTACCTACAGCGCCATCTCTCGGGGAATTGGGTTACTAATTAATACATAGACGTGCCAGAAGTTTTCGGTGGTAATTTTGGATTGCGAGAACCGATTTTAATAATTCTTTTTTTGTTTAAAAAAAGATACGTTCAGGATAATAAATATATGTAAACGAAGTTGAAAAAAATGCTTGCATATACGATTATACTACAAACTTAGTCCAGAAATTATTTTGTACAACTTTTTGTCTTTTATGTACAAAAACTGTTTCCATCCAAGTTCAAAATGATTTTCCTAGAAAGTCCTTATAAAGTTCTACCTTTCAGATTTTTTTCACATTTTCTAAACCTATGGTTCAAAAGTTAGAGGGGGGGGGACACATTGTTTTTACTTTTGGAGCGATTATTTCCGAAATTATTGACATTATCAAAAAATTCTTTTAGTAAACCCCTATTCATTTTTAAATACCTTTCCAACAATATATCACACGTTAGGGTTGAAATTAAAAAAAAATCACTTCCCACTTTACATATAGGGGGGCTACCCTAATAAAACATTTTTTTTCAATTTTTATTTTACCACTTTGTCGGCGTGATTGATACACATATTGGTACCAAATTTCAGCTTTTTAGTGCTAACGGTCACAGAGATTAAGCGAGGACGGACAGACGGACAGACAGACATGGCGAAACTATAAGGGTTCCTAGTTGACTACGGAACCCTAAAAACTAAAGCCATTCGCTTTGTTCAGGTCTTCCTCAAGTAATGTCAAAAAATTTGGTTCTGAGTAGTGTTGCCAAATGCGCATTATAACATAGTATTAAATTATATTTTCATGTAAAATTCGTTTATATAATTTGTATGTTTTACATTGAACTCCTTCTAAACTGCTGTACCGATTTTGATCAATAATTATGTGTGTTTGAGAGTATGGATGGTTTAGATTCAAAATTAGAACCTGTTATCAGACATCACCCGTTCGAAGCAGGGACGATAAATCTCCAAAACAATTGGCAACCCTAGTCCTGTCACCTCACCAACCACCTGCATCCATCTAGTTTCAGCATATCCCATCAGATCGTCACCCCATCGAGCACTTACCAGTAGAAACCTGCCACTCGAGAATATTTCTTTCCCATTGACTGTCGGTTCCTAGAGCAGAAATAGGGTACAAATGCGTGAGGAAATATTCGTTAAGGTTTAATCACGCAAAAAAGGTTCTTTTTATAGAAGAATATAATATTATATAAGGACGACAAACAAACACACAGATAATCTGATATTAAGTAATATAGGATAATAAGGATGCTATGGCCCATAGACATTTACATCTATTCTCGATTATGAATCAAAATGCAAATGTGTTGTAACCCCTGACTAAAACCTCGTTTCCAGTAAAAAGAGTCTCCGGTTCCCCACATTTAATATACCAAACACGACAGCATTAAGTTGCTATTTTACCCTGGTATTCATTGGATTTCCCATCAGTTGTTGGTTGTTGAATAATATGGCCGGAGAGTTACTCTGGATTTATATCGGTTATCCTCTATACGAAAAATATCATTCAGAGAAACTCTAAACGGAACCATCTTTATAGCACGATGACTTCGTACGACTAGCATTGAAAAAACACGTCTTGGCTTCGTAATGTGTTTTCACCAGGCACGCACCAGTTGTAGTTATGTATGTGTTCGTTTTTGTAGAGATTGTAGCCATTAAAATAAATAATTATATGTTAAAAAATTATAAATTTGGAAATATTAACATTTCTAAAATTATATTATATCAAATAATATAAAATGTGTCAGCAAATGATGTTGACGAGTTTTCGTTTGAGAATTCTGCTCTAAATTCGTAGGAAACCAATTCAAATAGTGGTTTGCAAAGCCCGTGAACATTTTGCCGCAAAGTTTACTTTCTGCGCACGTCTCGTTCGGATTTCATTAATTAGGGAATTTCCGAAACAAACGTGCATTTCTAGGGAATTTCAGGAACATAAAAGATGTATAAGTGCGGAGTAAAATATATCTTTAATGTATTTTAATTGGAGCGAAGCTCCCATGGCACAAGAAAACGATTATTTGAAATCTATCTCATCCGTAACCCGTCATCGTCCTCATTATAGCCTAATACCACAGCTAAACATAGAAATTCCTCCTAAGGGTGATTTTATCCCATAGTTGCCACGCTGGGCAAGCAAGTTGGTAACCGCTGGTTTTTATATGTGGTTGTTATTAAGAAGACGTCTCTGTGAATCTTCTAGCTCGTTTCCCCCTGTCATCTCTTACGACACCAGCGAGACTATGGTAGTGGATATTCAATTCCATTGCCGATGAAAACCGCCGCTATATGGTCCAATCATTAATTTAAAACAATAACATTAAAGTAATGTAAGTTTGAATCATTTTTATTCCATATTAATAATTACTTATTGATAGTCATTTTTTATTTACCACTAGTTCGGAAAATAACTTTCTCCTGAGAGAACCAGCAAGAAACACAGCGGGATGCATGCTTTTCCATTTGGCGGGAAATGATCTTTGATTGATGAATCTTTGGTGCCATTTCGAGGACGAATCATTTTCGACAATACATCAAATTGAAGCGGCACAAATATGGCATTAAAGTATTTAAATTGTGTACTTATCCAGGATATACATTTTAGGTTTAAATTTATTCCAGAGAAAAGTATGAAACTGAACATACAACTCCCAGCAAAGTCGTCGTTTCCCTTACAACAGGGACTAAATCTGAAAAAGGTCACACACTTTTTAGAAAAAATTCACCTATTGAGACATTACGAAAAAATAGAAAACATTTGCTTAAGGATGTTATAATAGCATAAATATAAACATAAAACACTCACGCCTGTCACCATATGTCAGAGGTGTCACAGACAAGATTGGCTACATCTTGAAGCGAGCTTCTATTAGAACATTCTATAAGCTGCCGAAGAAGATTAGTCAGTTCCTACCATCCGTCAAGTATAATAATAATAATATAATAATAATAATCATTTATTCAAATAAAAGTACAATAATAAGTGAAGACTCTGATCCCCAAACTAGACAAGTCTGTATCTTAGGGATCAGTGGCCTCTCCCAGTGTTGTGACAACAGTATTTTAGTTTAACTAAGCTTTACATTTTTAAGTAATTGTTTAGCTAATTGAATGTATTTATTTACAACGAAACATATACTTTAACTTAATACGACTCTTTAGTCGTTATTATATTTCATATAATCGTAGGTATATTAAAATTAGTTTGCAATTTGCAATATATATACATATACATACACACACGTATATACATATACATACACAGACACACACATATATATATATATATATATATATATATACATAGAATATATAGAATATATTATTATAATTTCATACAGAATATATATTTTATTCATTATAACCTATAATGAATAAATAGATGCTTTAAATAGATGCTTTAAACAAGGATTGCTATTTTTAATTACATAATTTTAAAATTTTATAATTTTATTATACGACATACATTACTACATGTTAACAAATTATATTTTCTGTTTTACTATAATCAAGTGACAATAACCAATCTCGAACTTTAATTTTACATTCATGTCTGGAAAGAGGATAAAAATTTAGATTTCTATTTAATTTATTATAAAGCACTGAGGATCGATAAGAACTTTGTCGCCTAGAAAAAGCAGTTTGACATCTGCCAATAATCATTACATCCGGTATTCTGCGTTTATTACGACAGATCTCAGGGTTATAAGGAGTTAGAGCATGTTTCATTAAGATCAGTTGTTGGATATACAATTGCCTAACAGTCAACAGTTTGCATTCTTGGTAAAGCAGATTTGTAGGATACCTGAACGGTTTAAAAGTCATAGTTTTCAGGAGACATCTTTGAGCTCTTTCTAATTTTATCATAAATGTTTTGCATGCTCCACCCCAGGCAACTATACAATAACCTATAATTGATTGTGCTAAGGCGTAGTATACAGTTCTTAATAAATCAAAGTCAGCGATGTGCCTTAGCCTTTTAAATGTCCAAATAAGAATCCTAGTGCGCGATGAAATAAAGTCTATGTGTGGGAGCCAGCTTAGTTTCTCGTCTATAATTACTCCGAGATATTTAATTGATTTGGATTTCGTCATTTTAGGGCAATGGCATGTATCTGTTGACTGTAAACCACAAGAGTGTACTGTTAGTTGTATATCGTTAACAGTTTGGGTGTTGGTTATATGGAACTGCATATAGGTGGACTTAGATATATTAAGAGTCAGTAGGTTCTCCTCAAGCCAATTTGCCATAGATTGAAGACCCCTCATCGCAAACTCCTGGACCTCAGGTCAAGTCTCTCCGTAGAAAATTAAGGCTGTATCATCAGCATAAGTAAATAGCTTGCCTTGAGTTAGTGTCATTGAGCACAGGTCGTTGATGTAAATTAAGAAGAGACTTGGTCCCAGGATACTGCCCTGAGGGACTCCAAATGTGACACAGGCGTCTGAGCTAATAATTTTTTTTATTTTTACTCTCTGCACACGGTCATATAAAAAATCCTTAAAAATGGAAAGGGCAGAATCTCTTATTCCAATTTTTTCTAGTTTGTTTACAAGAATGGGTATCGAAACGGTGTCGAAAGCTTTGGCTAAATCTAAGAAAATCCCTACACACTTCTGTTTATGGTCCAGTTTATTTGTTACAAATTCGGTCAAGTTACGAACAGCATCTTCTGTACTAACACCCGCTCTGAATCCGAACTGCATATTAGATAAGATATTATATTTGTTTAGAAATTTAATCAAACGATTATTAAGCATCCTTTCTAAGATTTTTGAAAGTGCAGGTAGCACAGAGATCGGCCGGTAATTTTCAACAACGTCCCGAGCCCCATTCTTGTAAACAGGAGTAATGAGAGATCTTTTAAAAACTTTTGGAAAGCATCCTTGTTCAAAACAGATTTTAAAAAGGGTTGTGAGTGGCAGAAGTTTTTTATCCTTGGTCATTTTAAGGAAGCAGGCAGGAATGGAATCCCAACCAATAGCACAATCATTTCTAAGACCCATCAATATTGTTTCAACTTCTAACTCGTCAGGAGAATCGAGCACAAATGAATTAAGCGACCAGGGCATAGTATTAACATTAGCAGGTTTAGCACCGTTTGCTAGAATTTTATCAGCTAGTTTTCTACCCAAAGTTGAAAAATAGTAATTAGCTCTCTCCACTGAATCTGTAGGATTTTTAGTGATCAAATTTTCAGCGTAGTTATTTTTAGTATCACATCCGGAGATGGCTTTGATTGCAGACCAAGTTTCTTTACTGTTCTTTGCATTTGCCAAAAGACTTTTTTCATATTGGCGCTTGAGCTTACTTAACAAGGAATTGCAGTAATTCCTATAACGCTTATAAGAAATTTGAAGTATTTCATTGTCAGGGTTCTTTTTCAATTTTTGGTGAAGTTTATCGCGGTGACGGATACACCTTATCAGTCCAGGTGTCATCCAGGCCTTAAGCGTTCGTTTCACTCTAGGGATCTTAATTTTAACAGTATTATTCTTTATAGCAGAGGTTATTAAATCAACAAATTTTTCGGCAGCCGTGTCTGCATTTAAAGTTGAAGATATAAAAGAAAAATCAGCAGACTCTATAGATTTGATGGCATCATCATAATTTATTTTATCAATAAAAATGTTATTAGGCTTGCGTTTGGGGTTCAAAGAAACATTTGTTAAGATTAAGGAATGATCAGTGATTACACTATTGAGTACCATTATTTGAGTATTTAATACTGTTTTCACCATAACATGGTCTAAACAATTATTGATACGGGTGGGATAGGTATGACCTGGTAAAATACCTAATCCAGCAGTTAAATTTAAATAAGGTTCACTGTCTTTGTCTTTGTTGCCTTGAACAATATTTATATTGATATCACCCATATTAAATATGTTACTAGATTTTAAGGGACGAATAATTTTTTCTACAGAATCTAAAAAGTTGTCAATATAATAATAGGAGGGTGATCTATATACCGCTAATATTACTATATCTGGATTTATTTTAATTAAAAGATAGTTACCACCATTTGAATCAGGTTCTGTTATTATACAATCAATTGAGTGTTTAGAATAAACTGTTATACCATCATTTTGGATTGAACATTTTTTTGAGAAATGACATTTGTATCCTGGAAGCGGAGGAACAGGCTTATTAACATCAAGGCGACATTCTGTTAGTATTATTATATCCGGTTCAAATGAAAGTTGTGATATATATGCCATAAAGCCATCCAGGTTTTTATAGACGCTACGTATATTTTGTGCAATGATATTTAAAGAATTACAGGATTTCCTGACAATATCATTGCATTTTAAAACATCACACACAAAAGATGAAGCCACTCTAATATTAAAAAGTGTCATATTCCTCTACAAGATGCAGGAGTGTACAAGCTTGATTGTGAATGTGGTCTCTCTTATATAGGACAAAAAAAAGATCAATTAGAACCCGCGTAAAAGAACATATAGCTGATGTGAAGCATCAACATTCCGGGAAGTCCGCAGTTTGTGATCGTATCCTAGACGGCTCCAACCATTACATCAGATTTGATAGACCACAAATCCTCGCGAAAGAACACCGATTCCTACCAAGGATGATACGTGAGGCTATTGAAATTAAAAAACATCCTAATTTCAATAGAGAAGGAGGCTGGGTACTACCACCTGCTTGGAATCCTATAATTAATAAAATTAAAACTAAACCCAAGCATACCACTGCAAGACCTCAGGACATAGTCAGTTCATTTTGCATAGATCGGACCATTAACAATAATTAAAAGAGCTGAAGGTACTCCGGGTTTAAAAATGACATCGGGACGTCAGTCATCACAGACCCCCGTACCATGGGTGCCGGAAAGCGCCCGAAACGTCGGGAATTAAAAATAAAAGTAATTAAAAATAAAATAAACGCGATAAAATCCGTAAAAGTAGTTTCAATCAATGTGTAGTGTTCGCGTAAATATAAGAAATCATTACCAAAAATAGTAGTTGAATGCAATAATGTTAAAGCAGCTGTAGACCTTTTAGATCAAATGAGTGCCTACTCGACACCGCTACAAAAAATAATTGTTAAATTGCATAAAAAACTAGCGGTGGAATTTCTATTGAATACCTTAATTCCTATATAATATAATATATAAAGAAACCACCAAGTCTAAAACAGGAATATTAGATTACGGGAAGATATTGTGCAAATACCTAATAGAATTAGGTGAAGAAAACAGCTGCGAACCGGAGGTGCCATTCTCAAGAAATAAAAGACAAAAGCATGAATTGGCCAGAAAGGAAGGGACGCTGAAAAAAGCAATTGTACTGTTCAAGATGCTATAAAATAAATGTAGACAATATTGACAGAATATATGGAAGAAGGAAGACAAAGCAAGTCATTACTTACTGCCCACAATGCCCCAGTCAACCTTACTTCTATCTAGAATGTAAATTTTTTTTTTAAATTTCAATTTTGAACATAAATAATAGTAATAATAAACAGTTTCCGTAGTTAACCGTAACTGCTGCCAAAATTGTGATTTTATTCAGTTAATAAAATAGTTTGTAATTACAAATAATTATAAATTATGCTATTAACTTTTAATTAAAATCGTAAAAATGTGTAACAACTTTAGTTCTGGGTACAAAAGTAACAAACAATATCACTACTCTATACCGTCCCGTGGGCGTTTTAAGAGGCGACAGAGGAAAACTGAAAAAAAAAACATGGCTAGCAGCATCTTCCTTATTGAAACACAAAATAATGAAAAACCTGCGGTTGCCAACCCGCTTGCTCAGCGTAGCAGCTATGGCAAAATACACCCTATGTGGCATTCTATCGGGGAGGCCTTTGTTCATTTCTCAAAATCTTATAAAAGGTACCATTAAAGTAAGATTTTTTATTTATATTGTACTTTAGTGTATCTACACCTTAATAAAAGGATTACAAATTGCAGACTAATGCCTTTCGGCATTCTCTCTCAGTCAACCCGCGACGTGTAGAAACAATGTGATAGGTGCCAAGAATAAAAATAACATTACAGTAATTCTGAAAAAAACTACTGCTACTAACTACTTGATTCTGGGCTATTATAGTTCACGAAAATTAATATTAACATGTAACTCTTTTTTGTCCCTAATGAAATCTTCGATTTGGGGTTTTTTTGCATTCAGGTTTCTCTAAATCCTTAAAGAGTTATTCGATATATTTTCTACTTATTTACAAGCTTGTAATATGCCAACTGTTACTAGGCTCAACAGAAATAGTAATGCAAAAAATAATATGGAAAGTAAACGCAGAATATACAATTGAAAATGACTCATGAGAATGAGTCTTTGTCACCAAAGACCAATACGCCACGTTTCCAGAAAAAGAATATCCGGTTATCTACACTTAGCATACGAAACACAGCATAATTAAGCTGCTTTTTTATGCTGGTATTCCGAAAGACAGTGGTCGTACCCTCGACTGACCCATTCGTGCTACAACCATAATATAGCTAGCAGCATGGCTCCACCATGTAAATATTTCTGTGGTTACGGCGTAAGAAAACTCACTTATCCACTTTAATTAGTGAGTGACATGGAAAAACCGCGAGACCGCGGTCTTGTTCTTAATTGATCGTGTAGTGTCGATGTAAAAAGTCCACTAATCCAGTCGCGAATGTTGCAAGTGGCGACTGAGAAGTAGTAGGAGGAGGAGACGAGCGGCAACACAGTAGTAGAAAACTGCGGTTGCCAAGCCGCCGGACGAGCGTTACTACTATGGCAAATACACTCCTTTATAAAACAGTCTAGGTAGAGGTGTATGTTCAGCAGTGGACTTTTTATAGGCTGTAATGAATTTTTGAAAATTTTAATTCGACTGTTGTAAGTAATGACGTCATTAAATTGTATTCTATAATTATATAATATAGTTATTTAATTATTTCAAATAATACGTGGTAGAGTCATGCTGCTGCTATATTAACTCTATAGTTATAATATCACGAATGAGTCGGCTCAACCGGGATAGGACCATGCTCTCAAAATAATACGAGCGCAAAATAACAGCTCAATGCTGCTGTGTTTCATATGGGTGAGTGTAGAGAATCGCGACCCTTTATACTGGATGCAGCGGCATTCCATCTTAATCCTCAAGGGTGAAACGCATCTGCATTTAAATTGTATAATTTTAAATTGTTTAAGATAATAGGTTTAAGATAAAGGCCTGTTGGTCTAGTGGTTAGTGACCCTGACTGCTATGCCGGAGGTCGTGGGTTCGATTCCCACCCAGGACAAATGTTTGTGTGATGAGCACGATCAATTGTTCTGTGTCTGGGTGTAGTTTATCTACAATATTTATGTATTTAGAAATATATAAGTATGTTTATCAGTTGTCTAGTACCCATAACACAAGCTCTGCTTAGCTTGGGACTAGATGGCGTTGTGTGATAGTTGTGGAATATTATTATTATTATAATATATGAAGGTCTATTGGGCCATAGTATCGACTTACCATCAGGTGGACGGTGTGCATGTTTGTCACCCTTATTATATAAAAATAAATCAACTATAACTTTGACAAATCCCACATTCCTCAGTGTGCTTAATTAGCGGTACAAAGTTTTCCCTTTACGTATATGTATATTATAGATTGTAACATTATAATCCGTTAGTTCACTTGTTTAAATAATGTATAGGTCAAACAATTTTACGTGGATCGAAACTGTAAATGTAAAGTGAACCACTTTAATTAACAAGTAATTTATTTCCAAATTGCTTAACAGGATTGTAATTTGAAACTCGTTTTAATCCCAATTCAAATATTTGTTCGTGTCCATTCATTACACAGATAGTGTATTGACTAACGACCTTTCATTGTTTGTTTGTTTAATTAAACTAATTTTAACCAACTTCAGAAAAAGGTGAAGGTACTCAATTCGACTGTGTTTTTTACGTGTGTTACCTTAGAACTTTTTTCATGGTGAACCGATTGTGATGATCCTTTTTTTTTTGAAAGTTGATGCCTCTCGTGTGGTCCAGTGATTTTGAGTTATCCTTAATAATGCGTATTTAATTGACCTATACAACGTTGATGATGTTCTCATTGTTTACATTTGTCATATTAAAAATTTTTTAATATTGTCACTTGTGTTTTAAAGAATATATTGACAAAAGAACCAAGGCAAAAGATATTTGGTAAAAAACATTCAATATGAGCCTAGTTCAATATGAGTAGAAAATAAAATAGAATAGAATAATTTTTTTCAATAAAGATTACATCGTGTAATTATTATTTTAATTGCAATACTCTCAGGGCACTTTCCTTCTAAAAAAAAATCCCACTTATTGATTAAAATTGATTCCCCTAGCTGTAAAGTACCTAAGTCTATATAATGTACCTAGGTCTATTGGTTACACTTAGCATTTATCTACACTAATATTATAAAGAGAAAAAAATTGTTTGTTTGAATTAAATAGGCTCCAAAACTCCTGGACCGATCTGGAACTGACTTGACTGAACTGAACTGACTGACCGACTGGAATCCTACATTATCCCTGATGAACATAGACTATAAAATAATTCCAAAAAGTTAGGGATCCGTATGAGAACTTCGTTAATGTAACCCACGGAATGAAAAAAATACCAAAAGAATTCTTATATCGCATACGCTGCGGAAATTATTAACAATAGAGCAAAGTGACGTACTACAGTTTTATAGAAGAGATCAATATCTACGAAAAAGACCGTGATACCATATGTCTAACTATGACAGTTATAATAATAATAATAATAATAATTTTATTTCAGATACAAGCTCCATAATTTGTTAGTAATAAATAATATAAACTTAAAATTAATGTTAATAAATATACAACTAAAAAAAAAAACAACAATGATTATTTTATATTAAATATAACAGCTCTGGACCCCATATGCACAGTGTTCCAGTGCCGCACTACCGGACAATCAAACCTACCTAATACAGTACATAGGAGTCCGTTGGCACTGTCTCGCACGCGTCGCATCAGGGAGGCCACTCTCTTCCGCATTATTGCATCAAAGCTGTCCGTGTTAGCCTCAACAAACATACCTGATGCGCTGCAATATCGAGACAGCCCCATTAGCATCCTAAAGCCATTATTATATTGAACACGTAGAGCATTTACGGATCTGCGAGTATACTTGACCCACAGGCTGCAGGTGTAAAATGTTTGGCAGTACGCCTTAAAAAGGGTTATCTTGACAGCTTTTGTACACCTTGCAAACCTGCGAGCCAGCATGTTGCACCTCACTGCTAACGTTCTACGTTCTCGTTCAATATCCAAGTCATCAGAGAGGTCATCTGTAACCCAGTGCCCCAGGTATTTAAATTTGGTGACCCTAGTTAAAGGTACTCCTCCAAGCATGACCAGTGGGATATCCTTGGGTTCTTTATTCCCTGCCTTGAAAATAAGTAGTTCACTCTTTTTGGAGTTATACCTGAGGCCATGGGCTTCAGCATATCTCTCACATAAATTTATTAAAGTTTCAAGTGCTCTGATCGAAGGGCTCAGCAGCACCATGTCGTCCGCGTAACTGATGCTGTTTACGAAGTTACCATCTATTGAGCATCCGACGCCAGTTCTGCTAAGCTCCTCGATCAATCCATTTATATATAGATTAAAGAGCCTCGGTGAAGTTAAGCCCCCCTGTCTCACTCCACATTCCAACCTATATCCACTTGAGTATGAACATTACCTTACATTATTTGATTGGTTGTGGTACCAATACCTTAATATTTCGACTATCTCTCTAGGCGTACTCGTTTCCCTCCGAAGCTTATCCCATAATAGGTTGTACGAGACCAGGTCAAATGCCTTCGACAAGTCCAAAAAACAGGCGTAGACAGGCGTTTTTCTCGTAACATAATACTGGACGGTATGCTTGAGTCGCAAGATTGCAGTTTCAGTGGACAGTTCAGGTATAAACCCAAACTGTGCCTCATGTACCTGTATATGTTTACTTATTCGACGATCAAGCAAACCATCCAATACTTTGGCTATCACAGTAGCCAGCGAGATCGGTCTATAATTGTTCTTGTCGGCAGCATCCCCGGTCTTATTCTTTAGAACTGGTACCACTATGGTCTTCATAAGTTCCTGAGGTAAGTATTCATGCCCTATACATACATTATAGAGCATAGTCAATACCCTAGGCAGATGAACTCCCGCATACTGCAGGTGCTCAGTACTGAGGTCGTCATGTCCAGGTGATTTACCACGTGTCATATTATTTATGACATTTGCGACTTCTTTCGCAGTAAATCTGGCAAATTCACTGAACGATTTCTCCTCAATATCGAACACCCGCTGCACCGGTCCCAATGGAGATTCCACTTTGAAGTGTTCCCTAAAAACTTCTGCGATATGATGGGGCTCACTCTTACCATCGATACTCGCAGGTAAGCATGATGCAGTTTCCAGCTTCTTTGTTTGTTTCCAAAAACTCTTAAAATCTTTTTCTTTGTGGTGAGTAGCCAAAATATCCATTTTTATTTGGTACTCATTGTCTTGACACCACTTAAGCTTTGACTTAAAACACCTCCTAGCTTCTCGCATTCTGTCATATACATAACCCGCACTGGGCTTACCATACAGCAACCACATTTGGAAACTGCATCGTGCCTCCTGATGGACCTCCCGTAAGTACCTATTCCACCCAACAACCAGTTTGTGTTTACTACGCTTTCTTATCTCATAGCTAGTTTCAGCAGCTTCTCTTAAGATGTAAACAATATTATTATACAACCTATCAATTACAGTTCTATGATCTACATTTTTACACACTTTATCGACACAAAAACTAAATTCTCTCGGAAAATCAATATGTCTTAATTTATTATGACATATTTTACTGTATATGTTAATCTGATCAACGCCCCTCTCACCCCACTTCACCTTGTTACAACATTTTTTTTTATATTGCGTTTTAAATGACAGATTACCTATCTTAAAATCTACTTCCGGTGGAAAATGATCTGACCAATAAACATCAAGGCATACCTTACAATTTAGTACACATCGCCAAGCTGCCTCTGTTACCAGACAGTGATCAAGCCATCTTCGGCAGTCCTTTTTAATGTCACTTATGTAAGTGTATGTGTCTGATGTCATTTTTAAATGGACCACGTCTGCACAGAGCCACCTCCGCTCCTCACAGAAATCGGATAACTCATTATAGAATAATTCTCCGGGATGCGCATTAAGATCACCGAGAATAATTGCAGATTCAATTTCACAACTCTCGATTACAGCGTCTATTTCACTTAACACCTCTGTAAGCTCAATTAAATTATCTTGATTGTCTGTAGGCATATACACCGAAAAAACCAGGAACAAACGGTTATTCGCACATATTTTAATAGCTGTCAGTCTAACACTATTACACGGAACGATTGTAACCGACGAAAACACACTTTTCTTCCACATTATCGCCACCCCACCATAGGGTCGACCACGGAGCATGCTGGTTGATGTGTCCACCGCTGACTTGCTCGTGAATTCAAAGTCACTGTCAATATTCCCTATATATGCAATGTCATGCGGTAATAACCATGTCTCCTGAAGAGCTATTACGTATGCCGTCTTGCATAATTCCCTCACCCCGTCCACTGATCTCGTTACTGACTTGCAATTAAAACTAATAAGTTTTATACTGTGATCATCATTTATGTCCATACTATACATTTTAATAACTTTTACCACCAGCCTCACTTAAGCCCGTAGCAGGTAATTTCCTGTCATTAAAATTAATAAATCGCCGAAACGATATACCTTCGGGCCAAAGATTCTTGTCCAGGAACATTTCCGTCATATGCCTGGGAACAAATACTTTATAAGACTTATAATCTTTTTGACGTTTCATTTTAATTTCCACCAACTGTACAGCAACATTCGTTTTGCCTAAAATATAATCGGCAATGTCCTGGGTTGAAGTTTCTTTATCAACATTGTTTATAAACAACGGTATTCTTATATTTGCTGCCTTAAATTTACCCGTAGGATCCTTCGACTGCCCCTGTAACCCAATAAATCTGTTCCTAAGTCTTTTCCTCTGCACCGTGATCCATTCTTCATCCCTTTTATTTATAAATTCGCCCCCTCCCCGTACTACTTGTGAGAATGTACTCCGTTCGTTAAGCTTACTCACTGGCACAGTACCGCTCGCTCGTTCCGCTACACCTGTAGTTGAGGCCACCAGAGTCTGCGCGCACGCATTATTTTTGGACTGCGTCTGTGCGGAAACCGCGGTACTCGTAGAGGCCTCCACGCGCATGCCCTTATCTATTATGTTTGCTTCAGTCGCTGTTGATTGCCCGGCAGGGACAGGTGCAATCGTAAGTGCATGCTGACTCATCGTGTGCGACGCATCCAGCCGACATTGTGAGTCACACTGAGTAACTGTATTATTCTCAGCTATTTTAAATGCCGTTTGATTTGAAGTAGCCGTCTTTTCTACCTCCAAGTTTATAAAACCAAATGGCCCGCTATCCGATTCAAGGTTATCGTAATGTACCAAATTACTCATGCCTTTTTTCTTATTTAAGGAATGTTTAAATTGGTAATTATTTAACAGTGAACCTTGCTTCATGTTATCGATCTCCATTTTTAATTTGTTAATTTGCTCAACTGTAGCGTACTGCTCTGATATAACTTGAACCTGATCTTTTAGGATAATTATGTCTTTCAGTAATCTCGTGACATCGACATGGTCAAATGTAACCGGTGGTAGTTTTCGTAGCTCTCGGGCTACGAATATGGGAATTAGTTCTGCTGATGTACACTTGATAAGGGATATAATGTCCTCGAGATCCCGCTGTATTTTTCCGTCTGCTTTGGCCTTTCTCTTTATCCTTTTCCCTGAAGTTTGCACAGATTGATAGAGTAAGTCTTTTGCAGCCGCAATCTCTTCAAGAGAGAACGCAGTTGCACACAAGCGAACTATGCTTTCTTCATTCATCACATCTACTTGATTCTGAATAAATGTCAAAACTTCACTAATGACAATGTTACAGCTATTACATTTTACTACATTCACAGACATTGTGTAGAACGCCACACAACTCTTTCATGTTAAACACGTATTATCGCGGCAACGTACGCGACCAGACCAACGAGCTTAAGCTCGTAACAATTGGTGTCAGAAGTGGGATAAAATAATGCCGATTTTACCTAAGGAGGAAACGGAGGGTGTCCGTACCCGAACTCAACGCCAGCAGGAGACGGACCAACGAAGATTTGGTGGTGCAACGCCGCAGACGTCGGAGGCCAGCGGCCGGCAACGGATGCCGGTCCATCAGTAGCTCCTGCATCTGCGGCACCTGATTTATGCACCCTGATGGTGATGCTGCAGGAGCAGGCTCGCCAGCAGGCGGAACAGGTTCGTCAGTTGAAAGAGCAGCTTCAGAGTGGACAAGAGGAACAGGCCCGCCGACAGGAGGAACAGATGCTCCTCATGAAGGACCTTCATGCTACCTTTGGGAAAGAGATAAGGGAGGTGAAGCATAGGGTTGCTCAACATGACAACCGCCTGTTGGAAGCTGAAACCCGAATCGAAGAACATGCAACCCGAATCAACCATGTGAACAATCGGGTTGACAACGTGATGGCTGACGTAAAGAAAACGCTGAACGACCTCAAACTTGGGGATGGAACTACAGCTCCCGTAGTAGCTACAACACTTTCGCTACGTGGATTCAAAGTGCCGCCGTTCGACGGGACCTCTTCCTGGTCGGCCTACAAAATCCAGTTCGAGGCCGTCATGGAGGCGAAAGGCTGGAATAAAAGCCAAGCCATGACTGCACTCACCCTGGGCCTGCGCGACCAAGCCTTAACTGTGTTGGAAGCTCTCGGTAAGAAAGTGACCTACGAGCAGCTTCTTGAGGCCTTGGAAGCGAGATATGGTGACGCTCATCTGGAACACGTCTTTCGCGCGCAGCTCAAAGATCGCGTGCAGCGCAGCAACAAAAACCTGCAGCAGTGGGCCCTTGAGGTGGAGGAGATGGTTCGTAAAGCATACCAGTCTGTACCTGCGCTCATTGGAGGGAACCTGGTGCAAACATTCATCGACGGCATCCGCGACCTGGAAGTCAGAGCTGCTGTGAGGCTTGGGCACCACGAGACGCTTAAGGACGCCTTGGCCCATGCACTGGAGGTAGAAGCCGTGCGGCAGGATCATCGTTCCCATCGCGTCAGGGAGGTTGCAGAAGCTACGGTTCGCGACCGCAACAAAGGATACAGCCCAGGGTGCTATTGCTGTGGGGAAAGGGGCCATCTTCGATCCAGCTGCCCTAAGCGAACCGTGGGAAGGAGAGTTGGTCGATCTCGAGAGGGTAGTGCAGCTAACGGCACTGCCTGGTGGCGACAGGATCATCATTCACCTCACGCTAGGGAGGTTACAGCAGTTACGGTTCGCGACCACAATAAAAGATACAGCCCTAGGTGCTATGGCTGCGGGGAAAGGGGCCATCTTCGGTCCAGCTGCCCTAAGCACACCCTAGGAAGGGAAGGTGAACGGTCTCAGAAAGGAAGTGCGGCTAACAGCACCGCCCAGCAGCAGCAGGAATACGACTTTACTATCAGACACTGCAGCGGGAAATCTCACGCAGATGCATTGTCAAGAAGACCTTGTCCTGGAGATTGCAACCATTGTAGTAGGCAAGAGAGTAAGGAAGTGGTATCCGTGAGGATGCTCAGGACAGACCACCTCAGCAACGGGTGGAAGGACAGCCTACGACATGCACAGCAGGAAGATCCGGACATCAAGCCGATTCTGGGATGGATGAAGGCCCGTGCTACCAAGCCTAAGTGGAGGGACGTCTCAGCGATGAGTACAACCACGAAAAGCTATTGGGCCCAATGGGACAGCTTGCTGCTTCAGGATGAAGTCCTGTGCCGTAAATGGGACAATGGTCGAAGAGACAGCTGTCGTTTGCAAATGGTTGTCCCTAAAGCTAAAGTGCCGAATGTTGTACAGCTGTGCCATAATGGTCGTTCAAGAGTCCATTTGGGAGTTAAACGAACTCTACTGAAGGTCCGAGAACAGTTTTACTGGGTCCATTATCGTGACGATGTCGAGGATTGGTGTCGTACATGTACAAGTTGTGCGGCCGTGCGGGGACCTCAGACACGTAGTAGAGGAGCACCGAAATTGTACAATGTTGGTGCACCACGGGATAGGACAGCCCTTGACATGGCGGAGCCGTTACAGAAAGGCGCAAGAGGGACTCCTAAGATCGTCCATGTGGGTCGCTTGGCGCGTTATCAGGGGACCGATAATGCTCGGGACGAGCATGTCTTAGGAGGGGGCAGTGTTACGCGCTCCAGTCGACGATATACTGGCGCCATCTAGTGTCAGGGGCGAGAGCGGGTGGAGCGTTGCAGAGAATGACATCACAGATCTCTCAACCGATAGCGCCACCCGAAGAACTAAGTTTCTGGAAAATCTATACTCGAACTCTCTGTACCTTGCGCGTGTTTACTTGAACATTCCGGATATTTTGCTAATTTAAATAAATAGGTGGCGCAAGATGCGATCGAGACAGAGTCGAACTCAGCGACACAAGCGAAGCTTCGGAGCGGAATTAAGTGAATTAGTGTGTTTAATTATATTATGATAAAACCGAATGTCATTCCTGAGAGATAATAGCGCCACAGGCGGCAATCACTAGAGTAAAATTCTATTTTTATAGAGTTAATATTCTGCCAATATGTACAATATATTTTTTGTAGAACAAAGGTAACATACGAGCACGCAGTCCACCCCGTGATAATTTAATCAACAACATTCAATTATCATGAGGTAGACTGCGAAACAGTCTAATTTATTATAATATGTATTACTTGTGAGATACGTTGTGTTTTCATGCGATGGCCAAGTCAATCTATTTATTTAAAACATAAAATATTTTTAACATTGATATGATAACTATAACATATTGTTAGATTAGCTAATTACGTTATAACTTAAAACAGAAGGACGCAGTAACAAGTGAACAAATTAACGACTTGGTACCTATTACATGTCCCCACAACTTTTTACGGTAGAAGAACTGAGTTGCGAAACTTGATTTTTTTACAAACTATGTTTTTGATGGCATTGATCATACCGACTCTCCATACCGTTATTTGGCGATGCCTATCCAGATGGGTTGCTAACAAGAAAAGTAGTTCTACCACCAAGTGAAATGCTGTATTCTATTTATCCGCAATAAGAGCGTTGTAACTGTCATACACCAAGGAAGAATTTGGTAAATTTTATTATTCAATGCATAACTTAAATTTTAATCATGTTTAAATATAAATATATATTTCTATATCATGACTTCTTATATTTACACGAACACTACACATTGAATGAAACTACTTTTACATATTTTATATGTAAAAGGAGTTCTATTCAATACTGCTATATCATTCACATCGCTATAGACTATTATTTAAATTTGAATTAGGGAGATTGAATAAACGTCATTCAAAAGATATAAATTGATAAGGACGGTCTAATAAAACGCCTTTCACGACGTCCCGATATTTTAATATGTACTCTGTTAGCTTTGTTATAAAGTATCCTTATAAATACGTCTCCGAGTACCAGGACAAACTTGTGTCTGAAGTCGAGTCTTTGCTGAAGAAAGTCTCGGATTGGGGGCGACTAAATCTAGTCTAGTTTAACCCTCAGAAGACACAAGTTTGCGCTTTAACCGCTAAATAGAACCCCTTTGTCGTATCCTCAGTTTTAAGGCACTTCACTTGTTGCCTCAGCCAGTATCGGAATCCTCGGCGTCAACATATCGAGTGACGTGCAGTTTCATAGTCACTTGGAAGAGAAGGCCAAATTTGCCTCAAAAAAGCTTGGCCTGCTCAGCAGAGCGGGACAGTATTCCATGCCGGCACACCGCCTGCAACTTTACAAGTCGCAGGTTCGGCCACACATGGAATATTGTTCTCATCTCTGGGCTGGGGCCTCCAGTGCCAGCTCCTTCCACATGACCGCATCCAGCGCAGAGCGGATTGAATCGTCGACAACCGAGTGCTTCCGATCGGCTCGATTCACTGGTGCTACGACGAGATGTTGCATCTCTTTGCATTTTCTTTCACATATACCACGGGAGTGCTCTGAGAAATTGTTCGAATTAATCAAAGCCGCCAAATTTCATGAACGCAATACGCGACAAACGTCCCAATACCATCCACACCATCTGGATGCTTAGCGGTCCGCCACTATACGTTTCAGAAGGAGTTTTCTTCCGCGTACGACCTCTGTGGAATAGTTTACCACCGGTGATTTTTCCGGACCGATACGACCTAGGGACCTTCAAGAAAAGAGCTTACTCCTTTCTAAAGGGCCGGCAACGCACCTGCAATTCCCCTGGCGTTGCGGTTGATCATGGGCGGCGGTAGTCACTTAACATCAGGCGAGCCGCATGCTCGTTTGCCCCCTCTTCTATAAAAATAAATAAATAATACTAAACAAGACGTGGTATGATTACAGTTTATTAAGACAAATACTATACTAAACATATTGAAGTGTATTGTTGGCAGACTGGTGTTTATAATTGCCTTTATTTTTCATTCAACACAACCCATTAAAAGTTATATGCTGAGTAGCAGACGGTTGACAACCACAGTTCCTTCTTATTACGAGTTGTTATCAGAAGGGTGCTGCTGCAATCTCCTTTTTAATTTCTGATGTATCTTTGCAGTTGATATAATTTTTACTCGGTTTCTTTATGAAATACCTGCAAGGTACTCGTTTTAATATTGAAGATGTTAAAACTTTATCAGCTAAGATTCGCGCGAAAAATAATAACGACGTGTCTTACATGGTTTAAGAAGTACCTTCGCCTTCTCTTAATTGCACTGCATTGGGTGCATAGTCCTTCTCAATACTAACACTAGCATTTTACTCCCAGCACTACAACGCTAGGAAAGACGCACCATCGTCCGTATTAAAGTACTTATTTTGTCTCTAAATTAAACATTATCCGGAGAAATAGACTCGGCGATGGTTTACTCGACTTGTATTCGTTTCGGAGGTGATTTATAATCATTTTTATGTTTTTATCGAGTAATTGTTATGTTTGTACATGTCCATGGACCACTCTAACCACCCGATGGTTAGAGTGGTCCATGGATATGTACATATACTCATATCGTCGATTAACAATCAAAATTCAAATATATTGTCACCCATGAGAACTGTTTAATGCCTCGTTACCAGTAAGAAGAGTTTGCAGTCCTCTTCCCTCCCCATACGAAACACAGCATCGTTCTGCTGTTTAACGCTCGTATTCTGTGAGAGTATGGTCCGACAATGGTCTAGTCAACCCATTCGTTCTGCAGCATGGCTTTAGCGCGTGTATTGTTTTGATCTTATTGCCTTACAGATCAATTTATTTCCTGATGATATTCTTTACAATTCTTACATAAGTTACAAAAAGCCACCGTATCAAAACAGTTAGTTTCATTAAAAGAGAGTTGCTTCAGTTGTCATGTCATGTTTTAGAGTGTTTGCAATAAAATAGACTGTTCAGAAATAGACTGCAAATTTACCTAAAAGTGTTTGTTAGCTAAGACAAGGATGAACGGTTTGAATTCGAATTGAGCTTCCACTATATTTCATTATTACATTTGAATTTTCTCTTGCAGCTGATTGCTAATCCGTTTATTTAGAGGAGTAAAGATCGGTACAGGATTCTTTGGTTTCGTAGTCTGTTCATATTATACATTGAGTTATATATAAATCAATGATATTATATAACAATTAGTGGAATAATGTAACAATTTTTTTGTAAATCATGTAAATAGCTACAGAATATATGTATAAAATACGGATTTATATCAAAATCTGTATTCAAAATATTATTTTTAATATATTATATGTTTTGACTTGACTTTGACTCGACTTTGTCTCGAATTCGCCATGATTTCTATTCGACTTCGACTTGACTTTGATTTCGTTTTAAAGGGTTTTGTACCGGGTGTTTCACCTGGCTTTATACAAATGCAACTTACCAATGAGCATCAATGAAATATTTTTGATTTAACCTCTTTTATTATATTGCGTGCAATGTTTTATATTCTTTATTAAAAGATGACGTAAATATAACGTCTACAAATGCTTTTAAAGTTTTCATTTAATATTTCTCAGTGAGTATATACTTTTTTGGCAAATAAAGTTCTTGAACATCGTATGTTTTATTTTATTATCATATTAGATCCTGTAACAATAATAGTAACTAGATATGAATAAATAAGAAAAATATACTTTTATCAAAAGATTATATTCTAAGTTTTTGAACATTTGTAATGGATTTTGGATATTAATTCAATAATAAACAGAATCATTTCGAGAATATCAAAAAATTGGCTAGTTCTGTTTTAAAAGGAAAAACTTTTAAATGAAACTTTTACGTTTAGTTTTGAGTTTTAATATTCCCGGCATTTCATTTGCTTTAGAGCACCCATGGTCACGGGGGGACTGAAATGTTTGACGTCCCGATGACGTAGTTAGCCTGAATTCCTTCCGTTTTAGAATATTAATTTCTTGTTTTGATCTACGCAGAATGTGCTGACAATATTGAAGTCTTGCAGTGGTATGCTTGGGTTTTGGATTTAATTTTACTAATTATAGGATCCCAAGCAAATGATAGAACCCATCCATTTTATATGTTGAAATTGGGATGTTTCTTAATTTCAATAGCCTCGCGAATCATCCTTGGTAGGCATCAGTGTTCTTTTTCGGGGATTTGTGTTCAAACTAATCTAATGTAATGGCGGGGATTATATTGAATATTTTCACAGAGTGCAGACTTCTTGGAGCATTGATGTTTCACGTCAGCTATGTGTTCTTTCACGCGGGTTTTTATAGATCTTTTTGTTTGTCCTGTGTAAGAGAGACTACATTCACAACCTAGCTTGTACACTCCTGCATCTCGTAGGGATATTACTCTTGACGCATAGTAAAAGTTAAGCTATAACTTCTTCGGCTGCTTGTAGTAGGTTTTAATGGAAACTCGCTTCAAGATATAGCCAATCTTGTCTGTGACTCCTTTTACATATGATAAGTACATCAGGCTCACGCTCTACCGTAGCCATTTCACTTCAGGTAACGCGCCTTCTTCACTCTGTGACGTAGGCGCGGGACCAGAAACTTGTTTTCTTGCTTAACGTGTTGAAGCTGGGCGACTAGGTGTTTACTATCACAGATGCATTTTGGTCTCTGAAAAAAAGATTAGGGAATTGGGAAATGAGCTCGAATTTTCTGTTTAAAAGTGTTTGCTGTTGAAATGTAGCTTTGAATGCAAAGGCTTAAGCAGCTTAGAAGAAAGAAGAAAAAGCAGAAATTCGTAACGAAATGTAGAGGAATTGAAAATTAATTTAAATATCATTTCAACTCGCTAGCTATATTCTGCATCACGGATAAAGCCTGGGAGCACACAAACTGCCTCGTATGTATTTCTGAAACCGGCATCACATTCGGTACCGTGCATAATGCAGACTATGTTCCGTTACAGTGAAAGCTTAACAATATGCTTTCCTAGGTTAAGTCCATGAAGTTACATTAGTATATTTTACCCGGCCCTCATAATTTATTTAAGGAACTTAATGTATTCGTTAATTATACCAAATAAGTTTGTATTCGAGCTAAAGCCAGCTAGATACAGCCTATCTGAATTCTCTACTGAATATAGGCCTCCCTATAGATTGCTTCATAAGGGGAATATTTTCCGTGGTGAAAACTTCTTTAGGCGCGTTGGGCGATTTCGGATTTTTGGATAAAATCGTATGAGTTGACGTCACTATCAAGCTTATATAATAATATAAATGTATATTAATTATTATGCCAATCAAGTTATATTTATATTTTGTAATGCGCTTGCGCAGTTCATCATATATTTTGACTAGTGATGAAACATACCTCTGTTTCTAATTCCGCAACTTGGGAAGTTCTGCACGCTTTTTTGACATCCGTTTCTGCTAGTATTTCCGCAACTTTCGTAACGGAAAATTGATCAAAATTTTGATGACATTCCCCAAAAGGACCTCAGAAGTACTCTAACTGAGAATGAAGGCCAATCTACGTTATCACCAACGATGAATTCATCATTACAAATGTTAGAATCCATGTTGAGTATCTACAACATTACTACTAATAACGAAAATGACAATCGACTTTTGGAGACAAAATCACACCTTTAGGAGTAATTATATGTTGAAAATCAAATGGAAATGACACAAATATAGTAGTCTTTTGCTTTGCTTTTGCTAGATGTGCGCCAATACTTATCAGCTCCTCTACGCAGCTTCACCAGTGAGGAGTATTCACCTTTAATTGTAATAGCATTAAGCTTTACAAACCAAATATGTATTCCTTTTATAGCGATGTAATGTTTACTATGTTGGTGTTCAAATAAATAAATAAATAAATGTATTACTGAAACTTATAAAAATATGTATTTATTCTTAAACACATACGCATTTATTCATTTGGTAGTCTCTAAGAACTTAAATTGAACTAATTTTACCCTTGTTACGTTAAAAGTCTTAGCGATGTCAACTATTTCAGTTTCCTCACATTTTAATAACATTCATCTGCTCTTTGATACATTTTGTTTGAAGGTAATTAATTTGGAGTGTCATTAAAACACGGAGGGAAGTTGAGCAAATGTTTTTGTTGACTGTCGTGTTTACACTCGTATGTGCTAAAGTAAATGGAATTTAAATTCTGTTGATATAAATTAAAAAGTAGCAAATTTATTTGTTGCGTCAACTTGCCAGATTTATCACTTCAACAGATATATAAACGCTCACGCCTGTCACCTAGAGGGGTGGGCAGATACCTCATACTTCCATTTGGCACGATCTTGAGACACTTTTCTCGCCTCCTTTACATCTATATACCTACACATTTATGCTCGTCGATAAAGGGTACTCTTCAGATGACCTTGAATTTAAGATATAATGAAGATTGGCCAGATGGCCCATCTTCATTATATCTCCAAGTTAGTGGATAAATTTTCGTCCAGGGCTTGCCGGCTCTGCCGTTCACTTACGCAACATGAGTTTGCTTTCTCACTCATTCCTCATTCATTCTTTCTACATAACCAGATCATCGAAGTCTTCCTTTCTTAATCTTGGTCATATACATAAACCAGTGTTAAAAGTGTATTCCGAATTAATACTGGTTAATAAAGGGAAACACGCAATTATTTTTGACTTGGGGAAAGAGTAACATAATTTGTTTTGCCTCCGACAAACTGGAAGTCATTCCCTTTTGTTATGTTATGTTTTTGTTTCGTTAAATATTTTGGGAAAATGTTTATTTTACGTTAAATTGATATAGCTACCTAAAAGCTAATTTTCAAAAATGCTATTATTACGTTATAATTACGTTGAGAGCACTTCGATTTTTGCTCAATTTTCACCAATTTTTTTAAATATCCGTTAATTTAGCAACTTTGATAAATTGAATTCACTTCTAAGATTTTCTAATGACGTTATTCGACTATATTTACTTGCACTAGCGACATCAGTGTTTTGAGCCGGGAACTTTTACGAACGAACTGTTTTGTCGAATATCGTAAGAAAGCTATGCTTATTGAGATAGTAAACAGTGATTGTCTTGCCCCGGTGATAGTCTTACTGATATGTTTGTGAATGCAATGAAACAACGGCTGTCTTGTAACACTCGTTTATTACTGGTTGGATGTCCGTACTACACACGTATATGTCATTCCTCCCCACTTAATTTTGGAACCTGGTAACAAGGTTTCTTAATTAAATACAGTAATTTTTTTTCTACATAAACTTAACAACTAATAATAACTATTAACAATAATTAGCAAACTTGATCTCTGCATAACTATAATTAACAATCGCTACTTAAAAATACTTTTTATAATCCACCCTTGGTCTTGTACGTTTCGGGCGTGTGGCTAAAAGTGGCAATGTTGGCGGTACATGGGAATCGCCAATTGTGGATGGCACAGCATCCGTTTCTGCCATAGGCCTTTCTACGGGGACAATGTTGTCCTTTTCATACTCCCTAGTCTCTCAGTCACGTACTTCTTCTGCCTCACCGTGGTCAGATGAACCAAGATTCGGCGCTCCAGTATTCGAGGGCGATTGCAGCTCACCCGTCTGCATATTCGTAGCCTGTTCCATACTTTGCTTTGTATTACTTATACCCGGAAACATAGGCTGTTGCGCGGGAGGGTGTGCATTTACAGTAGCCGGCGATGTGGAGGGGCAACGAGTCTAGCGACGATATCGTCGCGACTACTGTCTGAACCCATATATCTAATAATTTGATCCACATGTCTAATACACCAAACCTCCATGTCCCTAATATGAATTCTATACATTTTATTTCCTATTTTTTCCTTTATTCTACCTAACTGCCAAGATTCTTTTCGTGCACTGTACCATCGAGTCCAAACGATATCGCCGATTTCAAGAGATCTTTTTCCGGCTGCCGTAAGTGAATTAGAATTATGATGTTTTAAGGGTAAAATCAAATCGAGACGCGACCGCAAATTTCTGCCGAACATTAACTTTGCCGGCGTTTCACCCGTGGTACAATGCACGGTATTTCTATAGTTAAATAGGTACCCTAATAACATGTCGTGAACTTTGTGCAAAGGTAAATTGTCAATTAATATACATTTTAACATTTTTTTACATGTTCTTACTGAATTCTCAGCTTGACCGTACTTGGCGGATGGTAAATGGAAGACGTCATGTATTTTATGCCATTCGATGAACAAAATGTCTGAAACTCGAGTGAATTAATTTTTACATCGTTGTCGGACACTAAAACATTTGGTATTCCAAAATTAGAGAAAACGCCTTTTAATTTTGTTATTAAAGCATTAGATGAGGTTCCGTTATGCATGTATAGACATTCTATCCATTTACTGTAGGAGTCGACGATTACCAGATATACCCGTAATCAATGTGCACTCGTTGCCATGGCGCGGTGGAGGGAGGCCAGGGCACGGGGGGGGGGGGGTCGCGCGGCGGGGCGGCCCGCACACTTGCGCACGTCGCACATGATCCGATCCAGCGTTCGATGTCCCGGTCAATACCGGGCCACCACATTCTACTTCTAGCGTTACATTTAGTTTTGGTTATTCCTAAATGAGAATCATGAAGCTCGCGTAACATTCCATTTCTCAACCCGAGTGGTATAACAATCCTATGTCCCCTAAAAAGACAACCATTCTCATATTGTAAATCGGACTTGCAATGAAAATAAGGTAAAATAGATTTACATTTTAATTTACGCGGCCACCCGTGTTGCATGTACCTAAGCACGGTTTTAATCGTCCTATCTCACTCCGTCGTCTGCGCAACGTCGCGGGCCGAAGTGGCCGGCGATGACGCATCGAGAAACCTAAGGCCGGCCATAGACGGACCGCATGTTGCAGTCGAGACCGACTGCTCTAGAGCGGTAGCGTTGAAGTCGTACACGACTGCAACACGACCGCATAATGCAGTCGACTACGACTGCTTGGAGCAGTTGTGTTCGACCGCAAAATAATACTGATGCGAGTTCATTTACAAGATGGATTTCGATGAAGAAACGCTGCTTCTTGTACTACTATTACGCAAGCGTAGGCGTAGAAGACACCGTAGTATGTGGGTGCGTCCAATACTACAATCAAGAGAACAGCATGGAATATTTCATACTTTGTATCCCCAGATGAGAGAAGACGCTAAAAAGTTTTTCAACTATTTTAGAATGTCCGTGGTTTCATTTGATGAATTAGTTAGTATTTTAAGCCATAAAATACAACGGACAAATTTCAAAATGAGAAAAAGCATTGCAGCTGAAGAAAGGATCGCAGTAACATTAAGGTGAGAAACAATGTTTTTTACACAAATTTTATTATACGCAACATTACAGTGTATTATTTCAAATTATCAGAAAATGCTATGTATCGACGACTGCGATGCTTCAGTATCAGCAGGAGACAAAACATCGGTTTCTTCAAGTCTCGTAGTTTGTAGTGGTCGACTGGTAGATGCTTGAGGAGGTCCAGTACAGTAGCCACTACTGAAATCATCATAGCTTGGCTGCGAGTAGGATGACGATGACTGATGGCTGAACTGCGAGTATGAGGGCTGGTGATAGTTAAACTGCGGGCGTAATGAGGTCTGATTAGAATATAAATTGACGTCAGAGGATAACACTTTGTATTTTTTTATAACTTTCAGTATGTCTGTCTTAGCATCTAATTTGTAGTCGTAAGAAATTTTTTTAAAGTCACCGTGTAGAGCCATAAGAAATAATTTGTCATCATCTGTTTTATCATCAAATGTAGTTTCGTTGTATTTTTTATTCAAATTTATCGCCAGTTGTGTAATTAAATTACGTACTTACTAGTCCTCTTACGACCACGCTGTGGTATTTTCTCTTCAGTAACTGCATCTTCAGTCGATTCATTTTCCAAACTATCTGCAATACCAGCTTTTTCCTCCGTCAATGGCAACAAGAATGACAACTGATGATCGTAAACATACTGTCGTAGTTTAATAGCTCCCGAGCCACTCTTAATTTTTTTTGTTTTATTGACATAACGTCTAAAGCCATCTCTTAACACTTTCCACTTCTTTTAAAGAGCTTTTGCTGAAAATAAAAAAAAATTTTACAGATACTTGGCAACAGGGTGCACTTTCGCTGAATTAGAATACAACTATAGAATTTCGGCATGTACAATAGGGGAAATAGTGAAAGACGTGTGCGAAAATATTTAGAAGTATATGAAAGATATTTGTTTTGAAGCACTAACCCAAGATAACTGGAAAAATATAAAAAGTGGTTTCCAAAGACGCGCCAACTTTCCAAACTGCTTGGGGGCGATCGATGGTAAACATGTAAGAATTATAAAACCAACTGATAGCGGTTCCTTGTACTATAATTATAAACACTATTTTTCTTTAGTGTTGATGGCCGTCTGTGACAGTGACTATAAATTCACTTTCATAAAAGTTGGGTCCTATGGAAGACACGCTGACCCGACAGTATTTGAAGACACTGAATTCTACAAAAAACTACAAAGAAACACGCTGAACATTCCTGCTCCTACAAAAATAACAACAACAGGTCCAGTTTTGCCTAACGTATTTGTCGCCGACGAAGCTTTCGGTTTACAAGAAAATATTATGAGACCTTTTGGAGGAAAACTATTGCCAATAAAAAAAAGAATTTTTAACTATAGACTGTCTCGGGCCCGAAGATACATCGAATGCACTTTCGGCATACTTTCTAACAAATGGCGCATAATCCATCGGGCATTAAACGTGTCTGTTGAATTATCTAAAACGATAGCCAAAGCATGCTGCATTCTTCACAACTTTGTGCGTGAAAGAGACGGCTACAACTTCGAAGATTGTTTGACAATAACGGGTTTTGAAGACCAAGCATTGCAACAAAACTTCCAGCAAGAAGGACCAGCGCTGAACTCTATCCGCGTTAAATTCGCTGACTACTTCGTAAGTGAAGAAGGACAATTAGATGGGCAATGGAAATTAGTATAGCATATAATTATAACAAGCATATTATGGAAAGAAACCGCGGATAACAGCTTTAAGATTGTTTACTAGAAATAATATTTGAGCTAAACAGCTAAAATTTAATAAAAAATTATGTGTACCTACTTACCAATATCATTTTTTATCAGGATCAAATTTCTCGCATAAGGCTCTCCATGCACCATCTTTCTTTATTTTGTCACTGTTCAATTCACTGCTGTAGTTCCAGATACATTCGTTTTCTTTAATTTCATTAATAAACAATTCGTCGTCTATATTTTCGAGAACTTTCGCCATTTTGGATGACAAACGAACAATCGACCAACATAAACAAAGGAAGCGAGTCGAGTGCGTGAGGTTTGTAGGGGGAGTGAGGCGGGAGCGGACTGAACCGGTTGCCTGCCGAGAGGAAGGGATGGGTACTCAGCTGCGAGCGGGGAGGGAGTGGCGCGCGGTTGGCAGCAACCGCTTGTAGCGGTCCGTGTATTGTGGGTCCGGCAGCTCTAAGCAGTCGACCGCACGGCGAAACTCGCCCGCAGAGCGACTGCTCCGACCGCTCAGGAACTGCTCGAGCGGTCCGTGTATTGCGGATATGAATTTTGTATGGGAACTGCAGATTGCCGTGCGGCGACCGCATGTTGCAGTCGGTTTCGACTGCAACATGCGGTCCGTCTATGGCCGGCCTAACTGCATAATGAGTGTCTATATCGTTTGTATCTACATCGTTCGACGACTCGTTGACGCATTTTACAGGAGCGCGTGAGAAGTAATCGGCCACAATATTATTTCCGCTAGATACATATTGTACGACATAGTTATAAGCGGACAATATAACTGAGTATCGCTGCAGTCTTAGCGCAGTAGTAACAGGAATACCTGTTTTAGGATTAAAAATTGATACCAATGGTCTGTGGTCGGTTTTCAGGATAAAAGGATCTTCGCGACCGTACAAATATTGATGAAAGCGTCGGACCCCGAAGATAATGGCCGTCGCTTCCTTCTGTATCTGGCTATAGTTTCTTTCACTGCTCGTAAGTGAGCGAGATGCATACGCTAGCGGGCGTTCGATGCCGTCCTCCGCCCTTTGTGAGAGTACGGCGCCGAGACCGGTCGCGCCGGCGTCCACCGCCAGCACTAGCTGCGCCGCTGGCTCGAAATGAGCCAACACGCGTTCTGACGCCAGTTCGCGCCGTATCGCTGCGACGCTTTGTCGCTGCCGTTTTCCCCATTCCCATTTTGCATCTTTACGTAATAGCTCATGTAGAGGACTCAGTACAGAAGAGGCGTTTGGAATAAAATTTCTATAGTAGTTGACTACTCCTAGAAATCTCTTAACTTCGGTGACGTTATTTGGTTCCGGTGCACTAAGAATGGCTTGTACTTTATCCGGACAAGTCCTTAATCCCGTTTTACTAATCACGTAACCCAAATACCTGACGCTTTCACTGAAAAATTGACATTTGTCTTTTTGTAAACGTAGGCCTGCCTTACATAGTCTATCTAGGACTTTACTTAGCCGCTGCATGTGGGAATTTCTATCGAGGCCCGTGACACAAATGTCATCAAGCCATATGCTTACCCCGTCTATTCCTGATAGGAGTGTCTCCATGCTCCTTTGAAAAATGGCTGGACCACTAGAAAGGCCGTACACTAACCTAGTGTATTTAAAAAGTCCTTTATGCGTATTAATTGCCGTGAGCTCCTGAGACGCGTCATCTAGGACGAACTGGTTGTAAGCGTTTTTTAAATCAATTTTACTATATTGCTCACCCCCTCCAATTTTGGCAAAAACCTCTTCAATTCGAGGCAGGGGATATTTTTCTATTATGAGATCCTTATTTAATGTAATAGAAAAATCGCCTGCGATTTTAACTTGGCCATTATCTTTTAAAACTGGCACAATGGGGGTGGCGTATTGAGAATAATTAATAGGAACAAGGATACCCAAGTGCACTAATCGGTTTAGCTCTTGTTCGACTTTATCTCTGAGGGCAAAGGGTACAGTACGCGGCTTAAAAAACTTAGGCACAGCATTCGCTTTCAACTGCAAACTGACTTTAAAGTTATTAAATGCGCCCAACTCGTCACGCCACAACGCCGAATATTTATTTAATAACTCATGCAATTCGGAATCATTTCTTATGTAATTTAATTTAGTAGTAATCACAAAATTAAAGGCGCTCATGAAATCCCTACCTAGTATAGGCGGTCCCCCATTTTTGACAACAAAATATTTAATCAATTTTGTACTGTTATTGTAACTAGTTTCTATAGTAATATAACCTAATGGATCAATCTTGTGTCCGTTATATAAGCACATTTTTACAGAACTACTACGTAATGAATATTTTAAGAATTTTTCCTTATATGTATTATAAGAAATCACACTTTTACTTGATCCTGAATCAAGCTCCATTGTCATACACTGATTACCTGTTATTACATCAATTGAAATGGGCTTATCAGTCACATACCTCAAATTAAAATTGTGGCACTCCTCACAAGACGTGTCCTTGACCTGCTCTGGTTCGCTTACCGACTCGATATGGTACATCAGCGATCTATTGACACTATCGCACACTTTCTTTAAATGACTTTTTTCACCGCACTTTTGACATTTGTAACTTTTATAACGGCACTTATCACTTTGGTGGTTCTTCAAGCCACAGACCGAACAACGAGAAAAATCTCTCGGTTGGTCGCGACCTGCTGATGTCCTGCCAGCATTAGGACGCCGTATAACCGCGCCGCTGTCTCCTTGACCTTGAAATTTCGCTCGGTATACCGGTTCCTCCTTAATTGGAGCATGTTCGCTGGTGCACAACATAACCTTCGCCTGCCTGGCATACGCCGCCTGCTCGGCTAGCTCCATAGCTACTGACAGTGTCAATGTGGATGGGTCTTGTTCGAACAACTTATCTTGTTCCGGGCCAGGGCCCAGGCCGAGGACGAAACGATCTCTTAAATTCGTTTCCAAGACAGTGCCGAAGTCACAATTGCTTGCGAGACCTCTCAATCGCGCTGCCCAGTCTCCCAATGATTCGTCTGGATGTCTGGTTGCCCCAAAAAAGTTTTCTTTATCCACAAATGAGCATTTTTTTGGCTTGAAATGACCGTCGAGTAATTTAACGAGATTCGAGTAACTTAGAGATTCTAAGTCTTGCGGGTACGCTAAGTTTCGTACCAAGCGATACGTTTCATCCGTAAGATGGGTGAGAAGAATTCCACTTTTGTTCACTTCTTCGACGCGATTTATCTTCGCAAACTGAATTAGTCTGCTTTTGAAAATTGACCATTCACTTGACTTATGGTCAAAAATAGGCAGATTTCCCAGATAAGCCATTTTTTTTTATTGTGGGTACTCCTTCTTCGTCGCCAATGATATGTTTGTGAATGCAATGAAACAACCGCTGTCTTGTAACACTCGTTTATTACTGGTTGGATGACCGTACTACACACGTATATGTCACTTACTCCACCTGACTATATGTATGTATGTATATGTATATATGTGTATATTAGTATTTATTTATATATTAGAGATTTATGTAAAGTTTATCTTATATATAATTAAAATGCATATATTCCATTTCGATTCCATATTGCTGCACCTATGTCAAATGTTCACCACCGTGGGTTGACTGGAAAGAATTCCTGAACGCATTAAATCCTCCCTTTGTAATCCTTTATTTTAAGGAATGGCATAAAGAATAAATAAATGTATGTGTATTTTTTATTTCCTGGCATTTTTATATTACATGATTAGAACTTATTATTAGAAACAGAATTTGGGTAAATCTTCTTTCTTTTAAAATATTTTAAAGATCATTTGTACCAAACATAAACATTTATTTGATTTTAAAAATCGATTTCAATAAAAAAATCATTCCCATTTCTGCAGCGAGCGCACTGTTTTAATAATACCGAAATCGAAATCCATTTTAATTTCAATTACAATAATGTGTCAAATGTTGCGTAAATTGCAACGATTGCGTGACTTACAGTTAATTAAAAGATTTATAACGTAATGATACAATTTATGAAATGAAATGAAATAATAATAATAATAATAATATGCCTGTCCTCATGTATACCTTTGGCATACTCAGGTGGACTCAGACTGAACTTAACGCCCTGGATAGAAAAGTCCGCACTACCATGACGTCCCACAGGATGCATCATCCGAGATCGTCGGTAATGAGGCTGTACTTGCCGCGAAAGCATGGTGGGCGTGGTTTCTTGAGCGCGCTCACCATGCATAATCGCGAAGTGTGCAGCCTCCGTAATTACTTCCTGGCGAGATCGGATGATCCATTCTATAAGGACGTCATTTCTTGTGATAAAGGACTTACCTCTCTATCCTTAGCCAACGAGCAATGGCAAGACCCGGCAGTGCAGACAATTTCCGACCGGGAGACCGTGTGGAAGGAGAAGGAGCTCCACGGGAGGTTCTACAAGTCTCTACATGGGCCTTTCGTAGACACAGTAACCTCCCTCCACTGGCTACGCTTTGGTGACCTCTTCGGGGAGACCGAGGGTTTTGTCTGTGCAATACAGGATCAGGTTATTAAGACCAACAACTATCGGAGATACATCCTAAAGGATGGCACCATCGACATCTGTCGAGCTTGTCGCCATCCCGGTGAGTCACTTAGGCATGTCATCTCCGGTTGTTCGGCGCTTTCTAACTCTGAGTACTTGCACAGGCACAACCTAGTAGCCAGAATTCTACACCAGGAGCTCGCTCTGAAATACGGTCTCGTGGATCGGAAATTGCCGTATTACAAGTACTTGCCGGAAGCCGTGCTCGAAAATGATCGCGCCAGGCTCTATTGGGACCGGGCCATCATCACAGACAGGACTATTCTTGCGAATAAGCCTGATATTGTGCTGATGGACCGGGCACAGTCAAGGATATTTTTGGTCGACATTACCATTTCGTGTGACGAAAACCTCGTGAAAGCCGAAACAGATAAGCAAACAAAATATCTGGACCTGGCTCACGAGGTGACCGACATGTGGGGTGGTCTGCCGACCGAAATTATTCCTGTAGTCGTCTCTGCAAACGGGCTAATCCCAGTCAGCCTCTCGGGTCATCTGAGGCGGCTGGGTCTACGTGGCGGACCGCTCCAGGCTCAGATGCAGAAGGCGGTGCTCCTCGATACCGCCCGCATCGTCCGCCGGTTTCTTTCCCTTTCCCCCTAACCCTCGGCCGTTTGGTCTCCCCTGCCGAGGGCCTCCATCTGGTTGGGCTTTTATTTATATATGTATTTTTATATTTAGTTTATGTTATTGATACTTATGTATATTTATCTTTTCATTTCCATTTATAATTATATATTTATAGAACCCAACCAGATGAGAAAACTATATTGATAGCCCACATAATAATAATAATAATAATAATATTCCACAACTATCACACAACGCCATCTAGTCCCAAGCTAAGCAGAGCTTGTGTTATGGGTACTAGACAACTGATAAACATACTTATATATTTCTAAATACATAAATATTATAGATAAATTACACCCAGACACAGAACAAATGATCGTGCTCATCACACAAACACTTGTCCTGGGTGGGAATCGAAACCACGACCTCCGGCATAGCAGTCAGGGTCACTAACCACTAGACCAACAGGCCTGTCACTACTAATCTTTATTCGAACTAAAATTCTCTTTATTTTTTTGATTTAAGAAATAAAAAAGATATTTGTCTTCTTCATCATCGAATTCAAAGTCTACTGCTGGACGTGGCCATCTCTCGTTTTAGGAAGATTTGCCTAAATCATCACTTTTGGCGTGTGTGTAATGACTGTCGCCGGCGGTTATTGATGATAGCAGTACCAGACGTCTCATGTTCTATTTCTGCTCCCAATCCCCGTAAGGGGTATTTTACGTGTTAATTAAATGGAATGCTAATATCACCATCTATCAGAAACTGATAAACCATTTTATCATTTACCATAGGCGCGTTTTAAGACAATAACCACTTATATAACATAACTTTTCAACTATAATCTTAGTGCTACGCCGCGTACGCATCAATTAGCTGCACAAATGTGTGAAATCCCCGCGGTTTGGTCGTTCTGTTTCTCTAAAACTCTAAAATAGTGAATAGTTTTCATTTCCTCATAATCTTTTTTTTTATTAAAAAAACCCACAGCGATTTAACAATTTTAAGGACTTAAAGTATACAGCTTAAAAAAAAGGCCTATTAAAGGTTTTTTCAGTTATATAAACAAAATATATTATGGACGGTACAATTTAACTATTCTTTGGATTTATTATAATATGTATGTACTAATCTAAATATATATATGTATATATATATATATATATATATATATATATATATATATATATATATATTCACAGATATGTAACTAAATGTTTATACTAATTACACTTTTGTATATGTATATGTAGAAGTAATATTTGTATTATTTATTTCTCTGCAAAACTTTTAAATGCAGCCCGATATTAACATTCTTTTATACACTCAACAATCAAGTAAGAAATGATTATACTAAATGATGCAAAGTATGAATTTATTTTCATATTATAATAGAGTTGATTTATGTTCGTTACTATTTATTTTTGTGTAGGGAGTCCTACTAGATGGAGTAACGACCTGGTAAGACATATATGAAGTCGACGGACGCATGCGGCTCAGAATCGTGCCTTGTGGCATTCCCTGGGGGAGGTCCACGTTCAGCGGTGGACTTGTAAAGGGCTGTAATGAGGGTCATCATGATTAAGCAAACCAAAATGATTTACTCGTTTTGCACCTCATTTAGAATTTTAAGAGCTTTAGCTTTAAAGGCTGGTTTACTAAAAACAAAGAGATCTATATCACTAAAGATCTCATCGTATGTCCTGAGCAATCAGTTTATAGGCGCATTACGTGCATAATTGGTGCCAGCAAACGGCACATGCAATAAAGGGGGCGGCCGACGACGGACACGACGACGGTACGTTGTATGTTATGCTCGCCACCAACTTAGTGCAGTCTACCTGTCCACGGATAATATCATACAAAAAACATACGTCCATTAATTTACGTCTGTTTTCGAGTGTCAATAAATTATAAGATTGACAAATATTTTCATAGGTTACAAGTGGTGATTTGAAAAAACGATAATTTAGATAATTGATGAATTTTTCCTGTATGCGTTCTATACGATCTTTATAAGTAGCGTATTGGGGAGACCAAATTGGACTGGCAATTCTAATATACTCCGAATATAAGCATTATACATAATTTTAAGGGTATTAATATCTTTAAAAGGCTTGCAAGTTCTCATCACAAATCCAAGATTTTTAAAAGCCTTGTTATCAATTTCGTCAACATGCTTTGATAAAGCATTTTATTGTCAAAATGAACTCCTAAATCTCTAACAGTAGATGTTCTTTGTATTGGAATACCATTAAAATTGTAGGAGAATGAAATAGGATTTTTTTACGTGTGAAGCTAATACATTCGCATTTATCAATATTAATTGTTATGTTGTTAGCAGTATAATAAGCTGATAAAGCGGTTAAATCAGTTTGCATTTGATGACAGTCCTGCTCAGTACGGATATTGTAAAAAAATTTTTTGTCATCGGCGTACATTAAATGTTGTGAGAAACTTAAAACAAGTAGTAATATCGTGAATATAAGCGTTATACAGTAAAGGCCCCAGATGTGATCCTTGAGGAATGCCTGTTGGTATTTTGATAAAGTCCGATCTATATCCACCTATTACAACAGCCTGGGATCTGTTACTCAAATAGGATTTTATCCACCTGAGTAAATCCCCATGTATGCCTAACAATTGTAGTTTATTCAGTAAAATGACATGGTCCACACGGTCGAAAGCTTTTTCGAAGTCCGTGTAGACCACGTCTACCTGACCGCCTCCATCCATATTAGACAAAACATAGTTAGAAAAGCACGCCAGGTTAGTAATAGTAGAACGATACCTTAGAAATCCGTGTTGAGTTTTTGGCAGTCCCTTACATATTACGGGATATATAAGATCATAAATGGTTTTCTCAAAAACTTTGCCAATAGTATTTAAAATTGAAATGCCCCTATAATTTTCAATTTTAGTTTTAGTTCCCTTTTTATGTACAGGAACAATGTGTGCTCTATTCCAGATATCCGGAAATACACCTTCGTTAAGAGACATATTAAAAATGATAGCGATAGGGACACACAAAGTTTTAGCACAGTTACGTCAAAATAAAGGGGGAATGCCGTCACATCCTGCTCCTTTAGAAATATCAAGTAGTCTAAGTCTTTTCTCAATAGTGAATGTAGGGATAAACAGTTTAGATATATTATCATATGTAGAAGTGGCATTGCCTTCTTCTAATATTTTATCAGAAGGGTCACTGAAAATGTTTTTGAAAAAAGTATTAAAAGTATCACATATTTCTTTACCACCCGTTACCTTATTGCCGTAAGGTATGATAATTGTTTTGGATAATTCGATCCACCACGCAAAGACTTAACGTATGACCAGAATAACCTCGGTTTGTATTTAATGGCTTCCTCGGTACGTTGAGTATATATAGCAAAGCAAGCATCCTGAACCCGATTTTGTCGTTTACGTAATAATAAAAACTCGTCATAATCTAATAAATTGCCGGACCGTTTCCATTTTTTGTGTTCTTTTGATTTTTCTTTAATTATTTTTAATAAAGCGGAACTGTACCAGATAGGGTATTTGTATTTATTATGATAGGACTTAAGTGGTACGTGTTGCCATATAGCATCATTTATTATATTATAAAAGTTATCACAAGCCTCTTGGACCGTGCTAGATTGTAATTGTGTTCGCCAATCGATGCTATTTAGAGTTTCATTTAGTTTCTCATAATTGGTTCTATTGAAATCATATTTAGGCTTAGATGCTTCAGTAAGTAGTAAACGGTGTGATTGAGACGTCTAAAATTTCCAGTACTAACGGAGGATGGGCGCGGTCAACCTTTAGAAGGGGCGAGTTGCAAATTGCAACTTCAAGTGGAAGATTTGAAAATGCCAAATCTAAAGTATTAGCGGCATAATTTTTTAAAACTGTTATATTGCTTGAGACCGAGAAAGCTCAGTTCATCTGTTAACCTTACACCAGCACTTTTAATTTCAGCATTGCCTTTATTTAAATGTGTTGGGTCCTGAGTACTCCATGAGATGCATGGAAGATTAAAATCACCGATAACTAAAATATTTTTACCAGTACTATTTGAGATTACCACAGATTTTAGTGTTTGCAGTAAGTAATCTATTTCAACTGGCATATGTGAAACATTAGGAGGGATGTAAATCGCAATAATGTACAAATCTGCAGTAGCAGAAATTGCATGTGCCGGTACTAACAGCATTAACATATCAGGCGGTGAGCAGTTATTCAGACATTCAGTGACTAAGGGAGTTGCACATAACTCATTATGCACTAAGATCATGACCCCGCCTCCTGTCTTTTTATTGCATGATAATAAGTCTCGATCACACCGAAAAACTTCATACCGATCGTCACATAATTCTCCGTCGAAAATCCCTTTATGCAACCATGTCTCATGTCAACAATAATATCATAATCATTTCTTAAAATCTGCTGTCTTAATTGCAAACATTTAGTTCTCAGCCCCCGTGTATTTTGATAATATATTTTAGATCTTTACTTTTATTTAACGTATCGAACTTAGAACTTAGAATGCTACCAATTGTTTACAACTTATAGTATAAAAGTTATTATACAACTGGAAAATATTTATAATAAATATAATTGTTTCGTAAAATAGAGGGGCTGAAACACAAAAACACAGATTACAACACTGTGTACAAAAGTGATGTTGATTATAGGTTGACAGAAAAAAGCGATGAATAGTTTTGCTGAATGAATAGATTCATTTGACATAAATATCGAACTAGTATAACGTATTATATGTTCATCCTTTGTACACCATGTAGGTATATAGATATGTCTTAATATTTAAGTTTCCCACTAATGTAAACAGAACGAATAAAATGTATAAATAAATCCATATTGAAAGTTTAAATAATGCATTATTATTAACTATTTGAAGGTATTGTAAGAATTTATTTTTACGCTCCGGCACTAATGTTCTTTTAGCAGTGATAAATATGACAATGAAGTTAAAATGCGTTATAGGTCGATCACTATAAACAGGTGCGATAAATGATTTTAGTGATAACGTATATGTATAGAATTTGATGTTAAATATTAATATATTAAAAACAGTGATTTTTAAGCGGCTTACTGTTAGTTTATGATAATTTTGTTTGAAATATGCAAAGTAAATTATATTTTTGGGGAAGAGATAATTTTTGTTATCAGTGCCATTATGACAAAGAAATAATAATTTATTAGCTGTATCATTAACATTCTGCAAAATTTTTGTAATGTTAGCTTTTGTACATGAAATGTGACCGTCCACAATTCGATGCACATTAGTTAAGCGTAGAAATAACATTGTAAGTAACGTGTTTTCTAGCATAGAGTACCTATTCCGAACAGAGCTGGCAAATAAAGGTTTTTTCATAAACATTAAATATTGAGAATTTAAACTAAATATAGCTATTGAGACATATCTTAGACAATTAACGTTGTAAATACAGTACACATTATATAATACGGAAATATATAAATTTAACAACGAGAAAAGATTATTAAAGAGAATACTTATTTGGAAACACTTAGTTTTTTTCAATAGTTGTTTATTAAAGGGGGTTAAATGTTCGTTAATATATATGGGTCTGCTTTCTTCTATTACATCGATATCTCTTGAGGTAATCCGAGCTTTGCGGCCCCGTGAAATTATGTTGTCCTTCAAGAGCCTTGTTCGCATTTTAGCTATTATGACTCTGGGACGACCTTGTAATTTTATTTTCGGAGAAACTCTATTCACTTGTAAAATATCATTTGGCGGAATATCGACCAATATGTTTTCCAATGTACAAAATAAGGTCTTGAAGATTTTCGCTTTTGCATTCCGGCACACCGACAATTTCAATATTTGATAATCTCTCTCTCTGTTCACTTGAGTTCAGTTGTGATTGTAATTGCATATTTTGCTGTTTTATTATAACAATTTCCATCTCTATTTCACGTGTTTTCTTAGTATCGACAGCTAAAGTTTCAATCTTTTTTACTTGCTCGTCATGCTGGTCAGCATTGAATTGTACCGACTGCTGGAGACTATTAATTCCTTTTTGTGTTGCCACTTGCTGAGTTTTTAATCTCACTATGTCAGTCTTAATCTCTGTGTATTCCTTACGCATATTATTGATCTCTGCCTTCACCTCGACTAAAATCTCGTTCAGTTTTGCAAGGTCGTTCTTAATCAAATTATTTATAGTATCATTTATTTGAAGTAAATTATTATTAAAATCTGTCTTCCAATCATCCATCTTTTTCAATATATTATCAGTGAATAATTTGAATGAATCTGAAATATCGTGATCATACTTGCGTTTTCGAGTGACAATGTTGGATAGATCCGGATCGGAATCAAAACGTTTGTTTGTTGGAGAGCGCTGCATTATCAAAAAATATCACTTCTTTACGTTCATTAATCTATGCATGTGCGAATAGCTTGATATATTACCGATCTTTGTGCGTTGAGGTGGGGATCGCAGTTACACGTAGACTGACGTTTGACTGCACCCGTCGATCATCGAAGTTGACTACTATTCTCAATATTATGACTATAGCAATTAGATACTTTTTCAAAAATATTTACTGTTTGCAATGTTTTTAAAAATTCCTCGATAGTCTGAATACGTCCGTCCACAATAACGCGTGGTCGTACAATCATCTTAAACAAGTCCGGGTTTTCTGGATCTTCGATCTGGTTGGACTAATAATAATATCAAGTCTCTCTTTACCATGTTTTGTGACGAAGTCATAATGATAAACTGTAACACTGGATATTCTAGTACAGGTTCCGCTCTCTTACAATGGCCAATCATTAGTTGAGTGAGTGTTAAGTTAATGATTTCTTATATTTACGCGAACACTACACATTTAAATAATACTAGTTTTTACGGATTCTCTTACCGCTCAGGGGACATACAAGAGCACACATAAAGGATTCCTACCATTTTGTTTCAGTGAGATTAAAGACCTACATCTGGCAGACAATGAAACTATGGTCAGTTTTGATGTGCAGTCATTGTTTACATGTTTACCTGTTGAAGACTGCATCTCAATTGTCACTAGAAGGCTGGAAGAAAACAAAATGCCTGTAGAATATGCAGTATTACTCAAACACTGCCTTACATCTGGCTACCTATTGTGGAAGGAGGAGTTCTACAAGCAAGTAGATGGTGTGGCGATAGGCTCACCTGTATCTCCCATTGTCGCCGACATATTCATGGAAGACTTTGAGGAGAAAGCCCTACTTACTACTTCTCCCATAAATCCAAGATTCTACAAGCGGTATTTAGACGACACTTTCACAATTCTACCTTTAGATAAAGTAACTACATTTTTAGACCATCTTAATTCTATAATTTCTTAAATTCAGTTAACAATGGAGTTAGAGGCAAACAATTCTTTAGCTTTTCTAGATGTGTTAGTAATTCGGAATCCTGACAAAACCTTGAGCCATACTGTGTATAGATAAAAGACCCGGACAGATAGGTATTTAAACGGTGATTCTCACTACCATCCGTCACAGTTAGCTACCGTGGGCAAATCTTTATTTCAGAGAGCACGAGGGATCTGTGACAGTAAACACCTGGCTGCCGAGCTCCACCACATCAAGCAAGTTTTGCATGACAACAAGCTTCGGGTCCCGTGCCTACGTCACAGTGAACGAGTGAAACCGGCCACAGTCGAGCGTGTACCTGCTGTACTGCCATATGTTAAAGGAGTCACTGACAAGATTGGCTGCATTTTGAAGCGCGCTTCCATCAAAAGATACTTCAAACTGCCGAAGAAGATTGGTCAGTTTCTACCATCAGTCAAGTGTAACGTCCCTCTGCAAGATGCAGGAGTGTACAAGCTTGATTGTGAATGTGGTCTCTCCTACGTAGGACAAACTAAAAGATCAATTAAAGCCCGCGTTAAAGAACATATAGCTGATGTGAAGAATCGACGCTCCGGGAAGTCTGCAGTCTGTGAACACGTACAGGATCGCCCCCGTCACTACATCGGATTTGATAGACCACAAATCCTCGCTAAAGAACACCAATTCCTTGCAAGGATGATTCGCGAGGCTATTATATAGAAATCAATCAAACCATCTGCTTGGGATCCCATAATAAATAAAATTAAATCCCAACCCAAGCATATAACTGCAAGACTTCAAGATACCATAAGTTCATACTGTGTAGATCGGAACAAAAGTTAAATTTTAATCTATGGTAACCGCGGTTAACTATGACATTTGGACATTGAAAATCTCAGTCATCATGGGTGCTGTAAAGCGCTCGAAACGTCGGATATTTAAAAAGTTTAAAAAGTTATATTTAACGTGATAGAATCCGTAAAAACTAGTATTATTTAAGAGTGTTAAGTTTAAATAATACGCTGTATAAAATAAGCGATTAATTTTTTTAATACTATGTATATGTGTACCATTGAATACAAGTTTATTAACATATAAGAAACTAAACTAAAAGTGTCTAACACTATAACTTTCTGAGTTATAGTGCTAGGAACACTGGTTCCGTTTCTTCAGACGAAAAAGAATTAACCCTCTTGTCACCAACAGCAGCTACCAATCACAAATACTCTTTTTTTAAACATAACCGCGCGTGGATCCCACGGACCAATAGTTAATATGCTTACAGTAAATGGCATAAATGTTGCCGATACAAAGTAATGTAGCTGAGACAAAGTTTTAAACATCAAAGTCCGGAATTATTGTAACTATCTGCACTTTTGAATTATAAAAAGACGAGGTTAAATATAAGAATAAAAGCTTCCGGAGAATTTTGACCGACCGATGTTGAGATATTTTAATTACAGTTTTATTGTTATAGAATAAAAATATAAAAATAATAAAAATAACTCAGATGGTTAACGCTCGCTGTAAATATAACAGAACGCGAGTAACCAGGGTTCGATCCTCGCCGGCATCAATGAAATTGTTAAATGCAATTTTAATTGCTGATTTACCACGCGCTCAGCGGTGAAGAAAAACATCGTGAGGAAACCTGCATGTCTGAGGAATAAGAAAAAAATATTTCGAAAATATGTAAAGTTCGCCAACACGCATTGGGGCAGCACGGCGGATACTTCCTTGCCCTAAAACCCTCTCAGAAATGAGTGGAGGCCTGTGCCCAGCAGTGGGACGTATATAGGCTCTAACTTTACCTTACTTTTTTTATTGTTATAGAATAGATTCTGCTCATACTTACAAAAGATTTCATCATCATCATCAACAACAATAATAACATTTTTTAATAAAAATCGTTACACCCGCTCTAAGATATTCTCCTGTATCGTAGATGCGGTTCAAATACACAAATTTTACAAGGACAAACCAGGGCTGGATCAATTATTCAGATTATAATTATAGATCAGCGCCGCACTCATTTTTGTTCAGTTTCAAGTTTGTACAGTAGGGCTACGATGGCTATCCGAGTACAGGATCAGAGCTCGAAACCTATCCAACTGCAGAGAGGTGTAAGACAGGGTGACGTTATATCCCCGAAACTTTTCACCGCTGCGTTGGAAGACGTTTTCAAGCTACTGGACCGGAAAGGATACGGTATTAACATAATTGGCGAGTACATCACTCACCTTCGATTTACCGACGATATAGTCCTTATGGCAGAATCGCTGGAGGACCTTAGCACTATGCTCAATGACCTCAATGGTGTCTCCCAACGGATAGGTCTTAAGATGAACATGGACAAAACAAAGATCATGTTTAATGTCCATGTCACACCTATGCCGGTAGTTGTTGGGAGCACTATGCTCGAAGTTGTTGATGAGTACGTTTACCTGGGACAAATAGTCCGACTAGGTAAGTCCAACTTTGACCGAGAGATCAATCGACGGATTCAACTCGGCTGGGCAGCGTTCGGGAAATTACGACACATCTTCTCGTTAGGTATACCTCAATCTCTGAAAACTAAAGTGTACAACCAGTGCGTGTTGTCAGTTACTGACTTACGGATCAGACACGTAGTCCTTCACTGCTGGCCGTATGAGGACGCTCAAGGTCACTCAGCGAGCTATGGAGAGGGCTATGCTCGGAGTTTCTCTGCGTGATAGACTCAAAAATGAGGATATCCGCAGTAAAACCAGAGTGACCGACATAGCCCAACGGATTAGTAAACTGAAGTGGCAATGGGCCGGCCATATAGCTCGAAAAACCGATAATCGATGGGGAAGAAAGGTTCTCAAGTGGCAGCCTCGTACCGGTAGGCGTAGTGTAGGGCGACCCCAACTAGATGGAGTGATGACCTGGTAAGACATGCAGGAAGTCGATGGATGCAGGTGGCTGAGGACCGTGCTTTGTGGCATTACTTGGGGGAGGCCTATGTTCAGCAGTGGACTTGTGAAGGGCTGTAATGATAATGATGACGTTGGAATGGTTTTCCCTTCGTATGACGAGAAAATTATGCGATCAATACATTTTAAAGACTTAAAAACAATAGGCGGTTTACAATTAAAATTATTTTTAATGGATCTTATTTTTTAAAAATCTTCAAAACTTGTTTGCAGTAAATGTAAATGCCTATGGGGCCAAAGCATCCACTTACCATTAGGTGGACTGCGTGCTCGTTTGTCACCATTATTCTATGAAAAGCATTAAGGTTACTTGACTGATTGTTAATTACGAGTGTTTATTCAAATAATTATCAATCACATATAATATAATAATAATGGCGAATCTTATATATAAAAAGTAATGTTTGTTTGTTTAATATTTTATGCGCTGCAATATCGTTCATCAGATTGCGCTAAAATTTTTTAACTTATTGCTTGCACTTGTGTGAAGTTTTTAGGGATAATACAATTAACTTTATGTGACGCGCATATCGTACCGACAGATTTATTTGAAAGTTATATATCGTTCAACATCAATGAATGCACTATCATTCCTAATAAAGCAATATAACTCTTCCAAACTTAAAAAAAAAATATTTCACACAATTATTTCTTCGAAGGCAGCATCGCGCCGGGTACCAACTAGCTGAGTTCTTAATATTTTTTACAATAAAAAGAATACTAAGTAAATGTTATCATTTATATAGTGAAATTGAAATATGTACATTTGAATAGTACACCGAATTTTTACTAATATCCATTTCAAAGAAGGTGGATGTGACTTTTGGGTTATATTAAATCATCATAATCATCATAAACATAACATCTCTTTACAGGCCCACTGTGGAACTTAAGCCTCCAAAGAATGCCACAAAGCGGTCCTGAGTAATGTGCATCCATTGAATCTTTCTTCCCAATTGGTTGTTATTACCTCTCTGGCTTATTAATCTCTTGGGCTTTGTCAGTTACTCTGGATTAACTGCGGATATTCCCATTTCTACATATGTATAATATATTCATTTATTTGCTACACACAATATAACTGGCAGTAAGTAGGTGGCGTGGATATTGTAGCGACAAATTTGTTATACATATTTATATTTCATTCATCTTCAACGACTGTATTTTAATTCCTATTTATACAATATAACTCTTCCAAATTTAAAACCATATATCCACAATTATTTTTTCTGCGCCAGCAACGCGCCGGGCACCAGCTGGTATATTATATAAAAAAGGGTATTTACAACAATAGATATAGATACCACTATTATAAGATAATAATTTTTCATTTAAAGAAATATTTTGTATTACAGTCTGGATTTTCTTTACAATTTCTACGACGCAAAAGAGAAAAACTATGAAAAGTGTAACTTTGATGTAGGGAGTTGCGGTCAGTTGGCGGAGTATTTTGTATAGCCTGCGCTTTGTGGGAAATGAGGCTTTATGTGAGAACTTTTGAAGTGAACTGGTACTTAAAAGCGGCATCTTTTGTTTTATGTAATGACTAAATCAATCACTTACTATTGGTTTTTCGGACGTATTGTTTTCGGTCCTTTAATAAATGACGACGTGATAATTCTTTCTAGTTAGAACAATTAACATAGTGTTTGTACTGTTTCCAGTATTAGTAGTGTGTACCAACAAAAATGTGAATACTTGCAATATTTCTTATTTGAAAAAACATGTCTTGAACAAATTTGTCTATTTTCTTATATATTATATTTTAAAAATAAAAAGACACAAGAAATAGAACACATTTATTGAATTTAGATGTCCACAGCACACATTGAGGTAGCACAAATACAATCATAGGAGTAATAAAATAATGAAATAAAAAAGAAACAACAACAAAATTGAACTTAGCAATCAATATGAACTAGGTGGTAGGATTTATTTTTTGTCTAAAAGTTCAGTCTGGGTGGGTCCGACTCTTTTACCTATTTCTGTTGCCAAATAAAAGGGTGTAAAAAGCTGGTATAATTCATAACTGTTAGGCATTCCATCTTATTCCGCAGGTGTGGCAACGAACCTGTAGATTTCTTTGAGTCAAGTTGGCTGCAGGTGTCCAAAATCTGCAGTAGCTACTTACTATCAAGTGGACTGTTAATTAGTTTGTCACTTAAGTTTGAGAAAAAAACTCTTTTCGTTTTCATTTACCAGTGTCTCTTAAACCAGTGTGTTTATATCTAAACATATAGTTTATTCTCCGTTGCATTGCATTACGGCTGCAACACGAATGGTTCATCTCGACTGGGTAACGACCATGCCCTTACATATTACCAGCGTACAATTGCAGTAAAATAGCAATAGAGGACGTAAAGGTAATATGGTCATCTGTGATAGCTCTGTGATACGATAGCTCTTCATCGGTCAAGCAAATAACAAAGGGTCAAAAAGGCGCTGCTTTTTCAACGCCATTTTGACAGTTGAAATTATAGTAAATATTTTAATCGGTTTAATATGGTGTAGTGTGTTAGTTTTTTTAATGAGATTTGACGAAGTGTTCTTATTATTAATATATAATAAACAACATATATTGCCAATGCTTGTTTGGTATTTTCCTTAACATATTAGTTATAGTATACGAATTTGTGTTTTTGTCTCTGACCTTCTCCCAGTTTAGGTTTTATACTCGTAGGGCGGCAACGCTTAAGGGGACCATATTACCCAACCGTACCTTAATAGTTTTATTTGGTGAGTAACGTTAATCGCATGACCCTTTTACTAGTTACAAGGCATTTAATTTTAATCTTAAGGAGTGACAATTCATTTTCATTTTGATTTCCAATTGAGGAAAGTACTGAGCGTCTACGAGCCACGGTTTCCATTTATTATCAAGCAATTTCTTTTCAGTCAAAGAAAAATTGGAGATGTCCTGGCAGGCAAGATGTGATGTGCCCCACATCCCAAGAAGCACCAATGTTCCGTGATGTAATACGGAGCTTTTGTATTTATGGCGCAGTACTTCGTACATTTCGATAGCGGTATTTGGAATTCACTTGTTCCTCGTTTTGTATAATACCTACGTCACCCGTACTTGTGTGAAAAAGGAGAAGTGTCAATCACTGTCTATTATAAACAAAAAAAATATTTCTCCTCTCAAATCCATCAATAATACTTAGCCATTAATATTATCCATTAATATTACCCTTTAACATTTTATATCACGTATATTCTGTAAGCTGCGCACATTACTGCGTAATCGTAAGATGCCAAAGAAGAAACATTATATACACACACACACACATATATATATATATATATATATATATATATATATATATATATATATATATGTATATATATATATATAATGTTGTACTCTTTTAAGTTCTTTTTGATAAATCTGTTCATATAAATTTAATTTAAGTGTTTCTCTGTAATATCGAAATAACTGACTATAATTTGTATAATCAAAGGGGGTAGGGGAGATACGCAATGAAACGGACGTTTAACTTTGGAGTATTATTAGATACTGTAATTAAAATCTTAGAAACTCGTTATCTGTCCTTAAAAAATTCGGAGGTATTATAGTATTAGTAATACAACATCTTTTATGAAAATGAAATTTATTTTAAGAAATATTTTAGGTTTTTTTTTAACTCGCTAATTGTCCGTTTCATGACACAGAAGCATTGAACAGGACAAAGGGTGTCTTGAAACGGACTAGGAACCAATGTTATACTTTTTGCTATATAAATACGCAAGGTTTCACAAATTATTTTATTTTACATTATAACCCTTATTTAAACAAATCAAACACTTTGGTACAAAACAAAATGAGATCAAAAAATTTAACAATTACAAAAAAAACGACATTAAATAATTAGACTCTTCTTAATCTTCTAACAAAAATGAGATCCTGGCTTCATTATGGTAAAACAATATAAGTAGGTATCAAAAATATTCCTTAATAATATTAGGACTAACTAAAAATCATAAACTGTTTACTTATATCCTATAATTTTATACCCATACATTAAAAGTAATCAGTCTTCCCGTTACCAAGTTGGAGTATTAATTGCAATTATTACAAAAATAATTGTTCATACCCTTCAGACCACATGTCTCGTGTGCCCATTTCTTACAAATAGTACACATTAACCAGTCGACACTGCTGCATAAATAAGCCCCATTACAAACAGTGCAATAGTCATCATTTTTGTTGCTTTTTTTTGCGGTGCTTTTCGCCTTGCATTTTCTCTTAGCCTTAGATGTAGATGAAGATGATAGATTATATGTAGAGCCATCAGACGTAATATCGGAATCATCTGATTCTCGGAGTGAAAAATCGGAATCTGACGACTCTGAAAATGTCTGTATTAGCTTTTTCATGTTTTTGGAAGTTTTCATCTTTTGCTTCCTTTTTTGAATTTTTTTTTAGCAAAATGTTTTTCAATTAATGCGTCCTTCTCAGGCGTGTCAGTTATAACCGTGCTTTTCATCTTCCTAGGTTGGTTCTGAGTTTTCTTTCTAGGCAATGCCTTTGGATAAGGTCGGATACATTCAGGAGATAAAACCATGGTTGATGGATTCGATTCTGAGTATGTTATTTGTGGAGTGAAGCTAGAAGAGATAGCAGCAGAGGTATCGGGAGCATCGACAGTAGATAGTATTTCAGCAGAAGTTCCAGGAGCATTATCAGTTGATACTTCAGCATTAGGGAGCTCAGCTGCAGGTCTGTCAGTGACAAAAGATGTCAAAAAATCATCCTCAGTAAACGTATTTCTATTAAATGGATGAATACCAGTTTTTTGAAATCCTGCGATAGCATTTTCCATAGAAAATGCGGCAGTATACGCTGTATTGGCAAATTGAGCCACTTCGTAAATCGATACTGTCTTTCCGGGATTAGATAACATCCATGCATTCATGGCCTCCCTATACCGAGCTTTAAATGGTCCATAAACAGAAACATCAAGCGGTTGGAGGCGATGGCTACAGTGAGGTGGAAACGTTAAGATTGTTATATAATTATCTCTAGCCAATGTGACAACGTCGATTGTTATGTGGCTAGAGTGATTGTCACATAGTATCAAACAGGGGTTTTCCTCAGACGGCTTTACGAATTTGATGAAGTGTATCATGGCTTTGTAGAAACTCTCTTCTGTTATCCAACCACTTGGGTTGGCTAAGCCGAGTGACCCTTTTGGACCGCCTTGTAACATGAATTCCTTGAAATGGACTCTAGGAAACACAAATACCGGAGGTACGGTGCCACCTGAAGCATTAATGAATCCAAGCATTGTGATTAACTGTCCTCTCTCTGCCGATGTCACCTGTCCAACTTGTTTACAGCCTCGCGTTGCAACTACTTTTGGTGGGTTAGTCACTGTCGAACATCCAGTTTCGTCAAGGTTCCATATCATATGAGGTTCAATTTTCTTCTTATTCAATATATTTGCAAGATTTTCGTAAAACTTACCAACGTTTTCTTGGTTAAAAGATGTAGCCCTGGACAGAGAAGTATTTTCTGGTTTACGTACTGATAAAGATGGATTCCTTTTCATGAAACCACGAAACCAATCCTTCGTAGCCTTTTGTCGCTCAATCCACTTTTCGGGCGCTATATTATTTGCAACTGCAAATTGATAAGCAAGCTCCTTCACCTGGATTGTAGTGAGCCCATAGCACATCTTTGAAGATCTTTTTAAATAATCGGCTAATAGTTCTTCTTGTTCCTGAGAAAAAATTCTTCTATTTCCAATATTGGGATTATGAGTGAACGTAGTTGAAGACTCTTTAGCTTTTTTAACGATATCCGCCAAATAAGACTTCGATATCTTATATGCTGAAGCTACTGAGCGAATGGATTGGCCTTTATTTAATACTTCTTTCACAGCAGACTCTATTGCCGCTTTCTCTGGACGAACTCTCTTCTTTGGTGGCATCTTATGAACAAAGAAAACCAATTTAAGAGACTAGGTATACAGGAGTAATGAATCGGACAGGCACTGACGCATTGAATTGGACGTCCGTTTCAACACGACTGTACCTGTCCAATTCATTGCAAACCTTAAATACATATATAACCAAATTCCATAAAATAAGTATTAATAAGATTATAACTCACCGTTCCATGTATTTTTGAGAATATATCACAACAAATACGATTATCACAATAGTGACCCAAGTTATTATCGAATTTTAAACCATTTGGCAAATATACGTTATTTTTTACAAAACTCAAGTGTTGAAGAACACGCGAAAAAGTAAACAAAATAATGGCCGCCGGTAGCTGTCATTATTGTGGGTTTGTCTATGGTCATCAGTGCTGCCAACAAACAAATGAAATGAATATTTTCGTTAAAAATTTTCGAGATATCGTAAGTGTCCGTTTCATAACGCGTCCGTTTCATTGCGTATTCCCCCTAATATATGTACATGTCAAAATGACAAGAATAACCTTCTTTCCGTTTTTCTGTCTGTCTGTCTCTGTTTGTCGGGGCTAATCATCCGAATAGCTGGAAGGATTGTAATGAAACTTTAAGAACAGATAGAGAGCATTGCCAGGAGTGATCTAGGGTATATTTTATCCAAAAACTTCGAGATTTTTATGGCAACATTTGGAGGATAAAGTCTGCGCTAAAACTCATCAGAATTTGGAATCTCTCCTCAGGTTTTTAATTGTATAAAAAAAGTGCTGGATGAGCCATTTTTAGGTGAGTTTTCAGTCTCATTGTTGGTAACTCTCTAATCGCTTTAGGTATCTTATTAGAAAATCCTATACACATTATGTAACAATTTCTATGCAACAAAACTGTCTTGCAGGCAGACATTAACAATCTATTTGGGTCCATTTTACCTAGAATAGAATAGAATGGAATATTTTTTATTCAATATGGATTACATGTTGTAATTCTTATTGAAAGTAATTTTTTACTTTATCACTGGTTAGTAAAAAACCTATGCCCTGGGAAGAACCAGCGAGAAACCTAGCGGGACTTTTTTAAATAAATTTTACAATGTCAATGGTCACAAAATATTTAGAAAATTTATTTTAGAAATAGCTTGGAAGGGACCACCTCATTCCCAGGAGGTTATTATCAACCATATATTGAACCTAAACATAATTTGCAAAATAAGGTTATATTATGTAATACACTATTATTATTTTTATAAATACTTTATGTATAAAAAATTATTTGTATTTGTTTATAATTTTGATTAATTTTGCTATTTTTATGTCTAAATCTTTTTTATTCTAAGATAACTCATTTCTTTATTTAATTCTCCTAATTATTCTTATAGTGATAGCGCGTGTAATCTACGAGTGCATGATCTACTGAAACGGGTACTTTTCAACAACTGACTTGATAATTTTTTTGATATGTCACAAAGAATTCCTTGCCATTACTCTAAACTCCATTTGTCTTTTTCTTCTAATTACGTTCATGCAATTTTAGTATCGGAGATCTGGTTAAAATCATCTTTGCATTTAACTTTATATCCCTTGCCAGGTTACGTGCTCATAAGAAATGATCGCACCCATAAAGGAGGCAGTAGGGTGGTGCGTGCTTCGGTTCCGTATAAAAAGTGTTAGTCTCTCCATTTTATTACACAGACTCAGCGGAGTTTTTAGTTATGAAATTTGATGTCAAACGCACTAGAATGCTTCTAGGAGTAGTGTATTTCCCGCCCTCCTCTGATATTTTCGCCCCTTTAGAAACGGCTCTCGATGACATTTGTTTCGAAAACACACTCTGTATAATTATGGGCGATTTTAATAACGATTTGTTGTAGGTTTCTCTTCGTTCTCAAAAACTTCAGTCAATCACGGAGTCAGTCAATCTTTCCTTCCTCTTATTAGAGGCTACTCATCACAACCGATGTCTCCTTAATTGTTCTTTTTCTTGCTGTTTCTCCTGAGCATGTTGTATGAGACGAACAGTTGCTGGCTTTGGGTTTTTCGCTCTAGACCTTTTATATGCTTCTTATAAGCTCAAGCCCTCAAAGCGCTCTTGTCGGTACGCAATCTCTCTAAAATTAACTACGATTAGTTAATGAGTGACGATTGATATCGATTAATATATCGATGGGGAAAAAAGGTTCTTGAGTGGCACCCTCATACCGGTAGGCGAAGTGTAGGGCGACCCCCCACTAGATGGAGTGACGACCTGGTAAGACATGCAGGAAGTCGATTAATGCAGGTGGCTCAGGACCGTGCTTTGTGGCACACCTTGGGGGAGCCTCTGTTCAGCAGTGGACTTTTGAAGGGCTGTAATGATGATGATGATGATTAATATCTCAAATTAACTTGTTTTTTATTGTAACGATCTGAAGAAAATTAGTTATTCTTTAAATCAGCCAAGAATCGGTGTAATCAGATGGTAGATGCTGCAAAATGTGAAATCACAGCGGAGCTGTTTTCTAAACCACTTTCAGCTTTGGAAAACAGATACTTAAAGTCCTTTAGAACCTCTTTAATTATGTTCTCCATGGTGGCACTACTCCGAAGGAGTGTTGCAGAAGTGTGGTGGTCTTGTTCTTCAAGAAAGGCGAAAACGCTCTCTTGAAGACCCATTTCTAAGGTGCAGAAGCCTCGCATAGCAACTATTTACCATCATGTAAACCGTTTGTGGTCGAACTAAAAAGGGAGATATCCCTTAACTTGGCAAACTTTATGATGTCATTATTTTTATATTTTTGTCATATATTTGGGTTGATAGGTGCCAATGAACAACAAAAAAATAAATAAAAAAATCTGCCAAATTTAGTTCTGTTTTTATACCATGTGTCTAATAATGCACACTACCAAGTAGCCAGACATTCATCTTTGAAAATACATGTGCACTATAGGATACATTACTGGGTAGGTAGTAAATTAAAATATATATATTTTTACAGAATAATTTATTTCTTTACTGATTTAAACGTATAATATCTTTATCAACATATTTAAAATCACAGTCTTCAACTTTTAGTAGGAACAGAACTTCAACTTCCTTATTATAATTGTCTTTTTGACCACCACAGTCACATAATTATCACATACCTAGAGATAATTACAAAATAAAAATAATAAAGTGAAATAATATGAAAACATAATGCAAATTACAAAAAGACATATGAAAATAAAAATGCAAGTGACTACAACTATTTGCTTAGTTTAAATGCAGCTTTAATTTGAAGTAATTTGCAAAAAAGCTCTACGGCCTCATTGTTTCAAAATTTTATCAGAAAGAAGCTTTTTGTCTTCTTCACGCAAACGATTTGGTCCCGTACTCATTTCTCAGGTGATAAACTAATTCTACAGAGGTAAAAAAATTATCAAAATAAATCGCTTTACAAGCAGGCTCTTTGATTGTTTTGCTCGAAGCTATGATAACTTTAGCTTCCAATCCCATATTGTTTTCTTTTTCATTGAATTGATGAAATCGAAAAGTGTCTTCTCCCCCATAAAGCAAACAATCATACACCATTCCAGATATTCCTGCTCTAACGAATATTTTAAATCCCTATTTTCGAGGCTTATTTTCGATGTACCGTTTGCGAGTACCAGCTCTCGTACCTTTATACGGCACCATCATTTCGTCCATACAAAACCGGTTTTCCTCTTCAATATTTATTAAATTTTGGCAAATTTCTTCTAACACAGGTCTTATTTTGTAATAACGATCCCCATCGTCACCTACAGCGTCCACAAAATGCAAACACCGTCGGATCAGTTGAAATCTTCTCAGTGTCATGATATCTGCTATTTTTCTGTATCTGAGAGCTATATATCCAGTAATCCGTATAAGCTGGCAAACGTACACGACACCCATGAACATATTAATAACAATAAAATCATTTACTTCATCGATAGTCAAATTTGTGGGCGTGCTCTTTATTTGTTTATGATATAAATTACTTTCTCGAACTATCAATTCAAATATATCCTCTGAAAAAATAGTTTGTCATATTCTAACGGTGATTTCATTTCAAAAGGTTCGGTGAATATTTTATCACTGGTTTCAGCAGTGTATTTAAATATTGCAGTTGTTCACTTAACTTCAAGGTTATTTTAACTACAGTCTTTTAGACTAGGTAAACTGCTTGAACTTGCTGGATCAAATAGTATTTGATAGTGATGGAAATAATAATATATATGTAGAGCTATTAGCTATTGAAGAGATCGGTGAAGGTGTCGTTGGGACTATTACATTGTTTGGAGAAGCAACAACACTGGACAAAAAGAAATTACTCAACAAACTCGTCTCAACAAACCGTCGCATTTTCGGCCGGTACTTATATCTCCCTGTAGTCGTCTTTACTTTGTAAGTTTCGTACAGGCCTAAAAAGTAAACAAACTATTATATACAGATATATTAGATACTTTATATACGATTTCAGTAACGTTTCGTACTTGGTAATGTTCCTGAAAATGCACACAGTAAAATGTACTCTCTAGTGCTGTAAGTTTTGCAATGTGTCCTATAGTGCACATTTCAAAAGTCAGGTCATAGTACAGGATCTTGGCAATGTGCGTTTGTAGATACATGAACATTGACAGTAATATTTTAGATAGAAAATATTACTGTTCGATGAAAATCTTTTACATTACCAATACAATATACATTTAATTATATAAATATCACATATATCTGTCGTAACAACAATATTTTGATAAGATTTCAATCGATTTTTACCTTATAGCTCGTAGACGCACGCGCATGCTTCACCATTTTTCGATCTACTTACTTCAGATGTAGACAGAAGTAATAAATAATATTTTTGATGCTGAATAGAAGGATTTCATAAACTAAATAAAATATAATTTTAGCCTAACTCGGCTAAAATATTTCAAAATATTTTTTTTAGAATATGTGCATTATTAGATACGCTACCAAGTTAAGGGATATCCTGCCAGGCAATATGTGAAGTGCTCTGCTTCCCTTTGAGCGGTCAACGCTCCGTACTGTTGTAGTACGGAGTTTTTACCTTTATACGAGTAGCAATATCCTTCCGAAATTTGGATATTGTGAATTAGGCTTCCCTTGTTCTTTGTATTGTATATGTCACCCGTATTTGTGCGAAAAGGGAGAAGTGTCAATCACTGACTTGTGATAAGTAAAAAAATATAGATTTACCTCCCAAATCCATCAATACTGCTTAGTCATTAATTACATTGCCTTTTGACATTTATAACACGTACGTTCTGTTAGCAGCGTATATTTGTGTGTAATCAATCAGTTCGTAAGATGCCAAAGACAAAACGTTATATATATTGCGCCCTATAATTATACTTTTAATAAATCTGTACATATTTTTACGCGGTGGAGGCATGCTGCTGCTATATTAGTAGTATAGTTGTATTACAAATGGGTCAGCTCGACCGGGATAGGACCACGCTCTCACAGAATACCGGCGTAAAATAGCAGCTCAACACTGCTATGTTTCGTATGGTGAGTGTAGAGAACCGGAGACCCGTTTTACTGGAAATGAGGCATTCCTCTTGGGTGACAACGCATCTGCATTTTGATTCGTAATCGAGGATAGATGTAGATGTCTATGGGCCACAGCAACCACTTACCATCAGGTGGACTGTGTGCTCGTTTGTCACCATTATCCTATAATATATAGTAAATTACTCAATAACTATAACTGCTTCATATTGATCTAAGGGGGTTACTCACGTGCCATAAAGACATAAATAATTATCTTTTTTAATTATTGTCTTTTCGTTTTTCTGCCTGTTCATCTATCCCGCTTTATCCTGGGACAGGCTAATTCGATTGTAACTGTGGCCGTGGAAGGAAAAGGGGGAGCGGCCAACACTCCATGTGATAGTTTTTTTTTTGCCCCCGAAGCAATATGGGCGACCCTCCGAAAAGCGCGGGAGGGAGGTGGGGAATGCTCATAGCATACCACGCAGCTGGCTGCGTGGTTATGTGGAGACTTTTACCCACTAAACTCCACCTTTTAGGGACTGGCTTAACGGTCTAACTAGCATAGATTACTGTATTAATCTATATAGTATACGTTCACACAACGCCAAATGATGAGGAGGTTGCTGTTGCTATTTCCAAGTTAAACAAAGATCTTGATTCTATTGCGGAGTGGTCTTTGAGACATGGCCTGGTACTTAATCCCTTAAAGAGTGTCACCATTACCCTTGGAACAAAGCACCAGGTAAAAACGATTAATGAACGGAAATCTCCTGTTAAGATCTTTGACACCGTTATACCTTACGAGGCTTGTGTTCGCAATTTAGGTCTCCTTATGGATGAGAATTTAAAATTTGAGCAACATGTTCAGACTAAAATCGGTAAATGCTATGGTTCGTTAAAAACTTTGTATAAAATTCGCTCATTTCTAAAACGTGACATAAGACTGCTGCTCTGTAACAGTTTAGTACTATGCCACCTTAATTATTGTGATATTGTTTATGGTCCATGCTTATTTAAAAAAAACTGTGAAGAATGTGCAGAGAGTGCAGAACGCATGTATGCGTTTTTGTTTTAACATACCGAAAAGGGATAGGATTTCACCTTATTTAGTCAGTAATGGCATTTTAAATATGTGCAATAGTACTAAATTAAAATATGCATGCTTTCTGCACACTCTGCATCACGCAAAGTCTCCAAGATATCTGTATGATAAAATAGCCGTTGAAAAAAAAAGTTTGCTTTCAGTCAGAGAAAATAGTCATCGGCTTCCACCACCCAGGATTAGCCTCGCTGGAGCCAGGGGGTGTTTTAAATTTGCCGCTGCTAAAATTTGGAACGATTTGCCACCACCAGTCTGATCTACCCAATTTCCGTCTACCTTCCGACAAAGATGCCGCAAGTGGCTTATTCAAAGACAGTCCCTGGCTCTATGTGGCTTTGATACCCCCTCAAATTAGACAACTTTTTTTTTTGTATTTGGAAGGTATAATTTATTAATTGTTTTATTTTTATTTTTACTTTTTTATTGTTGATACGTGTGTTTCATCAATTGCCTAAGACCCTGTATGAATTATGCGCAAAGGCTGTGGCAGAATAGCAGGAGTAATGGGTTTTCCGTTACAACTGAGTCACAGACCGTTTTGTCACAACTAAAAAGTTATTATTATCTCTCTATTTAAATTTTAACATTGTATTTTTGTGTGGCAAATAAATACTTTTTATTTATTTATTTATTCATTGCTAACTAGAGATCTCTAAGCCGTATATGGACGCGACCCTCCTTGGCAGAAAGGAGGGCGCAATGTGATCGTTCGGAGATGTTCTATATATACTGTTTATGATTCAGAATTTTGATAGCGTGATTTAGGCTCCGGTGTGTTGTTTTAATTTTAGAAAGAGGTTAACACAACCACACTGCTACTTACAGAGTCTCTGAGTTCATTGCTGGACATAGATTTTTCCTAGAATAAGGATTTGTATAATGAGATCAATCACGATACTGAGTTGAGTCGGAGGGCGTGATACTGTAAAATTTTCACAATTATATACAACATGTGGCAATAGGTCAACCATGCCGAAAAGCTGACCCACGAGTGGTAAGGAAGGTCCCAACGTGGTAGCCACGTACTGGTAAGCGGGATGCTACACTAGGTTTACTTCTGCCGTTAATTAGCAACGTATCTCTGTACCGTTATATGCATGTCCGAAGGATAAAGAGAGTCAGCATATATATTTTGACTGCCTTTCTATGTCTCCGGTTGAAACTGTTTTCACTCTTGTCATTTAAAAAATCCTCAGTGATGCAACCGTTTCGGGTTTCTCTTATTTTAATAAAATTACATCAGCCGCTCTCTGATATATTTTATTTGAACGAAATTAATTTGCACGGTCAATAAAACACTGAGTGAAATTGAGGAAAACTTTTTTGTCGACTTACTCGTTTTTGTCCGAAGTGAATTTGATTTTTTAAATTTATTTATTTATTTATTTATTTATTTTCCACTATACAATTATCTTTACAGGTTTATCACCTGACACGTTGAACGAATGAGTGAAGACCGAATGGTGAAGAAAATATATAGAGCGAAAGTAAATATTAAAAGGTGTCGAGGTAGACCGAGACTAACTTTCGAAGACCATGTGAGCAAATTGCTCGAAGAGGGGAGGGTCAAGAGTACTCGGATACCTAGACGTGCATGTATGAAGAAGTTAATGAACCTGAAAGAAGCGAAAGAGGTATGTAAGGATCGTGACACTTGGCGATCTGTTCTCTCTGGCTACCCCGTTAGGGATTGTGCGTGACGATAAGTAAGGTTTATCACCTAATGCGATAATGTAGACAACTATTTTACCAACTCCAACTACACAGTTACAAGCTAATAATTTTCGATTACAGATATATACATACTTATTGCTATTTCAAACACGTATCTATATCACAGAAGGACCATAACTAATTTCAAACAGAGCTCTTACTATGAACCCACCCAGAGTACAACAAAATATATCTATGTCTTCTGCTATACGGTTGAGGATACGGAGGGCGCGCGTAAAGGGCGCTTCAGTCACCAGCTTAGTGTGGCCGCGCGGCACAGCTAGCAGCTGCGGCCGCCGCCGCCGCCACACGTATCTGTCCGGAACACATATGCGCACTTGTTGCAATACGTCTGGATTGTGAATCTTTCCCCTCATCACCTTAAAGATATATAAAACAAGCGCTAAATTCCTCCTAACCTTTAGCTCATTGTATCCTACCATACCTAAGGTGAATAAGGTAGGATACTTATTTGGGTAAAATGGGTATACTCCATACATTTTTTGATATAAATATCTAATAAGTATATTCTGCACTCTCTCCAACATGATACTATACTTAGTCTCATGTGGAGACCAGATGACCGCGTTGAATTCTAATTGGCTCCTCACTAAAGAATTATATAATGCAATAACTGTCTTTATATTAGTGAAGTCCCTAGCTATCCGTAGTACGAATCCCAAATTTCTGTAGGCTTTCTTACAGATTTTGGTTATATGCTCTCCAAATTCTAGTTTAGAGGAGAAATTAACCCCTAGATCTTTGACTTTTGACACTTTCGCTATTGGTGCCCCGTTAACCTGGTATTGGTACGTAACTGGAGATAGTACACGGCTGAAGGTCATATTTATGCACTTCGTGATGTTAAATTGTAAGTTATTATGTTGGCTCCAGGCTACCACCCTATCTATATCTTGTTGTAACTTTTGGCAATCCTCTCTGTTCCTCACAGCAAGATACAGTTTCAGGTCATCTGCAAATAGAGTACAATGAGCATCTTTGACAACCGTTGGAAGGTCATTTATCATCAATATGAATTGCAATGGACCGAGATTGCTGCCCTGACTTACTCCGGACCTAGTTAAATAGTTTTCTGACCTACACCCCGCATATTCTACATACTGCTTTCTGTTCCGCATATAACTAGCAAAAAATGTTAGTAAATGGGGAGTAAATCCTACACCTGCCAGTTTTGTGAGCAGTATGTCATTATCTACTAGGTCGAAAGCTTTTTTGTAATCCAAGAAAGCTACATCTACCTGTCCTCCAGCATCCACTTCAGGTACAATATAATTCATATAATTAAATCTGTTGATATAAATGGAAAACGGAAAATTAACTAAAATTGACAATATATGACTGCCTCGTTAGTGCAGTGGTCGTAAACGCAATTGCTGATCATGTGCCGGGATCGAATCCTGGGTAGGGCCAAATTCAATTATTTCGTTTATGGAAATGACTGGTTATGTGGAGGACATCTACTTATGGGATATATTATTAACATAATTGATGTTTTAAAGTTCTACATAGGAAAATGCGTGGAATCTAGTGTGTTTATATGCAAACATTGTAAGTACTGTTCGTATGTCGGGCTGTAACTTATCGGTGCAATGTTTATGTAAGACAAATAACAATGAGAATAAGAATATTCCAACAGTTACTTTCTTTAAATGTTAGAGTGCATACAGTGTGCTTTGATATCTTCGGCTGCATCACCACTTACCATCAGGTGGGGTAGTAGTCAAGCTTTGGGTTAGAATAACAAAAAAAAATTTTAACTGGGATATTGGACTTATGATTGGGTAAGCAATGGGCTAGTAACTTATCACTTCCTTCATAATTTACATCTAAACGCCTTTTTAATAATTTTGTCCCGAGGATCTCGCTGTTCTTTGGAATCTTAGAGGCATATGGGGATGACGCTATTTATATATATATATATTTGGTATATGGTAATGATGGTAAGTGGATGATGTAGCCCATTGACATCTACATTTATTCTCAATTGAGGACCAGAATGCAAATGCATTGTCACCCCTTAGGACTAAGATGACATGCCTCGTTTCTAGTTAAAAGGGTCTCCGGTTCTCTACACTCACCATACGACACACAGCAGCATTAAACTGCTATTTTACACTAGTATTTTGTGAGAGCGTGGTCCTAACCGGTCAAGCAGACCCATTCGTGCAACAATTATAATATAATATAGCTACGGCATAGCTTTGCCACGTATATAATATATAGAATAGGAAATATATAGTATATTTCTTATGTGCATTGCAAAATTAAAACTCAATAAACTTTCCGAAAGAACACTTTAAAAGTAACTTACAGGAAATTACTAAATCCGTACCGCGACGTTCGCGTGCACTAAAATTGGTTGTCAGTAAAACTAGACTACTTGGAAGCAACGTTCGGTTTATTAATTTTTAAATACAATTATTTTCTTATTTAGCGTCTCTTCGTAAAACTTGTGTAAGAAAAAAGGTGACGTACAAGTACACACTACGCCTGATTGTAGGTAAGTGAAAACTGTGGCCCATAGACATCAACATTTTTCTTCGATTAGGCATTAAAAAATATAAATGCGTCGTCACCTCTGAGTATCCAGTAAAAAGGGTCTCCGGTTATCTACACTCACCGTACAAAACACAGTTGTATCAGGCTACTATTTCACGCTAGTATTGTGTGAGAGCCTGGTCATTCCCTGGTCAGACCAACAAATTCGTTCTGCAACCATAATGTAGCTGCAGCATGGCTCCACGTACAAATCATGAATTGAAATGTTGGACTAATGTCGAATGATTAACGGGAATCGATTGATGAGAGCTGGTCTAATAAACCATACCAGCGTTTTAGTTTGATTATATTGGTGTGTGTGCTGTAGATGGAAACTTCTCACTATAAATAAATAAATAACTAAGTAATATTTTTGCTGCTGAACATATCCTTCCTCCATATATATTATAGAGGTGATACCACACTTGTCAAGCTTGGCAATAGGGTTGGCGAACGTATTTTTTGTTATTAGATTAAGTTTCTATTAAGAAGATGCTGCTGCCCATCTTCTGTTTCAGTTTTCTTATGTAGCCTCTTACGACACCCACGGGATAACTTGGGATAGCGGGGCCTTGTGTTTAATCTGTTTGCACAGAGTGTTGCTTTAAATAAAATATTTCTTTTGTAAATCTGAAATGATAAATTAATTCACAGTCCACCTGATGGTATTTGGCTAGTTTAGCCAATGGGCATCTGCAAGCAACTTCGAAAAATAAAGGCTACAGACGTGTTGCTACTTCCGAGATCACGATGAGAAGTGTAACCGATTGTAATTACGAGTACACTTGCGCTTCAAAGCAGCCAAGCGCTGCTATTTGGTGGCAGAATTAATAAAGAGGGAAAGAGATACCCAGACAGACTCCTAGGCGCAAAAGGAATCTTACTACCTAGTGAAATTCTGTATTATGTATTTATAGAATAAAAATTCCACTACAAAGATATATCAACGAACTTATGTATATTTTGCTAAGAGAGCACCGGTAATCTATTATCTAAAAATCCCGCGTATAGGGATTATTGAAATTCTTTTTGTCGCTAAGTTAGCACAGCTGCCTTCTGTACTTATGCGGATTTTGAGTAACACTTATCAATCAGTTTATTTACAGTGCACCATTTTTCAGATCGTCTAATGCGTGTTTTATGCATTTTACAATAGATTAAAAAATTGAACAAAGAATCTGTCTCAAATTTTGTATTGCAAATATACTTTTTCGTGCCAAAGTGCTGAAAATCTTATGTAAGCCTCACAATGAATCAGCTTAAAACATGGCGTGTAAGTGGTAAAGTGCATTTAAAAGCAGTCGAGATAGGATGACAAATTTGTATAAGGCTGGTCGACCATTAACGTCGTCAACTGAACTTAGCATCGCTATAGCTTAGGAAATGGTGACTGAAAATCATCGTTTGAGTCTGAGAAAGATAGCTGCCAAAATGTTCTTATTAATCAGTTTGTAGCATATTAAACGATTGTTAACACTTAACACGTTGAAATAATACTAGTTTTTACGGAATTTATCGCGTATATTTAACTTTTTAATACCCGACGTTTCGAGAGCTTTACAGCACCCATGGTCACGGGAAGGACTGAGATGTTTAACGTCCAGATGTCATAGTTAACCGCGGTTAGCATAGATTAAAATTTAACTTTTGTAGATCGGAACAATTATTATAATAATAAGTTACAACAATATAAATTATTAAACTACGCTAATAATAATATATTTGTAAACATAGTAGTATGTATATACATTAAAAGGAAAATAATCCTGCATTAAATGTATACACATACAGGATTTATTTCTCGCCTTTTCAAATATTGATTTCGAAGAATAAATCCGTGATAGGTACTTACATACGGATAAAGAGGAGTCCATTACTCCGCACTTCCATCTTCAGTCTTTTTCGTAATTCAGAAATGACATTATATAGAAAAGTAGTTTTAAAGTTTCAAGTGATTTATTGTGAGATATTTGGCTTTTAGGTGTTTTACGGCCAGAAGACATTTTTATTGTTTACCAACAACGACAACAACTTTATCTCACTAACCACTACACTAACTACTTTACACGCATACATACATGCCTACAGATGGCCATCGAACTATATTACTAACGTATAGAAGAGACGTCTTAAACCAAAAGTTTGCTTCATTTTGGTAAGAGTTAGAATAGAACTAAAGTTCGCTGCAGCGTAAAAATAATAGTTACGTCGTCTAACCAAACTATGGAAACATACAGCGCTAGTTTGCACTAGGGATTAGTTTTCTCGCAACCAAAACGTCATAAGCGCTAGGGATTTCATGGCGCTTACGCTTATCGTTCAACGTAGTGTACAACAAGTCGCTCTTATAGATTCTACAACACAGAAGTGACACAACTTTTGTACCTAGGTACTAAAAATAATACTCCGCGTTGTCATTAAATAAATAGAAGAAGTGAAATAAAAGTCTCGTTGCAATTTAATACGAACTTTATTTATTACACATTTCAAATAATTAAATACAAATTAATATTTAAAACTATATATGTAAAAGACAATATATGTAGGAAACTATATATGTAGAAAACACACTTATCGATATTACCGTAACGAGCTTGAGATTCGTGACAATAAAAATTGCCGATAGAATTACCTAAATTAGCACTTTAATTCACTTTACACTAAATAAAGTTAAAAACACTAATAATTAATCATACTGATTCACTTTATTCCACTCCGAAGCTTCGCTTGTCTCGCCAACTTCAATACTTCACCGATCGCATCTTGCAGCGCCTATAAATATAAATTAGAACTGAAATATCCAGAATATTCAAGTAAACACGCGCAAGATACCGAGAGTTCGAGTTTCAACTTCTAGAAATTTAGTTCTTCGGTTCGGGACTAGATGGCACTGTCGGTTGAAAGATTAGTGATGTCATTTTCTGGAAAGCTCCCCTCGCTCTCGTCTCTGACACTAGATGGCGCTAGTGCCGTCGACTTAGGCGCGTAACATTATTATGGTGTTTTTATCGTATGGTACAGCAGTTTTCTTAAGATAAACTCGTCATGTTTTCGTTTAATGCTTATCCTCATCCTTAAAATGCAATTAACATACAAATGTATGAGGAGTCGGAAGCCATGCTCCTTCATTCCGATTATTTTGCACAAATTTTATACACGTTTCTCATTTCACATGACCCGCCCGTAGAAAACTTCAAAATTATTTAAGTTATTTAGGTAAAAGTCACAATTTGCTTATTTTGCACAATAATAACTCAAAATAATAAATAACACCTATACTTTTGACAAACTGAACAACAAAATAGGCACAAATTTATGTTGCGTATCTGCGTCTTTACTTTTCGTTACTCTATGATTAGTACTGCAAAATGGCGGCGGTTGACAGCCCAATTCCCGGAGCATTTTAACAACGCGAAAAACTTTAAATCAAAGAGTTTTAAACGTTTTAATGTCTACTTACCGATGAAATGTTAAACCATTACTTTTTTTGATGTTCTGGAGTGTTTACTGTAGTCTTTAAGAACACTACCAGGCATTTTGAAGTTATAATTTATGCGATGCCAACACGACGCGTCTGTACAGCCGTTGGACATTCACTAAACAGTTGCGGTACAGTGTACCGCAATGCGTGGCGCAAAATCGTGCAAGGTGATGTCTTCTCTATACGTAGTGGTAATACCTCAATGCAGATGGCGCCGTTTTTACTTAATCATCTAATACGTATGAACTTACTCCGAGATTTTTCATCCAGTGCATAGATGCGCTGTTTATAAAATTGAAACTTGCTGCAAGATTTTTTCATACATCGCATAGATACGAGCTGATTCTGAAAATCGATTTAATCACGTTATTTAGATAATCGATTTACTAAACATCGATTGTTATTACCATAAAAATCAATAATAAAAAATCGATTATAACAAAATAAAAATCGATTTAAATAAAAATCGACTATTTTTTAACATCCCTATAGTCAACCAAATCTAAGAAATACCTTTTGACATTTCAAATTAATCATTCAGCAATAACTTTGCACAAGCGAGTATGCTTATATTTAAAATAACAATTTACGTAAATCCGAAGAATTCTAAAGTTAGGTATCTATTTTTCATTACAATGTGTATAGTTTTTTATCACTAATTTAAATTAGAATCTTTTAAACATAGCAAAATATTAAAAAACAACCAGTATCAACTTTTTGTACTTGACGTCCTTTCAATGATATGTTGCTATGTACATTACCATAGTGCTTGGACGATTAATTGTTATATGCGAATAATTGGCAAAAATATTCCAATAATCGGTAAAAATATTCAAATCATCGAATCATTAACTTTTTTAATGTATTATTTGTTTAATTTAATTTTTAAAATTCCTTAAATTTTATGAATCGTGCATAAAACATGTTTATTTTTTAAATTTGTCAACGTTAATTTATTTGTGTAGGTAAAAAACTCATATACACGGCCGCGATATAAAAACTTCACTTAATTTCAATATCCCGCCATTTCGAGAGCTAATGTGCGTCATTTTGTGATTTTGTGTTTATCTTCTTATTTTGTGACTCGGCTTTAAGTTTTTGTACTGTTTCTTCAATATTCGTTAAAGCATGTGCAACAAAGCAACAAAGGTACATTCACAAAGGATAATTGGTCAAAAGTGGTGGAAAAAACAAAAAAAATATTATGGATGACTTTGAAAGAGACATTAATTTTAACTGCATTATTAAAAATCAGACAACGACAGCTCAACTTGTTGTACTTACTGAAAGTGATTGAATAAATTTATTTTTAATTTAGTTGTAATCTTAAATTTTTATAACTGTGTCTCTAGAAATAAGCCGTACCTAACTACAAATAGATACGTAGAAACTGATAAATCTTGTGTTTCAAATTATTCGTTTTTAATTTATTCTGGTATTATTCAAACCAAACTGTAAATGATTACCAATTCTAAATATTCTATATCGATTTTTTTAGGAATCGAATATTGTACGTTCCCATTTTTTGGTTGGCACTTGCCATGCCTGGTGCAATAAGTCTGACAGCTGTCAAAATGTATTTCCATTTGGTTGACTATAGTTAAAATATTCATAAACAAGTTTTGTTCTTTAAAAACTACAAAACAATCAGTGATTAGTTGTTGTACGGATGAAGTGAAAAATATGAACATTTAGAGAAGTTTTGTCGATACTTTATTACAATCGACTTCCCAAGTTTTCATCTCATTTTGTCTGAACTGCTTAACTGTAAACATAATGGCAAAAGTTACTGAAGTGGAGAACATACAGAAGGAGCTTGAAGAATGCTGGATCCGTAAAATGACCGAATTTGAAATCAGATCAAAAGCTGCGTCTACACCAACTAGTTCCACCCTTATTCAATTACGTGATGAATTTTACGCATTCAAGGAGTTGGTAGGGTTGGTATGTTTAATCTTCTCCGACAGCAGGTACGTGCTTGTTTACAGTCTATTGATGCAATTGATATGAGGCATAGACGAAAGATTCTGCTATTCAATGGTATTTACACAGCAACCTTACACAGCAGAGGTTAATGCAGAGAAAGAAATCTTTTTACACAAAAAAATTAGATATTCCACATATGACAAATGCTGGTAGCAAGCGGTGCCATCGGATCGGGGTTAAAAAAGATGGTCACACACGGTCAATTCTCATCCAATTCAAAGTCTATCACACAAAGCATGAGGTTTCGAATGTTAAGACCAAAGTAAAAGGGGCTCATGTTTCAGTTTCTGAGTTTCTTACAAGAACAAGGCAATTCATACATAAGGAAGCCTGCAAGCAATTTTGTATAAAAAAAGTGTGGACACTTGATGGGATAATTTATGTCAAACTGTCTAATAATGAAAGGGCAAAGATCTCCTTGGAGGAAGAGTTTGATATTCTTATTAAAATTTCCTGCAATTAGTTCTCCGGCTACTTCTGGCTTGATTTCCAAACAGACCCCACAAAGCTCTTCTGTAATGCATCGTCAAGGTGAAGCTGCTCTGTGGAAGCAGGAAGGCGCATCAGCGCAAAATGTTGATTCTAAGAGGTTTCGTCGCTGTATTGTAAAGAAATAACCTGCTAAATATATTATTATAATAAATGGGCCAAAATGTTTCCATTAGGTAGTGTTTTTTGTGTTCAAACCTTGTTTTTGTTAAATTTGTATAATCTTTTCCAATTTGAATTTAATATCAATTTCTGTTTTTGTTTAAATAAACATAGTAATCTATGGTTATACCTTTTAACTAGGACAGAGACTTAGTATAGATTAGTTTATTATTATTAAATAAAATAATTTTGCTTGAGTGCATAGATTTCATGTTCTTGTGTACATAAATTTGGTTATAATATCAGTTTACAGGCATTAATATTGTATACTCTTCGATCAACAATACCAACTAGATAATGGGTCACGTACAAAATCATTGCTAAATACTGTCTGCCTGAATATAAACTTAAACAGCTACATTTGCTTACTAAAGAAATGAGACAAAAAATAAAATAGTTTTAAGCTCAACCTAATTACAACCATCGTATCAAATAATAAAGTCACAAATCTTAGGATCATTAGTCACAAAAAAAGAACAAAGCTATACAATACTCCTATCACTTGGAAATGAAAAGACATAAATTAAATAAACTTTGGTGGAAATCAACCTTAATGTGTAATAAATAAAGGTCTTTTTCCCGTTATTGCCTTGCAAGCTATGTCATTTTGTTATGTTTCTGTTTTCTTCTTCGAATTTGGTCCAGGAAGTATTGAGTCCTGTTGAACACTAAAATGGTTTATAATATGATCATATTAAGTTTAATTAAAATTATTTTTATGTTTTGGGCATTTATGATTGTTGGTATACATACTTTCCACACTAGTTATTAAATATAATATAGTATGTAGTATATTGATTGTATTTAATTAACTAACTCAATATATACATGCATATATATATATATATATATATATATATATATATATGTGTATTCTTTTTTATCACACCAATTTGCCTACTCCCGTCATCTTCATGTAATTCTGTCCATTTATTGGTTGTGTGGGAGAAATTGCTGTCAGCAATAGGATCGCCAATTGCGTACTTTTAAAATGTGGTAGAGCCATGCTGCAATTATATTAGTAGTGTAGTTGTAGCACTAATGGGTCGGCTCGACCGGGGAAGAAAGCTAGGAAAGCTAAAAAAAATCTAAGTATGTATTGGAATTACACAAACAAAGATAAAAGTAGCAATTACCATCGTTTAAAGTTTTGGTAACGAATTATTAAAAATTATTACAATACAAATCTACTTCATGCGTCCATGTTCTGTTTCACAAATGTTTGCGCTTGTTTTGGTCAACATTGGCAAAACATTTGATGGGGCGGTTTTGATCGGCAATTTTGTTCCATGTATTATGTTATATGATATGATTTGTTAGTTTAGAGCTTAAAATATAACATATTATACATGTAATTACCGAAAGTAAGACACTGGCCATTAAATCACTTTTTCGGGCATTATTCTTGCAACTTTTAAATACACATTGCGGCATTGTGAAACATGTTTACATTGGCTGTGTTTCAAGTGAACTAAATGAAACAAGAGCTCTCATCTCATGTGTGCTGTTATTTACTTAGATGGATTTCTTGCGCCGACCCAACATCTAGTTGGTATTGTTGATCGAAGTGTATACTATTAATATTGTGTACTGTAGTTAACTTTATATTTTATACTTTTGTATTGTGTAAATGCTGTAATTAAGTACTTCTTATTAGGAAGTTCATTAGATAATATGCGTAAACATTGTAGTAATAATCAGTGTGAGATAAGTAATTTTGTCCAACAAGTTCTTCGATCATTGTGGATCCTTGTTATGTTTTCTAAAAAATATTATGTTTTGAAAAAGCTCACTAATGGAATGGTGTTGTTTGCATAAGATTTTACATATTTGTTTTGCATATAAGGTTATTTTACTACTATATTATTATTTTATAAATATTTTCTAGGTATTTTATTTGTATTTATTTATAATTTTGGTAAAAATTTGCCATTTTTATGTCTGATGTAGAATTTTTTTGTTTTTTTTTTATTCTGCGGATGACTAATTTCTTTCTTTTAATTCTTGTAATGATTCGTTTAGTCATAGTGTGTGTAATCTACATAATCTACTGAAAGGGGTATTTTCAATTTGTGATATGTTAAAAAAATTAACATATTTCGTTATTGCTCAAAGTATCCCATGCCACTACTCTGAACTCGAATTGTCTTTCTCATCTACTTACGTTCATGCAATTCTTGTGTCGGAGACCTGGCTAAAGCCATCTTTGCATTCAACTTTACATCCCTTACCAGGTTATGTGCTCGTAAGAAATGATCGCGAGGTGGGGTGGCTATCTATTTGCTTGCTTCGGTTCCGTATAAAATGGTGTTAGTCACTCCATCTTGCTACAGCAGAGTTTGTGTTTTTGGAACTAGATGTCACAAGGCACAAGGATGCTTCTAGAAGTTGTGTATTGCCCACTCTCCTCTGATTTTTTCTCCACTCTAAGGACGGCTCTTGAAGACATTTGTTCTGAATACACCTCCTGAGTACCTCCTATTTGCTATGATTATAATATTATTTTTCCATTTAGTTTGTCTGTTAAAAGCCTTGGCCTGTATATTGATAGCTCTCGGAACTGGAAAGTGCAGGTTATTGATTTAAGTAGGAAAGTCATTGCCACCTTACATTCCGTCGTCTCAAATACTTCTTTCCTATTAAGTATAAGCTCATGCTTGTCCAAACTCTTATTTTACCTATCTTTGATTATGCAACATCTGCACTCCCTGCTACCCCGACCTGTCCCAAGAACTTCCTAACAAATCTATTTTACCTTTTTCCACTAGTATCTCCTCGGAGTTAGTAAAAGTTTTTTGATTGTTATCCAGTTCATGGGTGGCTGATTCTTTTTTTTTATGTCTTCACCTGTTAGTGGTAAAGTAATAATTTGATTTTCATTTCTTATATTACACTAACTGTATTTTAATGATTTCTTATATTTACGTGAACACTACACATTGATTAAAACTACTTTTACGGATTGCATCGTACTTCCGTCTTTTGCGTAATTAAAAGAAAAAATTCAGTGATTAATGAAAAGTTTCAAGTGAAATAATTAGAATTGTTACTTTTTTTTAAAAAATAAAGCTGTTTTATTTTTATAAAAAGTACGATATAAAAAGAATATGTACTTCTAACATACTAGGCTATTATTATATTAAATTAAGTAACATAAATTAGTGAAAATAATGTTTATTTTATTTTATTTTATTTTAAAAACTTTATTGCGTCCCCTTAGAAAAAAGGATACAAAGGGCGAGCTTAATGCTTAAAGGCATTCTCTACCACTCAACCCATGGAGTGGTGAGAGTTTGTCGTAGTTGTAGCAATTAAAAGGAAATAAAAAAACATAACCTATAATTAATACACATTATATGTAGCATCACTGATTATGATACACATTATTTATATATATATATATATATAATATAAATATTCGTACATTTACATATATTAACACATATTCTTAATATAAATACATTTATATGCTAATAATCATACATACATACATACACGTATATGGATATAAACATGCATAAATACTAAGTTAACATATAAATACGACCATTCAACATGTAATTCTAATAATTCTTCAGTAAATGCTCGCTTACCATCTTTTTAAACGAGTATTTGTTAGGTGCTTTTCTGATATCATCAGGTAAGGAATTCCAGAGAAGTGCAGCCTGAACGGTGAAAGGGTTACCATAGAACCCGGTGAGATGAGTAGGAATATAAATCTTGTTATTAAAGGAAGATCGAAGAACCCTATCACGACAAGAAGAGAGATATTGAAATCGTTCTTTGAGGTAAGAAGGCGAATATGGGTCATTTAGAATTGAAAAAAGAACAACTAATATTCTGGAGTTACGCCTTTGCCTTATGGTAAGCCACTTAAGCTGAGATTTGTATTGAGAAATATGGTCGTACTTACGCAGACGAAAAATAACTCCAATAAAGTTATTAAGCAGGCGCTCCAGCTTTTGTTCTATAGTCGTCAGCATAGAGAGGTCGTCAGCCGTCGAAAGCCCGCAGAGTACTTTTTTACGGAAGCTGAAGGCGCAATAATTCAGACTATAAAATAACATGTCAAATACAAGAATTCCAGGCCAATCTCGTTCACAAGGTCTTATAAGTACAGCAAGAAAACATGGGTTTCGAGTTTCCCGTGTTGTTGGATCTCCAGCTAGGTCCAACGCCTCAGTTAAATTTTCACCTATAGTTCAAGAACATAAAATGAACTCATTTGTATTATCTCCTCTCAGAAGCAGATCTGTGTTATCTGACAGAACGGATATTGAAATTTAAACATGTAAAAGTTGGAGGAAGAAGCTTGAGGAGAACTCGGGGGATGTGATGTAGGTTTTAGAAAATAAACAATTAGACCAAGATGTAAATGGAGAGGATTATATTGATGCTGACATTTTAAGTCAGGAGAAAATATATTTCACAGTCGATTTGCCAGAAACTAGTGATGCAGAATCAGTAAGCAGCATTGATATACCGCAACGAAAACTTTTTGCACAAAAAGATAGTCAAACTTTGAAAAATTTTGAACAAATAATGGACAATAGAGAAAACCTGGCACAACTATATCGGAGCAAAATTAACTACGATAAAACTATTAATGTTCGTAAAAATGATTCATTTAACAGGGGTGCAAAGGAATGCCGTAAACCTGTACTTCCTGCAAAAATTGCAAATCAGGGCCAGGCACGAAAACTCATTGGAAACCGAGTAGGCGCTAAACGCAAGAATATATTTACTGAATTTATTGTACCAGAAAGCGAAGATGAAATTCCTACTATTAAAACAAAATTTTTTGGATCTTCGAAAAACAATAAACACCAGCAACAAAAAAATTCAGCCCCACGTAAACTTCGAGAATTTTCTCGAAGTCCTGATATAATTGATAAAGAAATAGGTGGATGGAAACTTTATCTACAATGGTTGATAACCAACTTGGTAATATTGAAGGAAGCACTTCTGTAAAAAGAGTTAGATTAAACTAGCTACGAGAAGCTACAGAACGTATTAAGAAATATAGTAACAATGTTTACCAATGACACAATGACGGGACGTCAGTCACCTTAGTCCCCTGTGATGGTCGCCGGGAGTTAAAAATAAAAATAATCAAAATTAAACGTGATAAAATCCGTAAAAGTAGTTTTAATCAATAACTCTATTTTCTTTATTATTATACTCAAGTTTCATTTTGTAGATCATTTTGGAGATCATCATTTTTTTCGTTTGACAGACTAACTAATTGCATTTTTAGTTGGTGTGATATTTTTTGAAACATTTTTCCTACCACTGTTTTGTTCTTTTGACTTCATTCCAATTGAAGAATATTAGCATTAATATTCTTCAATCGGAATGAACTAGAAAGTTTTTGCGAACTATCTCAAGCTTTTAGATGGTATTTATTTTTATATAATTTTGTATTTTTCTTGGTATTAATTCGTTGTTGATGGTTTAGACCTTTATTATTTACATTTTTTTGGTCAGCTTCGTATAAATTAGGGTTATTATGGTATTGCAAAATTAAGTCCTTGTAATGATCTTCATCATTTTGTATTTCTTCTAAAACTTTATCTTGTTTCAAATCCTCAATTACAATCTAAAAAGTTCTTTCTTAAGTTATATTCTATTTTATCAATGTCACTTTGTTCTGTCTTGTATTTAGTACTACTGCTAGTTGCTTCCCAAATATAATCTGGATTCTCAGGTTCATTATTTATTGTCAAATTAATGTTAGAATTTTTTTCCTTGTGCTTTTGTTTGGAATTGCTATTATGGTGTTCAGGACGTGATGATTCAATTAATTCTTCGCCATTTCCGAATTTAGAAATTTGGGACCTTGTTGGTTGTTTTGTTTTGTTGAATGCATTGTTACTATATTTCTTTATAATCTGTTTTGTGTTGTATTATAATATTTCTGTTTAATCTAACTCTGTTTACAGAAGTGCTTCCTTCAATATTACCAAGTTGTTATCAACCATTGTAGATGATGGTAAAAAAGTTTCGATGCACCTATTTCTATATCAATTATATCAGGACTTCGAGAAAATTCTCGAAGTTTACGTGGGGCTAAATTTTTTTGTTGCTGGTGTTTATTGTTTTTGGAAGATCCAAAAAATTTTGGTTTAATAATAGGAATTTCATCTTCGCTTTCTGATACAATACATTCAGTAAATATATTCTTGCGTTTAGCGCCTGCTCGGTTTCCAATGAGTTTTCGTGCCTGGCCCTGATTTGCAATTTTTGCAGGAAATACAGGTTTACTGCGTTCCTTTGCAGCCCTGTTAAATGAATCTTTTTTATGAACATTATTAGTTTTATCATAGCTAATTTTGCTCCGATGTAGTTGTGCCAGGTTTTCTCTATTGTCCATTATTTGTTCAAAATTTTTCACACTTTGACTATCTTTTTGTGCAAAAAGTTTTCTTTGCGGTATAACAATGCCGCTTACTGATTCTGCATCACTAGTTTCTGGCAAATCGAATGTGAAATATATTTTCTCCTGACTTAAAATGTCAGCATCAATATAATCCTCTCCATTTACATCTTGGTCTAATTGTTTATTTTCTAAAACCTCCATCACACCCCCTGAGTTCTCCTCAAGCGTCTTCCTCCAGCTTTTACGTGTGTGAATTTCAATATCTGTATTGTCAGATAACACAGATCTGCTTCTGAGAGGAGATATTACAAATGAGTTTATTTTATGTTCTTGAACTATAGGTGAAAGTTTAACTGAGGCGTAGTACCTAGCTGGAGATCCAACAACACGGGAAACTCGAAATCCACGTTTTCTTGCTGTACTTATAAGACATTGTGAACGAGATTGGCCTGGAGTTCTTGTATTTGACGTGTTATTTTATAGTCTTTGAATTATTGCGCCTTCAGCTTCCGTAAAAAAGTACTCTGCGGGCTTTCGATGGCTGACGACCTCTCTATGCTGACGACTATAGAACACAAGCTGGAGCACCTGCTTAATAACTTTATTGGAGTTATTTTTCGTCTGCGTAAGTACGACCATATTTCTCAATACAAATCTCAGCTTAAGTGGCTTACCATAAGGCAAAGGCGTAACTCCAGAATATTAGTTGTTCTTTTTTCAATTCTAAATGACCCATATTCGCCTTCTTACCTCAAAGAACGATTTCAATATCTCTCTTCTTGTCGTGATAGGGTTCTTCGATCTTCCTTTAATAACAAGATTTATATTCCTACTCATCTCACCGGGTTCTATGGTAACCCTTTCACCGTTCAGGCTGCACTTCTCTGGAATTCCTTACCTGATGATATCAGAAAAGTACCTAACAAATACTCGTTTAAAAAGATGGTAAGCGAGCATTTAATGAAGAATTATTAGAATTACATGTTGAATGGTCGTATTTATATGTATGTATTAACTTTGTATTTATGCATGTTTATATCTATATACGTTTATGTATGTATGTTTATTAGCATATAAATGTATTTATATTATGAATATGTGTTAATATATGTAAATGTACGAATATTTATATTATATATATGAATAATGTGTATCATAATCAGTTATGCTACATATAATGTGTATTAATTTTAGTTTATGTTTTTTTTATTTCCTTTTAATCGCTACACCTACGACAAACTCTCACCACTCCATGGGTTGACTGGTAGAGAATGCCTTTAAGCATTAAGCCCGCCCTTTGTATCCTTTTTCTTCTAAGGGGACGCAATAAAGTTTTTAAAATAAAATGAAATAAATTAAACATTATTTTCACTAATTTATGTTACTTAATTTCATAAAATAATAGCCTAATATGTTAGAAGTACATATTCTTTTTATATCGTACTCTTTATAAAAATAAAATTGATTTATTTTTTTTTCTATACATTTTTTGAAATAAAAGTACGCAAAGAGCAGAAAAACTTTGTTGAAAGGAGCAACGTTTTACAGACTGAAAACTCGCTCTTAAAAACTAAAAGAAAATTTGACAGCTTCACGGATTGCCAGAGTTTGCAATTATTCTGTCAATATCTGGTATTCTCTTATTCAGTATACGGTTATTCTGTAATCAGGAAGACATTGCTGCCTATCTCCTGTTTTATTTATCTCTTTCCTTCTATCACGTCTTACGACATCCACAAAATGATATGGATTCGCCACTACGCGAATTAATTCTTAAAATAATACGCGAAACAATTCTAATTATTTCACTTGAAACTTTAAAACTACTTTTCTATATGTCATTTCTGAATTACTCCTCTATAATGGACTCCTCTTTATCGGTATTTAAGCATCACGGATTTAGTCTTCTTTCTTATTTCTTTTGTTACGATATGAGAAGCCGAGAAAAAAATCCTACATTAAATGTATACACATATAATGCAGGATTATTTACCTTTTATATTTAGTTGGCTATGAAAGATCACAATAACAGATGTCTAACACCTCCTCCGGTCTGAGTAAAATACGAAAGAGTAAACAATATGTGTAATGTCGGTTAGAATATCCACTACTCCGAATCGTCCCGCGGGTGTCCTAAGAGGCGACAGAGGAAAACTGAAACAGGAGATTGGCAGCAGCATCTTTTTGACAACAACTTAAAAAAAACTGTGGTTGCCAACTCACCTGCTAAGCGTGGCAGCCATGCCAAAATCCCACCCTACGAGGACATGTATGGGGGAGGCCTTTGTTCAGATGTGAACTTTTATGATCTGTAATAGGTGGATGGAAACGAGATGGTCAAACCGCCATCTATCTGGAGTCATTATTTTATAAAACTGTAGTGACGAACGAACTTACAGGCCGCCTGATCGTAGGTGACTACTGCAGTCTATGAACACCTGCAACATACTATACACGGAGGAGGCTACTAATAGCTTTATATATTCGTCAGACTGCAGCACTGCTATTTGGTACTAGAAATTGGTAGGAGGATGTTTCCTATATAGACATACTCCTAGGTGGAAATGGAGTCCTATCACCTAGTAATATGCCTTTTTGACAAACGACACCCACTGGAGGAAGTGGAGTTAAAGTTTCTCTTACACGTCATCGAACGTCACCGTCACACCAAACGATTATTCGTTCCATCGTTGAGATTTTGCCAGATGTGCCGTGAACTGTTTCACACTTCGCGTAAATATTTCATCGTGCCTTTCTCAAACTTGAATGAATGCGAACAATAACCAAAGCCATGTCACAATAAATGTTAAGGAAAGACAAACGAATATTATCTGAGTACTTTTTATTCGATATAAATGGAAAAGCCTGTTCTTTATTAGCAGAGCAGAGTTTCTTTAAATATTTCGAGAAAATTTTTCCTCGTTTTATAAAGCTTTACTACGTGATATACTGTCTCAACTAGTAGAAAATGATAGGGGTTGATTAGTAGAAAATGCCTATAGGCATTAATTCCGCCCTTTGTATCATATATACTTATAATATTTTAAGGAAAGCGATAAAAATAAGTTACTATACATACTGCTAATATAAATAATAATCGGGAATAAATATAAGTGTAGTGGCGGTGTAAGATTATATCATATCGTCATGGTGTGTCATCGATTAGACCCATGCAGAAGTTTTATTAGAAGTATAGTTGTAGCACGAATGGGTCGGCTCGAACGGGGAAGGACCACGCTCTCACAGAATACCAGCGTGAAATAGGAGCTTAATGGTGCTGTATTTCGTATGGTGAATGTAGAGAACCGGAGACCCTTTTTACTGGAAACGAGGCATTCCATCTTAGTCCTCACGGGTGACAACGCATCTGCATTTTGATTCGTAATCGAGGATAGATGTAGATGTCTACGGGCCACAGCAACCAAATACCATCAGGTGGACTGTGTGCTCGTATGTCACCCTATCCTATAAAAAAGCAGCGCCGCAAGAGGCATATTGAAACAGCAGAGGGCTAACGGCATCTTCTTAATAAGAACTCAAAATAACATAAAATACTACGGTTGCCAACCCGCCTGCTAAGCGTGGCAACTACGGCAAAATCCCCCTCCCCTAAGTGACAATCTATAGGGAAGACCTATTTTTAGCAGTGGAATTTTATAGGCTGTAATGGATAGTGGAAATAAAAATAGCTGATTTAGATGAAAACATTGAATTGACTATTGCTTACTCATTCTCGATTTAATGTCAGAATCACGCTACATCTGTATTATAGCTGTAGCACATATATGCTTAGCTGAGGAAAGGACCGCACTCGCACAACGAACCAACTTAAAACAGCAGAAAATTCTGCTGTATTTCTTATGATAAGTGATGAGAACGGAAGACCTCATCTTGTAAAGAGGTATTCCATCTTACGAAGAGAAATTCCTAGTGTGGTAACATTTAAGTTAGCAAAGCGTAAGCGTTCAGTTGCAACTTTGCGACCTCGGATTCGAATTAGTGTCTGGTCTGATTGTCTATGTTCTCGATCCTTATGGACCGAGACTCTTGTGAGTGCGAGACTCTTATGAGTGGAAGTAGCTCAGGAGCTGAGTGTTCATTGTAAATATCAGACAGTACACGAACTACCCGGATTCGATATTCGCAAGCACGTGTGAAAGCTGGAGAGTTTATAGACTGTCATTGATGAAGAAAAAGAGCATTAAAAATTAAAATAACTACCACATCCTATACATTTAAAGGAGCAATTCTTATATCATCATCATCATCATTACAGCCCTTCACAAGTCCACTGGTGAACATAGGCCTCCCCCAAGTAACGCCACAAAGCACGGTCCTGAGCCACCTGCATCCATAGACTTCCTGCATGTCTTACCAGGTCGTCACTCCATCTACTGGGGTTCGTCCTACACTACGCCTACCGGTACGAGGCTGCCACTCGAGAACCTTTCTTCCCCATAGGTTATCGGTTCTTCGAGCTATATGGCCGGCCCATTGCTACTTCAGCTTACTAATCCGTTGGGCTATGTCGATCACTCTGGTTTTACTGCGGATATCCTCATTTCTGAGTCTATCACGCAGAGAAACTCCGAGCATAGCCCTTTCCATAGCTTGCTGAGCGACCTTGAGCGTCATACGGCCAGCAGTGAAGGACCACGTCTCTGAACCGTAAGTCATTACTGGCAACACGCATTGGTTGTACACTTTAGTTTTCAGAGATTGAGGTATACCTGACGAGAAGATGTTTCGTAATTTCCCGAACGCTGCCCAGCCGAGTTGAATCCGTCGATTGACCTCTCGGTCGAAGTTGGACTTACCTAGTCGGACTATTTGTCCCAGGTAAACGTACTCGTCAACATCTTCGAGCATAGTGCTCCCAACAACTACCGGCATAGGTGAGACATGGACATTAAACATGATCTTTGTTTTGTCCCTGTTCATCTTAAGACTTATCCGTTGGGAGACACCATTGAGGTCATTGAGCATAGTGCTAAGGTCCTCCAGCGATTCTGCCATAAGGACTATATCGTCGGCAAATCGAAGGTGAGTGATTCTATGTTATATATATATATATATATATATATATATATATATATATATATATATATATATATATATATATATATATATATATATATATATATATATATATATATATATATATATATATATATAATCGAAATCTCGAAAACGGCTCCAACGATTTTCATGAAATTTAGTGTCCAGGGAGTTTCGGGGGCAATAAATCGGTCTAGCTAGGATTTATTTTTAGAAAATGTTTTTTTTTGTTCGTGTTTTCAGGCAATGAAAAACTGCTACAATATAAGAAGGTAAATTTTGACGCTGTGTTAATGATCGTAATAGCTCAAGTGGATAGCGAGCGGTCGCTAAGTCGTAATGTCTTGGTTCGCGTCCCGTCTTAGGTCCGAGTTTTTTTCCTTTTTTTTAAGTTACCTTCTTTTGTGAAAATCTATTATTTCGAGCACTTTTTTGGATTTATAAAAATACAAAAAATTTAATTAAACTAATTGCACTCATGATTTCTTATCCTTTATATCTAAATGTAATTTCAAAAAAAAAAAAAACCCGAGAAAGCTCGGTCATCCGGGTACTAATAAAATAATTATATATATATATATATATATATATATATATATATATATATATATATATATATATATAATAAAGTACTTAATTTTAGTTTTTTCAGTACCTCCGTTAAATTTGTATATATATTGGCCTTTTTGAAAAATTTATTATACTTTTTGGATACAATATGTACACATCATGCACACATGTATTTATGATTGATTTGCGTTTACTATGACACTAAGATTTTCATAAAATTATTAATGTAGGCATATTTACAGGTCAATTTGATTGTATATACAATGATTATTGATATTTAGGGGTTAATTTACACTCTTTCAACGTTTTCGCTATCATTTGTTTTTGCACTTTTATTTACACTGTACAATTAATTTGTTTGTTTGTTTGGCTATTTACACACAGTTTTTAAGTTTAATAATATTATAAACATTTAAATTTTTTTATACACATTTTTTAGTTTTATTTTAATTTTATGAATAAACGTGTTCATGACTCCGTCAAAAATGTTTTAAAAATTATTTTAATTAAATTCAATGTGAAATTATTTACAAACAAAGTATACTCTCTTTTATTGTCTATGTCTATAGTCTTACGTATGAAAATTAAAACGTACAATAATACTGTTACTTACGATGATTTGTTTATTGTTGTATGCCACATGTGCGCTTTGCGCTCGACCGACCGACAGTCGACTCCCGCAATAATTATAGTTAACAGTAATCATAATCACGCATTTACAAAAATCACTACTTGTAACATGACTCGAAACTAGTGATTCGGTTACATGCCGCGTAGCCAGTTACTGTATCTGGTGACGTGAAATAACGCCCACGTCTACCCGTTAGCCGTTAGTATCGCTCTGGCTTTTGAAGGGAGAAGTTGTGTCGCTTACGATCAGAATACGCATTACGCAACAGGACGACGTAAAATTAAAATGGGAAATAACCGTAATAAAAATAAGAAGCGACTAGGTTGGCGTTAAGAAACAGGCGTAAATATGATAAACCTAATTAAATAAGTGTGTAACGACCTTTCTACTTACAGTATTAGTGATTACAAACATGTCGGTACATAGCATACGACGCGCGGGCAAGTGGGGACGAAATTAGAATTTGAGCTGACTTACTATATCCCCTTAAGACAGATCTGTAGCGCGGTTACAAACCCGCGTGGATCAAGTATTTGTATGGTCCACAAATAATCGTTTTGTGTCCTGATGTCTGTCTTTGTGCAATGTATGTATGTAAAGTGTAACACGATATAGGAGAAAATTTTACTACGTAGGTAACGTTTAAAAAAATCAGATTTGTTCAGTTGCATCTCAAGAAAATATTTGCTATCCAAGTTACAAACAAAGCCTGGGAACAAGTGGAACGCAATCACGGTTGTTCCGGTTACTGGCGCCGCACACGGAAACTACCAGATATTGACGGAAAGAAGTAAAAGTTTCATTCAATTGCTTTAGTGTTTTAAAATACACTTTTTCACGCTTTATGTATGCCGATAAATTTTAAAGTACCTTACCTATTCATGTCAACTCTCTTGTGAAGTCTCTCTAGTAGATTACATTTTAGATCGTAGCACTGTTTGAATTTTAATATACTTAGAGTGGGCACAGGGTTCTTTTATTTTCTGGAGGAATGTGGAGCAATGATACCATAGTACTGCTCTAGAGCGTATTTGGCAGACTTCGAAAGTTTTCTAATTTCTTCTAATTTAGCGTCAGTGGGAAACGAATCCGGGTTGGACGCGTACAGTTAAATTTATGGCATGCACTTAGCTCCCAGCTACAACGGCTGAGTTATAAACTATAGCTCCCTATATATAGGTTCTGAAATTGCATTTCAGATTAAGAGATATCGCAAGTGATTAAACGTTTAAATATTCATAGAGGAAGGTCAAAAGGGTTTTTAGTGGTAAACGCGCAAACTTGTGCCTTCAGGGCATTGAACTTGCCTAGATATAGTCACCCCCAGTCCTAGACTCTGTGCAACAATGTCTTGATTTGGGACACAAGTTTGTGCTCGTACTCGTAGTACTCGGCGACATTTTCCCGAGAAATATTGGCAGTGTCGGTGTATAAAGCATCACCAGTTCTGTCGTCCGCATAACAAAGAATGTTGCCGGTTTGCAAGATATCACTGATATTGTGACGGCGCATTATTATTATTAATAATTAATTATTATATAACTGACTGACTACTATAGTATTTTTGCACAATGTACCTATATCAGGGACTTATGATAGTAAGGTCTACGATACAAAAGCGTTATTATATAAGGTCTCTATGATGCATAAGCATTACGATAGTTGAGTTGTGCATTGAAGTCCCATATATTAAAGACATAACAGTAAACCTAGACATATCGTCTTAGTGCCGGTGGCAACCTTGGTTTGTTGTAACAATACGGCTTGCCCGTGGACATCGCACACCCATACCGTTCGTGGGCGGCGTCTTAGCGCGTAGCGTTATCATACGTCGTATATATTTTGGATTTGGATGAGTGTGTTCGGTAGCACTTTATGTGTGACAAGCGTACTCAACTTTATGTCTTAGTGCATAAGCGCTACGATACGTGGATCTTTGTCTACTGGCGTCTTAGTAGCATGCTACTATGATACGTTGATGTTATTTTTAGTTAACAACAATAGCAATTTTGTTACCAAAGTCGACAGAGATCAGGTAGGTGTGTTGTGACCCGTATGATAGTTGCATTGATGCTTACTGTTACTTGCGGTATTCGGCCTTGTGTTGGATCTGCGGGTGTGCTGCGCCTAATTCGAAGCATCTTGTATTTCTGGTCGATGGAGGTATGCGGGTGGTGATGTCTGTTGGAATTTTATGGGTGACCTTGGGGTGATGTAAGCCTGACGATTGTCGTGTTGATGCCTGTTGTGTTTTGCAGTATTGCGAAAGGAACGCTTTGTACAAAACCCAATCAAAGGCCTTCGCTATGTCCAAACTTAAGGTCAACGCCTCCCCCTTGGACTCTACTGCCTCTGCCCATCTATGAGTTAAGTAACTCAGAAGATCACCAGCTGAGCGACTCCAACGGAAACCGTACTGATGATCACTAATCAGCTGGTGATCCTTGAGGTACGGACGTACGGGTTGGACGGATCTGAGTGGTCGGTCACCTTTTTTAGGGTTCGGGTGCACTAAAGCAGTCTTCCATGAATTCGGTACTACGCCGAGGGAGAAAATGTACCGGTAATGATGCGTCAAAACCAGTGCCAACTCCGAAGCACACGTCTTTAGCCCGATAGGTGGTACTCCATTGGGCCCACTTGACTTGTTGACTGTTTTGCGCACCGAGCGCTGTCTTAACAGCACATCCTCCATTAAGCACTCACACTGCGGGATGGTCGACGATGTGTTCCCCCCATCATCGAGATTCGAGTTAATCGGGAACGAGAGCCTAGCAGATCGGCTTTCTCCTTTGCCGCATGGGCCAGTGAGTCGTCCTCCCTGTGCAAATATGGCGGAGACAGCTGACAGAAGTTCTATTGGACAGCCTTAGCGAGAGACAAAAATGCACGTGTTCTGTTCTCGAGGGAAATCGAACTAGGATAGTAACTGAAGATCTTATTTTCAAATGAGACTTATAAGGGCTGGTGTTCAAAAAAGTTAAAAAAACTTTTTGATTTTGTAAATAATGCAATTTACAGATGATTCACATGGTCATTCACAAAGATGGTCATAGTAGATGACTATCTGTCTGTATATTCCCGGCAGTGCAATCCTAAGAAATATATGACCATAATGGACCTTCCCGTAAACCACATCTGCTATAAATTATCCTGAGTGTCGCCGTATATGATTGTATTAAGACTGAATGAAGCCAACAATAATTAATTACCAACTAAAAATTAGCGAAAGTAGTAAATAAGAAAAATGCTCCCTACCTATTCCGCAAACGAATGCATATAAATCGTTTTCTTCATAAAATGTTTATTATTTACATATATTTTTAAATTAAGTTCCTTCACTTAACTCTTATTAAAATTACACCTGCCGAACGAAATCGGTGGTGGATTCTCACGCGGCCAGCACACATCTGATTATATAGTTTTTTATAGTTTCGGTAATGCATTAAGTGCTAATTTATATTGCAAGTTACGTTATAGTTTCCAGTAAGGTTGCCTGTCGCAATAATCGCCCCACGGAAGTAGCCTCTGCTGTTGTTACAGCTATCGTTAAACACAATTTGCCGGTGAAAACTCTTTTGCAACACGAACAGCGGAAGCAAAATAGGCTTCTTAGAGTAGGTACCGAATAACACAGTTACTTTTATTATTAACCATGTAAGTATAGGTAAACATTTTCTTTAATGCTATAAATATGTAAAAGTAAAAACTAAATACAAAAATTATGTAAAATATTAATATAGAAAGAGATATTAAACTTCTGTATTGTCCGCTTATGAAACTTATAAAACATGTAGATCGATAAATCTTGCAAATAAGTTGGAAGCCACTCTTTTGGCAATCATCCTTAGAACTTTCTTCGGGTTCCCTTACACGCGCCTTACAAGAATGTGTATTTGTTTTTTCATGATTACGTAATATCATTAGTTTTTGCCTCAGAAAACATACTTGATGCTCTGCGACAGGGAGCTTGAAAACATTATTGTATTGACTTCGCAAAATATTGTATGTTTGTTGGCTGAAGGTGGTCAAAAGACTGCTCGTGTAATACGTTTTCACAGTTTACTACGACTTACATTAATTAAAGGGTTGCTGAAGGAGAAATGGAAGATTTATATTCATTACTATAGACGACTCCGTGGCGCAGTGGCTTAAGCAATGAGTGGCTGCGCTGGGGGTCGCGGGTTCGAATCCCGCACGGAACAAGTATTTGCATGGCCTACAAATGGTTGTTTCGGGTCTGGATGTTTGTCCTTGTGCAATTTATGTTTGTAAACTGCCCCCACGATACAAGAGAAAATCTTAGTGTAGGGGTAACGTTTTTAAAAATAAAAGAAAAAAAATTACTAAATTATGTGCAAATTATATACTTAACTAATAACTATTGTAACTGTTTACTAAAATAGGGACTAAAAATATTATTTAAAACATGAACATGCTGACAGGTCGTCCTAGCTCAGAGCTATTAATTTAAGAGCTGATTTGCCACGTTTTGGCGATGAAAGAATGCATCTGAGTATTCATGCTCATGTTCAACCAGTGTGTGCGAGTAAGACCAGTGTAAAACTATCATAATACTTTGAATAAATCCAATTTTACGGATCGCATTTATTATTCATTATTTTAAGTTCTTACCAGACCGTGTAGTGGCGGTTGGGAATATCCACTACCCCATTTCTGCCCGTGGGTGTCGCAGGAGGCAACAGAGCGAGACAGGCATAAGATGGGCAGCAGCATCTTCGTGATTATACAATAGCAATATACGACAGCAATTATACAATAAAAGAACTGCGGTTGCCAACCAGCTCGCCAAACGTGCCAAATATGGCAAACATCCTCTCATGAGCGACGATACAAAAAATGGCCCCTAGTCCCCGACGACCACGCTATTCGAGGCTACGGTGGCGACCATGGGTCGCCTCGAATAGCGGGGTTAACTGAATAGCCATGTTCAGTGCCTAAACCGAATCTTCCCAGAGACGAATTTATAGCGTTAAAGAACCTACGCAATAAACCAGAACTTACGATTCTCCGCGCAGATAAGGGAAACGCCACGGTGATCATGGATACGTCAGATTATAATTCTAAAATACAAGAACTTTTGTCGGATGTAAGTACTTATAAAAAGGTTAAAAACGACCCAACAAATAGCACACTAAAAACAACTAGTGACCTCATAAAGAAACACTCCGAAAAATTAAATCTGGACGTAAAATGGATAATACCTACGTGCGCCAAATCACCAAAGTTGTATGGGTTACCAAAAATACACAAGCCCAATGCTCCATTACCCCCCATAGTGAGCCAAATCGATTCACCAACTTACAGATTGGCTCAACACTTAGCGAAAATACTCTCACCGCTCAGGGGACATACAAGAGCACACATAAAGGATTCCTACCATTTTGTCAGCGAGATTAAAGACCTACGTCTGGCAGACAATGAAACTATGGTCAGTTTTGATGTGCAGTCATTGTTTACATGCTTACCTGTGGAAGACTGCATCTCAATTGTAACTAGAAGGCTGGAAGAAAACAACATGCCCGCAGAATATGCAGTATTACTCAGACACTGCCTTACATCTGGCTACCTATTGTGGAAGGAGGAGTTCTACAAGCAAGTAGATGGTGTGGCGATGGGCTCACCTGTATCTCCCATTGTCGCCGACATATTCATGGAAGACTTTGAGGAGAAAGCCCTGCTTACTTCTCCCATAAATCCAAGATTCTACAAGCGGTACGTAGACGACACTTTCACAATTCTACCTTTAAATAAAGTAACTGCATTTTTAGACCATCTTAACTCTATAAATTCTAAAATTCAGTTCACAATGGAGTTAGAGGCAAACAATTCCTTAGCTTTTCTAGATGTGTTAGTAATTCGGAATCCTGATAACACCTTGAGCCATACTGTGTATAGAAAAAAGACCCATACAGATAGATATTTAAACGGTGATTCTCACCACCATCCTTCACAGTTAGCTACCGTGGGTAAATCTTTGTTTCAGAGAGCACGAGGGATCTGTGACAGTAAACACCTGGCTGCCGAGCTCCAACATGTCAAGCAAGTTTTGCATGACAACAAGCTTCGGGTCCCACGCCTACGTCACAGAGAACGAGTGAAGCCGGCCACAGTCGAGCGTGTACCTGCTGTACTGCCATATGTTAGAGGAGTCACTGACAAGATTGGCTACATCTTGAAGCGCGCTTCCATCAAAACATACTTCAAGCCGCCGAAGAAGATTGGTCAGTTTTTACCATCAGTCAAGTGTAACGTCCCTCTGCAAGATGCAGGAGTGTACAAGCTTGATTGTGAATGTGGTCTCTCCTACATAGGACAAACTAAAAGATCAATTAAAACCCGCGTCAAAGAACATATAGCTGATGTGAAGAATCGACGCTCCGGGAAGTCTGCAGTCTGTGAACATGTACAAGATCGCCCCCGTCACTACATCATATTTGATAGACCACAAATCCTCGCTAAAGAACACCGATTCCTTCCAAGGATGATTCGCGAGGCTATTGAAATCAAAAAACATCCTAATTTCAATAGAGAAGATGGCTGGGTGCTACCATCTGCTTGGGATCCTATAATAAATAAAATTAAATCCCAACCCAAGCATACAACTGCAAGACTCCATGATACCATAAGCTCATACTGTGTAGATCGGAACAAAAGTTAAAATTTTAATCTATGGTAACCGCGGTTAACTATGACAGCTGGACGTTGAACATCTCAGTCCTTCCCGTGACCATGGGTGCTGTAAAGCTCTCGAAACGTCGGGTAAAAAAGTTAAATATACGCGATAAATTCCGTTAAAACTAGTATTATTTCAATTGTGCTGGCATATTACAGGATTATCCTAGGTCCGAAAAGAGGGGGAGGATATGGTAATACTCGAATCCGGCAACTTGTTCTATCACTGGAAGGGTGACCATCTGTCCCAAGGAGGTGTTTCGCTGAAGATCATGATGAAATAGAGAAAATGTATGAGGATATCTTTAGAGCTATGCAGTCCTCCAAAACCCACTATAAGGTGTTGATAGGAGATTTCAACGCAAAACTAGGCACAAGAGAAAGCGGTGAGCCATACGTAGGTGGCTCAGGACCGTGCTTTGTGGTATTTCTTGGGGTAAGCCTGTGTTCAGCAGTGGTCTTTGGAAGCTATCTGTAATGATGATGATGATGGCCATTTCAGGCATTTAGCAGCACCCACAGTCACGGGAGAAACTAAGGTTGTTTGACGACCTGATGCCATAATTAACCCAGGCTTCCTTCAGCTTTGGGATATAAATGTTTCGTCCGAGCTTACTCAGAGCTTTCTGAACTTGAAATCTTGCAGGTATCTTGGGTTTGGATTTAAATTATAACTTATCGGATCCAAAACTGATGCTAGCACCCTTTCATCTTAGCTATTGATATTTGAGTGTTTCTTAATTTTAGTAGTTTCGCGAAACATCTTTGGTAGGAATCGGTGTTCTTTCGCAAGGATTTGTGGTTTATCAAAATTGTAGGCAAGGTGTCAATAGAATTTTCAAGGTATTATTTTCTTACATGAAACCTTGAAATGAAGTAGTATCTTTATTTTTTAGATGTTAAAAGTTAAAATTTCTTTCAATAAATTTATTTTCTACGCAATTTCCTATCACTTTATATTGCACAACCAGTGCGTGACAAATGATCGGAGTTTTAATGTGTGATATACTTAGAAATGAGGATATCCGCAGTAGAACCAGAGTAACCGCCTGAGTCAAACGAATTAGTAAGCTGAAGATGTAATGGGCAGGCCATATAATTCCAACAATCGACAACTGGATGATAGATTTTGTTAAAAAAGGTTCTCAAGTGGCAACCTTGCACTGGTAAGCGAAATGTGGGGCAGCACCTCACTCGGTGGAGCGACGATCTGGTAAGATATGCAGGAATTCGATGGATGCAGGTGGCTCAGGACCGTGCTTTTTGGCATTCCTTGTGGAAGACATATTATGTTTAGCAGTGGGATTTGTGAAGAGCTGTAATGATAATGATGATGGTAATGACGCTTAAATCTATCAACTGTACAAAGAAGCGTAATATGAATTTTATGTTTCGATGTGCTTGTGGATTTTCACTTTAAGCTATGTTTGCACAGAACACTTTGTATTTATTTAGATATCTGTGAGAATTTCGTAATCAAAAATCAAATATTTTTTATGTGGTTTCCGTACAATTAGAAACTATACTTATATTAGTGTTTTCCAAAAAGAATTCGATTATGACGGCCTATCTTAACGTAGACTAGCCGTTTGCGTATTTATTACAGGATTGTAGTGACAACGTGTAATGCAAGCAGGGATGCACTCTCTATTTCCTCCCTCTGCGATCTTATCCGGTATGACGGTTATCCGACACGAATGGAGTTAGATCAGGCGCAGGACCCACGACTTTAGGTGCTTATATGGCACGAACTTACGACAGAAAAATCAAATAACTGATTTTGCCTGACTCGGAATATGAACAGCACCTGCATTTACGATCACTAAGTCAGCGAGCCAGTCAAGAACACTAGATTACAATAAGAGAGATCCATGTCCAACGGTGGAGATTTACGGGCTGGTGAAGAAGAGGAAGAAGTATAATATCATAGTTATTCTATGAACAAATGAAGTGACAAACATAAATCAGCGAAAAATATTTGAAAACAATAAAACTTCTCCGTCATTTCGGAAAGATCTTTTTATTACTATCGGATTTTTGTGGCAAACGTATTGAAGTTATAATAGACGGATATTGACAAGGCTTTTGTTGCTTTATTATTTCCTGCTTCGAATATTTCGTCTTGTATTTATTTAAGGAAGAATTCCATAAGTATTATCCCACCTCTGTAATATTGAATAAAAATGTTGATGTGATGATGTTAAAATAATGACGAGTTTGACTGATAATCAAAGCGTGTATTGCTCTATATCCATTTAATTTGACTATCAAGTCAATTGATAATTTAAAGGTCAATTAATTATATTTTAAATTCGAATTTAGTAAATAAATAATAAAAAAGAAAGGATGTTGCAAAGTTTAATATCTCTTGTTATAAGTTTCATTAATGCATTTGGACGTTGGTTGGATTCAGCTCGAGTGATAAGTACCTTATTTTTTCCCCTGGTGCACTGCAACTATTTTTTAAAATCTGTGTTTTGTTCTGCTATATTTAAACACAGAGCCTGTTGCTATATCAAAAAATTAGGGCGATCTTGCTGCTGCACATAATTGCTATAAATTTTGCAAGAAACTTACCGTATAAAAGTTGAGTAAAATTTTTTCGGCTTAGTCGTGCAGTAGCTTAGCGCCAAGTTAATTTTTGCAGCACAACAATTATATTAGGGTACAAACAAGTCTTTGTACCTTCATATAATTGTTTTATGCCTTTATGTTAGATTACGTGTATTTGATAAATATAAATGCTTTCACGGTACAAGAGTAATCCATTTGTTACGATATTACAACTAATTAAAGTAATAAGAATAAAGTAACTAAATATGTATTCACATCTAATATAGTAATATTATGTCCAGACTGAATATAGTTGACAGCGGTCAGTTTCAATAGATACTAGTCATCTACGCAAGCCAGGATTATAGTGCACGAGTGTACACGCAAGCAGAGGTGAACTCGCCTCACTCTCAAATTTCGCAGGGAGATCGGGCGCAGCACCACGGCTTTTTGTGCTTTCCAAGCCACTGGGATGAATAACCGTTGGTTACGCGGAAATGATTTGTTTATTTTAATTTTGTTCGAGGGTATATTTGCCAACTGTTTGTCCTTACTTTAACCTCATGTCCCTTCCGTACACACTGAAAGGGGAAAGGGGGAGGGGTGGGTCTAGAAGGTGACGCGAATCTTTCGACCAATGAAACGAGCGCCTGACCGAGGTGCATTGGTGGGAAAGCCGAGACAATAAAGGCTCGCGCGCTGCCCTCGAGCGGCCTCTTGTCTTCGCACCGCTAGTCTGAACCGCACCACCTGGAGCAGTCGCGCCCCAGAAGTAACCGCCTCACATAGTGTGAGATATCGTCGCGTACCGCTAGCCTGGATCGCATCTCTGGGGCGCCCCAGAAGAAACCACCTCACGTCGTATCACCGCAACGGAAGCGTCGTCCGCAGCATCAGAATCACAGCCCGGTAAGTGTGTTTCCAATTATAATGCTACTTGAGCTTTTGTTCATTAACTAACCCGTCCCATTTTGTTTCTCCTAATGTGCTCAAGTAGAATTCCGTCCTAACCTTGGCAAGCAACAGATTTGGAAGAGCGAGTGCATTGTCCAAAGTTGTCGCGTGCCACGTCCGCCATCTTGTTGAGGCATAAGAAGCCAACCGCGTATACAGTCCACCTAGTATAACATCTCGCACAATAGGGTCAAGGCTCGACCTGGGAATCGAACTCGCGAACCCCTAGGCCCGCCGCCCAACCAACCGTACAACTTACGTACGACTTTGGTCCGACCACATGATCAGCAACCATGTTTACGACCACTTGACCAACGAGGTAGTAAAATCTATGTCTAACAGTTTTATAGTTAACAAAATTACCTGTATACTATATAGTTTATTTTTTAAGGTTAGTTTGAAAGTTTAGAAAGTCGTATAATTTAATCTTACTGTAATTTGAGTAACGTGTATGGCCATAAGTAACATAATTGATAGAATCAGGCATTACTTTGCGGAAATTGTGTCATCCATTACAATAAAGATATTAATTCATTCGAAACCATCCGCTTAATAAATACAAGGATGTGTCTTACCTGGATTGAAGAGCACCTCCCGCCCGGCATCATCATCATTACATCCATTCAAAGCTATCCATACATACTCATTTAGATTTACAATAAAAAAATTGGAGGCTCCGTGGTAGAGCGGCTCAGCAGCGCACGAATTCGAATAGAAATAGAAATGTTTGTCCTTGTGAAAGGAGAAGGAGACGTTTCCATACAGTGTTAAGCCCAAGTGTTAACATGACGAAATTAGGAATATTTGAAAACTTACTAATAAACAATTCGTGGAAGAAAATCTGGTAAGATTTTTCCATTTAGGAGGAGAGTTATCGTAGAATAAGTATAAGTGAGTTAGGTATTACCTACACTGTAACAGTCGATGTTTTACTATTTCACTAGATAAAATTATATTTATAAATTCGCATACCTACAATCAGTGCAATTCAATCACAACGAGAGCCTCTAATGTCTAAATCTAATCAGGGTTATTCGTGTAGGAGACAGTCTCTGTGCCTAATAACGAAGCGACGACCGTAAAAAGCAGGATCAGTATAAAATAATTAACGAACGATTCTGGTTATCAAAGACACGAAATGGTGAAACGTTTAACGAAAGTTAAAACAAAATCAAGTAAGTGAAAAGTGTAGTGAATATTAGGCATGTTGATCAGAGAATGAGATCGATTACTTATATTGTTGTTGTTACTGTTATTTGTGTGTCAAAAAATAATGTTGACGTTTGATTTTTTATTAGGTATTTTGTAGATGGATCGCAAGTCTTTTTTGTCTCCCTAGTCAACACAGAACAATTATCTAAACTCGGTCTTAAAATGCTCTATTTATACGCTTATTGTTGCGCTCATTTTATCGAATCGAAACGAAAATAGTAATTTTTCTCTTCTCTCTTAAACTATGTGAAAAGTTTTGAAGTTTGAACCGTCAAGTCAATTTTCTAAATGAAAAGAGCGTTCGGAAACAATAATTTCACAAATGTATCGATTCTTTATGTTAATCGATTTATTGACATAAAAATGTTAATTTCTTTCTATTCTTGTACAAATAATATATTTTATTTCCAATTACATTCAAATAGTATTCAAATTAAAAAAGAAAATTTTGATGAAACCTAAGAATTTTGTATTTTATTTTTATTATTTGGATCCGAATAAATATTAAATCGATTGTATAAGAAAATCGATTTTTTAAATTATTTCTTATTAGTATGTTCTTTGGAGTTCTAAATTGTAAAACAAGCCATTCTTTTGTATTGTATTTCAGAAAAATATAGCCACTTTTTAAAGAATAAACCAAAAAAGACCTTCAGGCCCAAAATTCCTATACCCACTTTATTTTAAATAAAATGAGAACATAATCAATGTAGTCGATGTCAATGAAATACGCATCATTAAGGATAACTCAAAACCACTGGTAAGTTCTTTCATAGGATCTTTATATGGAGCCACATGAGAAGCACCAGCTTTCCAATAAAAAAGGTCATCAAAATCGGTTCTTCTAGAAAAAATCTACTGTATTTTTATGTCTGTTACACATAAAAATACAGTTGAATTGAGAACCTCCTCCTTTTTTGATGTCGGTTAAATATGATAGAATAGAATCGGTTGGCAAAGTTGTAGTGCAAAGTAGTTAAATTTACCGTGAAATATCAAATACTTATGTCTATTTAGAAACAAGCTAACTATGGAACACCCGGTTCTTATGCAGATCGGTACGTCAGGTTGCAGAAGTTACGAACTTCTGTCCAAATACATATTTCGAGACAAAACTTTCTCTATTGCAGTTGTAGTTTATTCTTGAATCCAATTTACCGAATACAACATTAATATGTTCGTCCATTCTTATTTCCGCATATAGCCTCTAAAATGCTTATTAATCTTAGTCTTTTTCAACAAGCAATTCAAAACATTGACTTTAGCCCAGTTTATAAAACCGATGACGTAAACATCTCTTTGCCTTACTTAATAAATAACATACGAAATGCCATTGCTAGCAATACTTCGTATAGAACCGTAGCTAAAAAAAATAATAACTTAAAGAATTGGATTACACCTGGCCTGATTAGGTCCATGAAACACAGGGACAAACTACACCTGATGGCAAAGTCCTCTTCAGATAATTCCATTTTACAAAATTCATATAAAAGATATAGAAATTTTTGTAACAATTTATTAAAAAAGTTGAAGTATAATTATCTTACAAACTTACTAGAAGAGTCTGGTAGAGATAATAAAAAGATTTGGCGGCATGTAAAAGATATTGCATTTATTTCCAAACAGCATGAATCTTCGTCAGAATTATTATAAAATAATGACTCGCCGCTTATATCAGCAAATACAGTAAATAATTACTTTGTGAACGTTGGTAAAAATCTGGCTGAGCAGATAACAAACAACTCTAACAATAATCATGAATACAGGGCCACTTTATCAACTCAAAAAAACTGCCAATTAAGCTCGTTCACATTATTAGATACGGACCCTAGTGAGGTGGAAAGGATTATAATGGGACTGAAAGAAACAAGCGCGGTTGGATGGGACGGATTACCCACTAGTATATTCAAAAAATATAGACAAATTCTAGTACCACCATTAACCCATATTTTCAGAATTTGTCTCTCTGAAGGAATTTTCCCAGATTGTTTAAAAAAAGCAATTGTAGTTCCAGTATTCAAATGGGGGACAAAAAAAACGTTTCCAATTATCGGCCTATCTCGATACTCTCATCCACGTCTAAAATATTAGAAAAATTAATTAACAACAGATTAATGAATTATTTACAAAGTAAATCCATATTATCGAATATGCAATATGGTTTCAGGCCTAAAATGTCCACTGCTGATGCTGTGCAGGAAATGAACGATTACGTCTCTCAAGAATTAGATAAAGGCAACCAATCAATTGGCATTGTCCTTGACCTTGCAAAAGCATTTGATACGGTTTCTATTCCTATCCTATTAAATAAGTTAGAGAGCATAGGTATTCGAGGTAAGCAGCTTCAACTTTTTAAGAATTATTTAGAAAATCGATATCAATGCATAAAAATCGATAAGGTTGTTAGCTCTGAACAAAAAAATTACTCATTTTGGCGTGCCTCAAGGAAGTGTATTAGGGCCAACCCTATTTTTGATTTATATAAATGACCTTCGCAATCTTGAACTTAACTCAGGTAAAATAATATCTTACGCAGATGATACCGTGCTACTTTTTTCCGCAAATACTGTTGACAAGGTTTATTCATATGCTCAGCAAGGTTTTGATAGAGTTAATAAATGGCTCCAACAAAACATATTAACACTGAATACGGACAAAACCAAATATATTCATTTTTCTATGCGCAGCTCAACCCAGCATATAACCATTCCAGAACTTTATGCACATCAATGTTACTCAGTCACAGAGTCTAAATGTTACTGCCCAGTTATTTCTAATACAAAAACTGTTAAGTACCTTGGAATAATTATAGATTCTACGTTTACATTTAAAAACCACATAAACCACCTATGCAATAGAGTTCGTAAACTAATGTTTGTTTTTAAAAAAAATCGTTCTTTTGCTGATAATAAGGTAGTAAAACAAGTATATTACGCATTATGTCAGTCAATACTCACCTATTGTATAACCTCTTGGGGTGGAGCAGCTAAAACTACACTACTACCACTGGAACGCGCTCAAAGAGCTGTATTAAAAGTTGCAACATTCCGCCCTATTCTATTTCCATCTCATCTCTTATACAAATCCTATAATGTCCTCTCAGTGCGCCAGTTATTTGTTATGAGCACGTTACTAAAACAGCACTTAAGATTGCCTTATAGAAGAGAGGTCACTGATAAAAGGCGCAAAGATAAAGTAATAGAAACTAACATTAGAATAAGGCATTATTTCATGCATAGATTTTTTAAATTTCTCGGCCCCTTTTTTGTATAATCAAGTCAATGCAATTTTGTATATATATCCATTAAAAATGGCAGACTGTAAGAAGGTAATTCGAACATGGTTACAAAATTTGTCATACGATGATACAGAGAAGTTGCTGATTGTTTTAGGTTAATTAATATCATAAGTAAATTAATGATAATGTATTTTACCCAAATAACCCTTATTAGGTAGTACGTTATTGATTTTATATAAGAAAGAGAAAATATTTGTTGATGTATCTTTTAGCACATACACCTGAGATACAGGTTTATCCTGGTTCATGTGCCTGTTATTGTAGACTATTTTTAAGTTAAGACTTATTGGAATAATTTGTACATTTTATCAAAATAAAATAAATTATTATTATTATTATTATTATTATTTTCCATACAAGTTATGACCCTTTAACGGCCCACTGCCATGCACAAGCCTCCTATCATTTTTGAGAGGGTTTTAGGGCAATAAATGTCAGCCGCACTGCTCCAATGCATGTAGATGAACCTTTGATGAACATCTCTTAAAATTTGTTTGTGGAATTCATTAAAAACATCAAAAAACTGATGATATTTACTTAATTTGTATCGATTTATTTTAAAAGAAGAGATGCACGGTGGAATGATGAAGTGAGAGAAGCTGTAAAAAAGAAGAAAAAAGCATGGTTAGACTAGCTGATGTGAAGAATCGACGCTCCGGGAAGTCTGCAGTCTGTGAACATGTACAAGATCGCCCCCGTCACTACATCAGATTTGATAGACCACAAATCCTCGCTAAAGAACACCGATTCCTTCCAAGGATGATTCGCGAGGCTATTGAAATCAAAAAACATCCTAATTTCAATAGAGAAGATGGCTGGGTGCTACCATCTGCTTGGGATCCTATAATAAATAAAATTAAATCCCAACCCAAGCATACAACTGCAAGACTCCATGATACCATAAGCTCATACTGTGTAGATCGGAACAAAAGTTAAAATTTTAATCTATGGTAACCGCGGTTAACTATGACAGCTGGACGTTGAACATCTCAGTCCTTCCCGTGACCATGGGTGCTGTAAAGCTCTCGAAACGTCGGGTAAAAAAGTTAAATATACGCGATAAATTCCGTTAAAACTAGTATTATTTCAATGGTTAGACTACTTGGCCTCTAATAACTATAAGCATATGTGAGAGAAGATGAAAGAAAGATATAAGCTGCAGAAAGTTCATACGAAAACATTGATTGGGGAAGTACGTGAAAGGTGTAGAATAGAAGCGGACGAGAGGTTGTCGCACAACTTTAAGGAAAACTCCAAACTCTTCTGGAAAGAGGTTATAAGGTCCCGGAGTGGTGCGACAGCCTTAAGAATGAACAAAGTGCTTTCGAGAACCAATGACGTCCTCTCAGAAAAATCGGACGTCATGCAGCGATGGAGTGAATTTTATAGAGAAATGTATGCGTGTCATGATCTTAGTGAAGGATCCGGGGGTGACGCCGTGACTGGCACGCCAGACACGGACCTCGATGACACTGAGGTCATCAGCATGAAAGAGATTGAACGTGCGATTTGAAGTTTGAAATGTGGTAAGGCTGCCGGACTAGACAGAGTCACTGCTAAAATGGGCCTCGCGTCTGGGACAGCTTTCATCTGCTGTGCAATTTGTGCTGGCGGACGGGAGATGTCCCGGATGACTGGCGATCCGCGGTCATTGTGCCTTTGTATAAAGGTAAAGGTTCACATTTTGACTGCGGGTGCTATCGGGCGATCAGCTTGACCAGTTTAGCAAGTAAAGTTTACTCGAAGGTTTTGACACGTAGGATGCAAGAGAAATCGGATAGATTCTTATGGGAGGCACAATGCGGATTTAGACCTGGAAGAGGATGCACGGATCAAATGTTTTCTCTCCGCATAATCACGGAGAAGCTTCTGAGTGTTAACCGGAGGATTTTCTTTGCTTTTACGGATCTGGAGAAAGCATTTGATAAGGTTATAAGGAAGAAAATGTGGGAACTGTTGCCGGAATATGGTGTGGATGGTCGATTGTTAAGGGCTGTGCAGTCACTTTACTATGACTGTAAAGCCTGTGTGCGGGTAGGGCATGACCTGTAACCCATGTTTAGCGTCCAAGCGGGCGTAAAACAGGGTTGTGTCATGTCTTCCTGGCTGTTCATACTGTATCTCGACAGCTGTTTACAGAAGTTGAAAAATAGCTGTTTGGGTGTGAAATTAGGTGACATTAAAGTTAATTGTCTGCTGTATGCTGATGATGCAGTGCTTATTGCACCATCAGAAACAGTACTGCGGGCATTAGTCACGTGTGTGAAAGAGGAATATGAAATTAAAGGTCTCCGTTTGAATGCTAATAAAACTAGGGTTCTGGTATTTAAAAAGGACGAAGAGAGAACGAAATGTGAAATACGGGTAAATCAGGAATGTCTAGAACAGGTAAATGAAATTGTATACTTGGGGAGTACTTTCAGCCGGGATGGAAGATGTGATTTAGATGTGGATAGGCGTGTCGCTGCCGGAAACAAAGTCAATGGTGCCCTGAATGCATTAGTCAAAAGGCAAGGCGTGGTGAAGAATGCACGCCTTGCAATACATAACGCAGTGTTGGTACCGACTTTGTTATATGGCAGCGTAACCTGGGTATGCCAGAAGAAGCATAAAAGCAAGTTGAATGCAGTGGAGATGCGATCTCTTCGTAAAATGTGTGGCGTTACCATAGCCGACCGAAAGTGAAACGAAGAGAATCGCAATATGGCAGGATTGAAAGATGACCTTATCACAAAAATTGATAGGGGCGTACTCCAATGGTTTGGGCACGTTGTACGAATGAGTGAAGACCGAATGGTGAAGAAAATATATAGAGCGAAAGTAAATATAGAGGTGTCGAGGTAGACCGAGACTAACTTTCGAAGACCATGTGAGCAAATTGCTCGAAGAGGGGAGGGTCAAGAGTACTCGGATACCTAGACGTGCATGTATGAAGAAGTTAATGAACCTGAAAGAAGCGAAAGAGGTATGTAAGGATTGTGTCACTTGGCGATCTGTTCTCTCTGGTTACCCCGTTAGAGATTGTGCGTGAAGATAAGATTTATTTTAAGTAATGCTCAAATATTCCAACGCTACTCAATCTTAGGATGCTGTTAAGTTTCGCCCTGTTTCTGTCACTTTAAGTCAAATTGACTATGATGCTACGAAACTTAACAGCATCCACATTTCCCACCCCATTTTGTACCGCGGTTGTCGTAAAAGGTGACCGTGGGAAATGTGAGATAAATCTTATGACGTCCGATAGTATGACGGTATAACCATCTCGTCTACGTTAGACGTAAAATACTTAGACACAAGTCTAAGGTTTTCTTACAAGAATAAAGGTGACAAGTGTTGTGGTCCATAGACATCTATATCTATCCTCAAAAAAGAATCTTAATATACTTACAGGTAGTTACATTTACAGCGAAAAAGTTCTACGATTTTCTACACTCACCATATTGTTACGCGCTCAAATCGGCGCACTAGCGCCATCTAGTCTCGAACCGAAGAACTAAACTTCTTGAAGTTAAAACTCGAACTCTCGGTACCTCGCGCGTGTTTACTTGAACATTCTGGATATTTTGCTAATTTATATAAATAGGCGCTGCAAGATGCGATCGGAGTAGTGTTGATTTGGCGAAACAAGCGAAGCTTCGGAGCGGAATAAAGTGAATTAGTGTGTTTAATTATTAGTGTTTTAAGTTTTAATTTGTGTAAAGTAAATTAAAATGTTAATTTAGGTAATTTTATCGGCAATTTTTATTGTCACGAACCTCAAGCTCGTAACAATATTAAATACAGTCGGTATTCCGTAAGGGCGCGCGAGTCGTCCCAGGCTGAACTGATCCATTCGTGCTAAATCAGTAATGTAGTAATTATAAAAATGCTTGTAATAAAACATAAATATATACATGTGAGAAGGTATCTTGCCAGAAATTTGCTTTTTATCTGAATTTTTTTTATAAAGAACCGACCAGTAATTACTCTTTCCATTTGATTCCCAACAGATATATCCAATAACTGACGAGAAGATACTGGAGCTGGAAGAAGAGGTAGACAAGTTGCGCTGGCATATTATTGGATTATCCGAGGTTCGAAGAGAGGGGGAGGACACGGCAGCCCTCGAGTCCGGCAACTTGTTCTACCACCGGGAGGGTGACCATCTGTCCCAAGGAGGCGTCGGATTTATCATCCACAAGTCTCTCGTCACAACGTTGTAAAGATTGGGAGTGTGTTGACGAGGGTCGCGTACCTGATACTCAGAATCACCAAACGGTATTCGCTGAAGGTCATACAGGTTTACGCACCAACCTCGGCACATCCCGATGAGGAGGTGGAGGAAATGTATGAGGATATTTCCAGAGCCATGCATTCCTCCAAAACCCACTACACGGTGTTGATGGGAGACTTCAACGCAAAACTAGGCACAAGAGAAAGCGGTGAGCTGAAGTTAGGGAAATTTGGAGTAGGGCAACGGAGCCCAAGGGGCCAGCAGCTGGCCGACTTTATGGAGAAAGAGGGACTCTTTATGATGAACTCTTTCTTCCAGAAGCGGCCCCACAGGAAGTGGACCTGGTCGAGCCCCGACGGTTCGACAAAAAATGAGATTGACTTCATTATGACGAACAGACGCCAACTGTGCAGTGATGTCTCAGTGATCGCAAGGGTGAAAACTGGCAGCGATCACCGAATGGTTGGAGGCACACTGAACCTAAACGTTAAGTTGGAGAGGTCTCGTCTGATGAAGTCATCGCTCCTTCCCCCTCGTGCTCTAATCCAGAGTCCCGAAACCTTTCAGCTCGAGTTACAAAACCGCTTTCAGTGCCTAGAGGATTGCAATGCAGTGGATGATACTGTTACGAGCTTGAGGTTCGTGACAATAAAAATTGCCGATAGAATTACCTAAATTAACACTTTAATTTACTTTACACAAATTAAAGTTAAAAACACTAATAATTAAACACACTAATTCACTTAATTCCGCTCCGAAGCTTCGCTTGTGTCGCCGAGTTCAACTCTGCCTCGATCGCATCTTGCGGCGCCTATTTATTTAAATTAGCAAAGAAGCGTCCCGAATATTCAAGTAAATGCGCGCAAAGGGACGGGTGTGCGAGTATAGATTTTCTAGAAACTTAGTTCTTCGGATCGCGCTGTCAGTTGAGAGATTTGTGATGTCATTTTCTGCGAAGCTCCCCTCGCTCTCGTTCCTGACACTAGATGGCGCTAGTTGACTGCAACACTGCCCCCTCCTAAGACATGCTCGTCCCGAGCATTGTCGGTCCCATAATAACGCGCCAACCGATCCACATGGACGATCTTAGGAGTCCCTCTTGCGCCTTTCTGTATCCGGTAGGTCACATCGTTGATCCTGGTTACAATCCGGTACGGGCCGTCCCATTTAGCTTGAAGCTTAGGAGATTTCCCTTTGCTGCGGACTGGATTGTGCAACCACACTAATGAACCTTCGTTGAACCCTTTATTGTTCATTTTGCGGTCGTACCGGGTTTTCATTTTCTCAGACATTTGCTGGCCCGATTGTCTGACGTGCTCATAAATGTCATTCATTTTGTTCCGCAAGTCATTTGCATAATCGGTTATACTGCGTGGGGCATCAGGTGGTATCCCGGTGATCAGGTCTGCAGGCAGCCGTAATTCTCTTCCGAAGTTTGCGAAAGCTGGTGTCACTGCTGTACTTTCGTGAACAGAACTTCGATATGACAACAAAAACGGTTGTATGTGCTTGTCCCAATCTCGTTGCCGATTGTCTACAACTTTTGCTAGGTACCTCTCCAATGTCTGATTAAATCGTTCCACCATTCCATCAGATTGCGGGTGATAAGAAGTCGTTCTTGTTTTATGAGTACCCATAACTCCGAAGTTTCCTGGAATATTTGAGACTCAAAATTCCTTCCTTGATCGCTGTGAATCTCTAAAGGTACTCCAAAACGACAGAAGACTTCATGAACTAGTTTATATGCAACTGTTGAAGCTTCTTGATTTGGAATGGCGAAGACTTCCGGCCACTTAGTGAAGTAATCCATCACAACCATGAAATACTTGTTACCGCTTTCACTCTCCGGAAACGGCCTCGCCACGTCAATGGCTATTCTCTCCCATGGTGCACCAACATTGTACAACTTCAGTGCACCTCTACTACGAGTCTGAGGTCCCTTTACAGCCGCACAACTTGTACATTTGCTACACCAGTCCTCGACATCGTTTCGACAGTGGACCCAGTAAAACCGTTCTCGGATCTTCAGTAGAGTTCGTTTAACTCCCAGATGGCCTCCTGAATAATCATTATGGTACAGCTGTAGCACATCCGGTACTTTAGCTTTAGGGACAACCATTTGCAAATGACAGCTGTCTCCCCTAACATTTTCCCATTTACGGCACAGAACTCCATCCTGAAGCAGCAAGCTGTCCCACTGGGCCCAATAGCTTTTAGTGGTCGAACTCATTGCTGAGACGTCGCTCCACTTAGGCTTGGGAGCACTGGCCTTTATCCATTCCAGAATCGGCTTGATGTCAGGATCTTCCTGCTGTGCATGTTGTAAGCTGTCCTTCCATTCGTTGCCGAGGTGGTCCGTCCTGAGCATCCTCACGGATACCTCTTCCTTACTCTCTTGCCTAGTACAATGGTAGCAATCTTCAGGACAAGGTCTTCTTGACAATGCATCTGCGTTGCCGTGAGATTTTCCGCTGCGATGTTCGATTTCAAAGTTGTATTCCTGCAGTAGTTCAATCCACCTCGCAACTTGTCCTTCTGGATTTTTAAACTGCAATAGCCATTTTAGTGCAGGATGGTCAGTACTTAAGTGAAATTTTCGTCCCAGAAGATATTTTCTAAAATGCTGCAACGACTTTACCACAGCGAGCAATTCACGTCTTGTGACACAATAGTTCCTTTCCGGTTTTGACAACGACTTGCTGAAGTACGCTATCACGACCTATTGGTCACCATTCCGTTGAGACGTGTTGTCTCAACGGAATGGTGACCAATAGGTCGTGACCGCCAAGTCCTATATCACTTGCGTCTGTGTCAACTATAAATTCTTTGCTTGCATCAGGGTATCCCAAAATAGGTGTTTTGCACAGACGGTCCTTGAGCTCCTGGAATGCGATATTGCAACTTTCATCCCAGCAGAAATGTCGCTTCTCCTCGGTTAGCTTGTGCAGAGGTTTGGCTATATCTGCAAAGTTCTTCACAAATCGCCGATAATAGGAGCACAAACCCAAAAATGCTCTAACCTGCGTCTTGTCTTTTGGAACCGGCCAACCCTTGACAGCGGCGATTTTCTCCGGATCCGTACGGATACCTTCTTCCGACACTAAATACCCTAAAAAGTTAACTTGTCGTTTGAATAGTGAACATTTCTTCGGACTCAACTTGAGGTTGGCACTCTGAATCTTCATGAGCACGCGTTCCAGGTTCTGAAGGTGTTTTTCAAACGTACGGCCCACGATGATGATGTCATCCAAGTAGACCAGACAGGCATCGCCAATTAGCCCAGTAAGTACAAGCTCCATCAGCCTTTCAAACGTTGCTGGAGCATTGCACAACCCAAACGGCATTACTTTAAATTGCCACAGACCCTTTCCCGTCGAGAACGCAGTTTTCTCCTTGTCCTTAGGGTCAATTTCAACTTGCCAGTAGCCACTTTTTAGGTCCAGCGTGCTAAACCACTTTACTCCTGTAAGCATGTCCAGGGTGTCATCAATTCTTGGCAAGGGATAGCTATCCTTCTTAGTAACGTCGTTCAGACGGCGGTAGTCAACACAAAACCGCATGCTGCCATCCTTCTTCTTTACCAGTACCACGGGTGAACACCATGGACTAGGTGAAGGTTCAATAACACCATCCTTCACCTTTCCCTCAATCATGGTTTCCACTTCCTTTTCACGTGCTACCGGCAATCTTCTTGGCCGCTGACGGATAGGCAATTCTTCATCTGTGTTTATTTTGTGTTGAACTAAGCCAGTCTTTCCTATGTCAGCATCGTTTGACGAGAATACATCGGCGTACTTGAGTAACAACTTCTTCGCCTTGACCAATTCGTTCGGGGAGAGAACACTGCGACAGTCTTCCAAAAGTGTGGTCACTCTCGTTTCTGCATCCTTGCTGGGGGTCCCAGTCGATAGATATTGGCACCGACGTAACCAATCCACTTCCTCACAAGTACCAATCAGTGTGCCTTTTTCTATAATCTGTTCCCGGTCGCAAAGTTTCAGCACACGTACTCCTGAGATGTCAGTGGTCCTGACCAAGGTTCGAGCTACTTTCCATGGAAGGTCATTGTTTACCCTTTCCACAAGTACGCAACGGTGAGCTTGCCCAGCGTTTCGAGGAAGACTAACCGGAACAATCGTTTCCGATCTAGGCGGAAGAACAATCTTCCTAATGCTGTACACGTTCCCTGGTAACGCACCTTCCATAAAAAGTTCCTCCTGTCCACATTTCAAAACACCTTGCTTAACGTCGATCTCACAACAATTATTCCTCATAAAGTCTAGGCCTAGGATGCAGTCGTCCATTATAAGAGCCACGATGACATTATGCAGGTAGATCACGTTGCCTAGCTTCAACTCCATCTCCTTCTCTCCACGGACGGGTATACGCTGACCGGTGGCTGTTACCAAATTAATGCGTTCTCGGTTGTAGGCGGAGTCCCCAAGGAACTGACTTATAAGTTGGGAACTAACAACCGTACGAGAGGCTCCAGTGTCTATGGTCAGTTTACACGGCATTCCGTTGACCTCGCCCTTGATGATTAGACTGTTCCCATCATGGGTTTGTGAGATCGAGATCCTTGGGACTCTTTTAACATCAGCCAGCACCCGCCCCGCAGTTCTGGCTTTTACTCGTTTCCCTGCTGCTGCTGGGCGGTGCTGTTGGCCGCACTACCCTCCTGGGATCGTTCACCTTCCCTTACCAGGGTTCGCTTAGGGCAGCTGGATCGAAGATGGCCCTTTTCCCCACAGCCATAGCACCTAGGGCTGTATCCTTTGTTGCGGTCGCGAACTGTAGCTGCTGCAACCTCCCTGACGCGATGGGAACGATGATCCTGCCGCACGGCTTCTACCTCCAGTGCATGGGCCAAGGCGTCCTTAAGCGTCTCGTGGTGCCCGAGCCTCACAGCAGCTCTGACTTTCAGGTCGCGGATGCCATCGATGAATGTCTGCACCAGTTTCCCTTCAATGAGCGCAGGTACAGACTGGTATGCTTTTCGAACTATCTTCTCCACCTCAAGGGCCCACTGCTGCAGGTTTTCGTTGCTGCGTTGCACGCGATCTTTAAGCGTGAGACGTGTTCCAGGTGAGCTTCACCATATCTCGCCTCCAATGCCTCAAGGAGCTGCTCGTAGGTCACTTTCTTACCGAGAGCTTCCAACACGGTTAAGGCTTGGTCGCGCAGGTCTAAGGTGAGTGCAGTCATGGCCTGGCTTTTATTCCAGCCGTTTGCCTCCATGACGGCCTCGAACTGGATTTTGTAGGCCGACTAGGAAGAAGTCCCGTCGAACGGTGGTACCTTGAACCCACGTAGCGAAGGTGTAGTAGCTACTGCGGGGGCTGCAGTTCCATCCCCAAGTTTGAGGTCGTTCAGCGTTTTCTTCACGTCAGCCATCACGTTGTCAACCCGATGGTTCACATGGTTGATTCGGGTTTCATGTTCTTCGATTCGGGTTTCAGCTTCCGACAGACGGTTGTCGTGTTGAGCAACCCTATCCTTCACCTGCCTTATCTCTTTCCCAAAGGTAGCGTGAAGGTCCTTCATGAGGAGCATCTGCTCTTCCGACCGACGAGCCTGTTCCGCCTGCTGATCTTCCAACCGACGGGCCTGTTCCTCCTGTCGGCGGGCCTGTTCCTCCTGTCGGCGGGCCTGTTCCTCCTGCAGCTCTTTCAACTGACTGGCCTGTTCCTCCTGTCCGCGTTTCAGCTGCTCTTCGAACCGACGAGCCTGTTCCTCCTGTCGGCGGGCCTGCTCCTGCAGCATCACCATCAGGGCGCCTAAATCAGGTGCTGCAGACGCAGGAGCTACTGACGGACCGGCCTCCGTTGCCGGCCGCTGGCCCTCCGACGTCTGCGGCGTTGCACCACCAAATCTTCGTTGGTCCGTCTCCTGCTGGCGTTGACTTCGGGTACGGACACCCTCCGTTTCCTCCTTAGGTAAAATCGGCATGATTTTATCCCACTTCTGACACCAATTGTTATGAGCTTGAGGTTCGTGACAATAAAAATTGCCGATAGAATTACCTAATTTAACACTTTAATTTACTTTATACAAATTAAAGTTAAAAACACTAATAATTAAACACACTAATTCACTTAATTCCGCTCCGAAGCTTCGCTTGTGTCGCCGAGTTCAACTCTGCCTCGATCGCATCTTGCGGCGCCTATTTATTTAAATTAGCAAAGAAGCGTCCCGAATATTCAAGTAAATGCGCGCAAATGGACGGGTGTGCGAGTATAGATTTTCTAGAAACTTAGTTCTTCGGATGGCGCTGTCAGTTGAGAGATTTGTGATGTCATTTTCTGCGAAGCTCCCCTCGCTCTCGTTCCTGACACTAGATGGCGCTAGTTGACTGCAACAATACGAATGACAAGCTCGTGGAAACTGTCCATGTGGTCGGAGCTAAGTTCTGCAAGACCCGCCGCAGAAGAACACAAAAACTCTCCGATCACACTCTTAATCTCATGGCTGTTAGACGGCTGTCAGGCTGCAATCGTCAACAGATTTGACGGCATACAGGCAACTAAACAGACAGATTTCCAAATGCATGCGGCGAGACTTAAATAAATAAAATAAAATAGCCTTTATTTCTACTACAATACAAACTTGACTTATGATTAATGTAGGTAATAATAGTAAAGAATAGTTAATATGTATTTTTTACGTATAATAATGTATGTATATATATGACTTAGTTAATGTTAGTAATAGTCGCCTCTGCGGCGTAGGCCTCTCCCAAACCTTTCCACATATCTCTATCCCGAGCCACTCGCATCCATAGCGGTCCACATCTCTGATAAAAAATTTTTTTAATCAGAGATGCGGCGAGACTTACGCAACTTTAATACTGTTCGTATTAAAGAAGCGATCGAGCGGGACCAGGGCTCCAAAGTCTTTGCCAGAGATCTGTCTGCTAGAAAGAGCCAACTGTCAAAGCTGAAGACTGAGTGTGGCAACATCGTTTCCGGGACACATGAGATTCTGAGTGAGATTGAGAGGTTCTATGGGCAGCTGTACACATCATTGTTGGAGCCACACGCAAGTGTGAGTAACGATCCAAGAGCATGTCTTATCCGACACTATTCCGATGATATCCCGGACGTCAGTCTGAGCGAGATTAGAATGGCTCTCCACTACCTTAAAAACGGCAAGGCCTTGGGCGAGGATGGAATTACAGCGGAGCTTCTGAAAGCGGGTGGAACACCAGTACTTGAAGTCGTTCAGAAGCTCTTCAATTCCGTCCTCCATGGTGGCACTACTACGGAGGCTTGGAGCAGAAGCGCGGTGGTCTTGTTCTTTAAGAAAGGAGACAACGCTCTCTTGAAGAACTACAGACCGATTTCCCTTCTGAGCCGCGTCTACGTGCTGTTTTCGAGAGTCATTACGAATCGTCTCGCACGCAGACTCGACGACTTCCAGCCTCCCGAACAAGCCGGTTTCCGAAAAGGCTTCAGTACCATAGACCACATACATACCCTGCGGCAGATTGTACAGAAGACCGAAGAGTACAATCTGCCACTTTGCCTGGCATATGTGGACTATGAGAAAGCCTCTGATTCCGTCGAAATTTGGGCGGTGCTACAGTCCCTTCAGAGGTGCCAAGTTGACTGTCGGTATATCGAGGTGCTGAAGTGTTTGTACAGTAGGGCTACGATGGCTATCCGAGTACAGAACCAGAGTTCGAAACCTATCCAACAGCGGAGAGGTGTAAGACAGGGTGATGTTATATCCCCGAAACTCTTCACCGCTGCGTTGGAAGACGTTTTCAAGCTACCGGACTGGAAAGGACACGATATTAATATCAATGGCGAGTACATCACTCACCTTCGATTTGCCAACGATATAGTCCTTATGGCAGAATCGCTGGAGGACCTTAGCACTATGCTCAATGACCTCAATGGTGTCTCCCAACGGATAGGTCTTAAGATGAACATGGACAAAACAAAGATCATGTTTAATGTCCATGTCACACCTATGCCGCTAGTTGTTGGGAGCACTATGCTCGAAGTTGATGACGAGTATGTTTACCTGGGACAAATAGTCCGACTAGGTAAGTCCAACTTCGACCGAGAGGTCAATCGACGGATTCAACTGGGCTGGGCAGCGTTCGGGAAATTACGACACATTTTCTCGTCAGGTATACCTCAATCTCTGAAAACTAAAGCGTATAACCAGTGCGTGTTGCCAGTGATGACTTACGGATCTGAAACGTGGTCCTTCACTGCTGGCCGTATGAGGACGCTCAAGGTCGCTCAGCAAGCTATGGAGAGGGCTATGCTCGGAGTTTCACTGCGTGATAGACTCAGAAATGAGGATATCTGCAGTAAAACCAGAGTGACCGACATAGTTCAACGGATTAGTAATCTGAAGTGGCAATGAGCCGACCATATAGCTCGAAGAACCGATAACCGATGGGGAAGAAAGATTCTCGAGTGGCAGCCTCGTACCGGTAGGCGTAGTGTAGGGCGACCCCCCACTAGATGGAGTGACGACCTGGTAAGACATGCAGGAAGTCGATGGATGCAGGTGGCTCAGGACCGTGCTTTGTGGCATTACTTGGGGGAGGCATATGTTCAGCAGTGGACTTGTGAAGGGCTGTAATGATGATGATGATGATATCAAATAACGGGCTATTCAGTTAAGCGTGCTATTAAATATTTAGTGCTATATGTTAAAGATAAATAATATAATCAAATATATATCAAAGTTTACTGCAGAACAAATAGCTCGCCCTAAAGTACAAATTAGAATAAAGATGTAATGATCATTCATAGAATTTAAGAATAAAGAATAGAAAAGAATAAAGAGAAGAGAATCAAAATGAAGGTTAAGTAAGACGAAAGCGTTTACGTTGAAGAGAGAGACATGCGGTAACTATATTAATTGTGTAGGTAGTTGTAGCACAAATGGGTCGGTTCGACCGGGGAAGGACCACGCTCTCACAGAATACCAGCGTAAAATAGCAGCTTATTGCTGCTGTGTATGGTTTGGTGAGTGTAGAGAACCGGAGACCCTTTTTACTGGAAAAGATGCATTCCATCTTACTCCCCATGGCTGACAACGCATCTGGATTTTAATTCGCAACGCTGTCAACATATTCGACTGAGTAATAGCCTCTCTATTATAATAGATCTTTTTTAGAGATGTCTTTTTCTGTGGGCAGTTTACAATCAGGTATATGATTACGTTGTACAGATCCCAAACTAAGAATGCTTTGTTCGACCAGAAATTCTAGGAGTGGCAAAGATGTGAAATAATTGTCCAAGTAAAGGTAGTAATTTTGATAACATGGTATTTCAAGAGAAAGCCTCATAACAACATTTGATGCAGCATCCAAATCCGGCTTACTACTTCGGCTTTGGTGGAGCAAATTTTCTCATCTACGCATAGATACTTTTCCATGGCTCAGCCAGGTTTCTTTTAATTTATAGGATTCCACTTCCTCTAGCACACATTCAATTTCTGACTGGTTTAACGACGCGGTGATGGTACCTGACTGAATACAATATATAGTGATAGCTGGATATTGCTAGGAAATATTATTGTGATCCAGGTCTTCTATGATACCATCAATATCTAACTCCTCAAATTCTTCAATGGCTTCATCTTAAAACGGGGGCTCCAGATCGGGACCCGGGACTAAGACCGGGAATAAAATCTTAGTTCTCATCATCATCAAATCTATTCTCACTAGCCTCAAAATCATAGAGATGCTGCAAAATTTCATTTTCTCTAAGTCTTCGGTAAGCCAACCTGTCAAAATACCAAACAACGGTCACTACTGCCCTAAAATATTGTTATAACTCAATGTAACAGAAATGGCAGAAATACTCTTTGAAATATTTTGTCACAAATTATGAAATATTATGCATAAATAACAATAAACAGTTAAAAACATAGACTTTCTTTCTAGATTTAAAGCACAAATATAGAATTTGTCCAGTATTTATATTTCGGTTTAAAGATCTTTATTTATTCATTAAGACTAATGTCACTTACATGAGTACATTCATAGAATTTAAAATAAATCACATACATACATAAACGCTCACGCCTGTCACCCAGAGGGGTAGGCAGAGATTACAGACTTCCATTTAGCACGATCCTGACATACCTCTCTCGCCTCTTCCACATCTATATACCTACGCATACATGCTCGTCGGTTAAGGGTACCCTTAATTTGGCCAATTTTTAGTAAATCGCCAATTTGGTCGACAAACTTTCGCCTAGGACGTCCCTTTTCGACTCTTTCATTCACTTCTGCAACATATATTTGCTTTGTCAGTCTTTCCTAGTTCATTCTTTCTACGTAACCAAACCACCGAAGCATTCCTTTCTTAATCCTGGTCACCGCATCATCTTGCAAACCACACTCTTCTTTTATCACACAGTTTCTCACCCTGTCACTCAGATTCAGCCCTAACATACTCCTTAGCGACCGCGTTTCTACTGCATTTATTCTACTCTCGTGCTTCTTCTGCCACACCCAACTTTCACTACCATAGGTTAAAGTAGGGACTAATACAGCATTGTGAATTGCCATACGTGCCTTTTTTGACACATTCTGACTTTCATATCTCCCATTCCTGCAGAATACACATCCTAAATATACGAACTCATCCACTTGCTCAATTAACTCTCCTTCTATTCTTATTTCGCATACCGTTTTGCTTTCTTCTCTTTCAAAAACCATCACTTTCATCTTACTTGCGTTCACTTTCATTCCCCTTTCTTTTAATGACCCGTTCATTAATGTAACCATCATTTGGCTGACTCAACTCGGCCGTCGACGACGCAAGTATGACTTGATCATCGGCGTACAAAAGGCATTTGATGGTTAACTCACCCATTCTTAACCCGCATTCTTCAAATTTCAAATTTTCCAAACAACTGTCCATAATGATTTCTTATATTTACGCGAACACTACACATTGAAATAATACTAGTTTTAACGGAATTTATCGCGTATATTTAACTTTTTTACCCGACGTTTCGAGAGCTTTACAGCAACCATGGGTGCTGTAAAGCTCTCGAAACGTCGGGTAAAAAAGTTAAATATACGCGATAAATTCCGTTAAAACTAGTATTATTTCAAACTGTCCATAAATAAGTTGAACAGCCACGGCGAAGCTACACAGCCCTGTCTGACACCTTTATGGATGCCAAACCGGTCCGAGTAGGCCCCGTTGATCATAACACAAGCACTCGAGTGCCTATACAGAGACTTTACTGCCTGTATTAAACCAGCGCTCAACCTAAATGAGTTCAGCGTTTGCCATAACACATCCCTGTCCACTCTGTCATAAGCCTTTTCCAAGTCCATGAACGCACAAAAAACTTTTTGGTTTTTCGCCAAAAACTTCTCCGCGATCATGCGTATGGAAAAGACTTGATCTGTACACCCCATTCCCTTTCTAAATCCTGCTTGCACATCCCAAATTTTTTTCATCAGTTTCTTTCATAACTATTTCAATTAGTACCTTAGCATACAGTTTTCCCACAATGCTAAGAAGGCTGATACCACGGTAGTTTTTACAGTCCTGCTGTGACCCTTTTCCCTTATATATTGGGACTATCACGGCTTTTCTCCAATCTCTCGGGACCCGCTTTAGTTCCCAACATAAATTGAACAAGGTGTACAGCAGGCCTGCCACCACTTCCTCTCCAGCCCTTAGCATTTCGAGTGAAACTCTATCATATCCGGCTGCCTTACCTACTTTCATGCTTTTCATTGCTTTCATTATTTCATCTATACTTATCTCCCTATCTCTTTCATCTTCTTTCGGAATTTCTATTTCATTTAGTTTACACATCTCCTCACTCATGAATACGCTTTCAAAATATTCCTTCCATCTCTTTAGACTCAACACTTCATCATTCAGAATACAGCCATTCTCGTCTCGTATCGCATTCAATCTAGGCTGTTTCGATTGTCCCCTGGTATTTCTTACGAGTTTCCAGAACATTTTGATATTTGCCTGGAAGTTATCCGATATTCTTTTATCATTCTTATCCGTTCTTTCTTGCTTTTTCCTTTCAACTAATTCTTTTAATCTCTTATTTAGACGTTTAAACTCTGCCTTTTTTCTTTCAATCTCATCATTCATACCGCCAGAATTACCAGCTTCGGTTGCTAGGAAATGAACTTAAAGTACACCTGTTGGTGAATAGCTGCTGCAGTTCATGTACATCTGCAGCCATTTCAAATAAAGTTCAGTCACTGATACGTTTTCACCTCTGAGAACTAAGATATAATCCTCACAGCTTGTAACTACTTCGGCACTCTATAATCTTCAGATCGCAGCAAAGTAGCGCAGCCATTACTATTTGGTGGCCTACTCGGACGAATCACCGTAAACGTCATTTATGTTCTATGGGAGGTTTTTTAATTGTTACCTTTTGCGTTCAATATTTAAAAGTTTTACTATATTTTTAAACATTTCAAATTTTATTTCAAATTATGAATATGCAGTATGTTTTAATAACTGAATTTTGATGAAGATTACAATGGCTGTGTCAATTATAAATGGTGTTAAATCTTGCAATATCCCTAAAATTTCTCACCGCTGCGTTTGAAGACGTTTCCAAGCGAATTGACTTAAAAGCATACGGTATTAATGTCAATGGCGAGTACATTATTCATCTTTGATTTGCAGGCGATATAGTAATAATGTCAGAATTAATGTAAGGTCTTAGCACGACCTAATAAATTGTAGGTCTTAGATGAACATGGTAAAGACTCATGTGTGAAATCCATATCACACCTGTGCCAATTGTTGTTGGGAACGCTAGGGGAGACCGGGTGTAAAATTAAAGTCGAAAGTAACAAATGCTCTGTAGGTTTATCCAATAGCCCAATACCGCTTCGCTGCCGTAAGGTGATAGCCGGTGACGCTCCCTCCCCTCACTTGCATTCAGTCGCCACGCGCACCACCCGTTGTTAGGTTGCGTAAGAGGATGTTTTGTGATTTCACAAATCAAAAGTAAGTTTTTTGACATTTTCTTACTTAGTGTTATTGTAGTCCTATAAGGATGATACCAATCTGAATATTTGTACATTAATTCTTGATTAAGTTGATAACACAGTGTTTTAATTTGTTTTTGTCTAGCACGTTTCGTTTTAAGGTTATCTTTCACGTTTTGACAAAAATAGGTGGTCGGGTACAAAAGTAACATAGCCCTATTTTCCTCTTTTTTAGTCGGTTTTGTTTTATTTACTTAATATGTGTGTATTTATTTGAACAGAATGTCGCTTAAACGCATAAGAACTACCGCACGAGGATATACTGACACGAAAAACCGGCTGAAGATTATTAAAAAGATAGTACAAAAATTAAATCCCTGGCGAAAACATATAATGTTTGTCATATAACATTATGCATAAAAAAATTAAAGCAGTAAATATGAGCGCAGTTGGGTACCGTTGAGTCAACCGTGTTTTTACTATTGATGGGAAAAAATGTCTAAAGGACTATTTAATAGAGTGCTGTGGTGTTTATTTTATCTCTATCTGAAGTACGTAAACTGGCATAGAATTTGTCGATAAAAAATGGAAAAACATTTCCTGAAAATTGGCACGATATTCAAATGGCGGGTAAGGAATGGTTGACGGTGTTGTTGGTTTCCCGGAGCTGGCAATGCTAGTAGATGGATGCAGGAAGCAAAATGAATACTGTTTCTAGAACACTTCAAAAAACAAGTCAGGCCCAAAGTTGTTCAAAAATTCTTGTTACCAGCTTGATAACCATGCACGGCATATATCTATTCAAGCTCTAAATTTTGTAAAAAATGCAATAGTACTGCTCTCGTTTCCACCTCATTGCATGCATAAACTTCTGCCTATAGGTAGAGCAGTATTATATGGAATCATAATGGTCGAAAAATGACGATCCATTACATTCCTGTGATTGTTAGAGAAGCATTTCCTCTTTCCGTCACTGATTGAAATGCAATTTCCGAATTTACCTGTACCGGTAAGTACATTTAAAAGGAATATATTTACTGCTGTTGACTATGCATCATCGTCTGTCACTGACCAGCTTTACAAATTAACAGTGAAATTCCAGCAAGTGATCTGTTGATCAGTTTTGATGCAACGTACTCCATCCAAGTTTATTCAAGTTTTAGGTGACCACATTACCCGTACGTACCTTATAGTGAATGTCCATTTAAGCAAATGTGAACGATCAAGAAACGATCGAAATTGTTTCTTAATATAATAAGCATATTAATGCAGTTTCTAATTAGAAAATTATACAAGCATGATGATTGTATGTGGTAGCGGCTCAGTAAGGCGGTGACTATTCGTTTAGGTGCTGTTGGGCTTCGAGTTTGATTCTGCCACGGAAAACGTTTTTTAATAAGGGGACGAACGAGTACTGAGTCCTTTTGATGGTAAGTGGTTGCTGTAGTCCATATATACATCTACATCTATCCTGGATAAAGATTCAAAATTAAAAAGCGTTGTCACCCCTGAGAACTATGATGGAATACCTCGTTTCTAATAAAAGGATTTCAGTTTTCAACAAAACACAACAAAATAAAGTTGTTATTTTGCGCTGGTATTCTGTGAGAGCATGATATGATCTTACCCCGGTCGAGCCGACCTAGTCGTGCCATAACCATAAAATAACTGTAACATATAGCTCTGGTAGTTTATTTCAGCACATAGATTATGAAATGAATATGAATATGGATTGAATGAAAATAAATTAATATAATTTTATATGTAATCTGGTAACTGAAAGTTACTTATCCATAGTAACTATTGTAATCAACACTGTTCTAAGTACTTACATATTCATGAAATAGTTAGTTTAATATTACCATTTATTTCAGTCACTTTGTAACAAACATTTGTGATATCACATTAATATTCATAGGTTTATTCGAATTTTATAGTTTGATTTAAAATATTAAAATGGACTAAATATAATTAAATTAATATGTATTGTTACTTTATTTTACGGTTCGTGGTTGTTGTGCAAACACAAGGAAAATTAAGTACGAGACAATTCACTGATAAATGCCAGTACTTTGTTATACGAATGGCGGTAACATAAAATAAACACTGTGTACATTTCACAAAACCATTAAAGCCTTTAAAATTCCCCTGTTAAACATAGACCTCTCCTGTAGATAATCTCACAGGCTGTGTCCATTGAATACAATACGTTAAAAATACACTTTTGTATTCAACGAAGATTTTCTGTGTTTACCTTTTAAAGCATTAAAGACGTTAAAAATTAATTAGCTAAGATTCGTGTAATAAAATGTAGGTGTGTCTTACCTAGTTTAAACCCAATTGCTAAGTGTGGTAGTTGTACAACGCAGAGTCCTCCTGTGAATGCCTTTTCGAGGCTAAACATTGTCGTGTTATTGACGGTGGTGTGTATTATTTAGCTTAGTCGTGACGGTAATAGTCATGCAATTGGAGGGCAGGAGGTGCTCTTCAGACTAGGAAGATACATTTTTTTTATTACGCCGATCGTAGCCAATCAATTCTTAACGTCTTTAATAATACGGATTTTCACAAAGTAAAACTTGATTCTATTAATTATCTTACGTTTTAACTCAAAGCATTTGCGACCATCTTTTTGATTTTCAAGTCTCGGTTATCACGTCAATTTTCCTAAGAGAGTTCGTTATGAAACTTTTCTTGTTCAATTTTCCTAAAGTTAAGGACATTCTAGAGGGGCAGCCATTTTTTATAAAACTGAACTTAAACAAAACAAATTTACAGTCCGCCTGATTGTGACTACTGCAGACTACAGTAGCAGACCTTCTTTCATCTTTAAAAAAGGAAGGCTGAATGTACATATGCGCTGCCACCTTTGAGGACTTAGATGGAATGTCTAACAGGCTGTAAATTATACTGACTCTCTTTACGTAGGTATATATATTTTGGTAGTAGAAATAGATAAGAGCTGGTTTCTTACCCGATCTATTACGCATAAACGGATTCCTACCACTACACCACTGGGCTACAACCAGTTACCTGACTCCAAGGAGTAGGTAATTCCTTCATGAGGGTAATAAATACCATTTCACAACAAAACCGCAGAAACATATTCAGAAAATCAGTTTGTGTTTGAAAATAATAACAAAATTTAAGATGAGCTCCGAACTTACTTTACTCATATTTTATCTTCAAACTATTTCACACCCTCACTGTCTACATTTACAGAACTCAGTGAAGCTGCATTAAGCTGTCGATATTGTTATTACGACGTGAACTACCGATATTGGATCCAAATTTTGTTATTCCGGGGTCTGTTGGCCAATGATTCCGCGTGTCCCAAAGCGAAAATAATACTAAAGCAAATTCAGAAAATTGAATGGATGAGTTAATTCGGTAATTATAAGTGAATTTTATTACACAAATGTTTAGTTATTTAATGATAAAAGTCGTATTTATTCGAGGCGTATTAGTAGAAACGTTATAAACCCATTTTACTACTTCTGCTTTTAGCGTACATTAAACGCGGAGGCTTAGCTTTACTCTACCGCGTAGGAAGTTAATTACATCCCCGTTGAACAGTAATCTGGGAAGCGGAGAACAATCATAAAATTTAAATACGTGTAAAACCAGATCATTTTTAATAAGAAAATTTTTACTGCTAATAAATGTCTGAGTGAAATAACATGTGAAATATGATGCGTGTAATATGTGCTTAAAGGAAAATACGTGCGTCCTTTATTAATAAACTTTCGACTCGCCCGGTTTCGCCTGGATTACAGATTTCGGATCATCAAATACCATTATTTATATTTTTTTTTATTTTTTTTTAAGAAAAAGGGTAAAGTATAGCCTAGATTCTTCCTGACACTGCTCTCTATCTGTTTGTAAAGTTTTTCGGTCCTACCATTTTGAAGATTAGCTCCGATAGACAGACAGACAATTTTTACAATGGTTATTTTTATTTAAAAATATGTAAGTTTTGAGTTTAATAGGAGTCAGTTATTTTAAATTTCAGACAGACACTTCCATTTTACTTATATGCATATTGATTACATTAACATATCATGTAAGTCATGTAAGTAAGGCACGGTGTAACACTCATCTGACTCTGGTGTCACTTGAAACGCGAATGGCATTACTTTAAAATAAATTTATCATCCCATTCAGCGCTAGCATGGGATAAAAGACAAATATAATATGAAATGTGATCCTTTTTTATTAGCCAACTGTCAAGGTTATGTTTCTGCCAAATGTCACTATCAAATTTCATTTATATAATTTCATTTTATTAATACGCTTTTACAACAAAATCCCAGAATATGTACAAAATTTGTCATTAAACAAGTTTAAATGGTTTATTAAAGAAAAATTGTATATAAGTGGGAATGAGGTGATCGCCACCATGCTGGTTCTATAAAAATTCATTCAAAATTTGCAAGAAATAAATTTATTGTAAATTTAAATATGTTTAAAAAAAGTCCCGTTGGGTTTCTTGCTGGTTCTTCCCAGGACAGAGGTTTTCTGCGAATCAGTGGTAAATTAAAAAATAACTTTGAATAAATATTATATAATAATCAATATTGAATAAAATCGTTCATTTCATTTCATTTCAATGTGGTCTCTGTTAGTGTAGAAAACACGTGCAGTTTGTGGTCTAAATGTTTACAGTGGGCTCCTCGTGTCCATTACAATAATGTCATTGGAATGTTTATTTTATAGAATATAATGACAAATGACTACAGTCCACCTGATGGTAAGTTGATGTTGATACTCATTGAAATTTGCATTTATCCTCGGTTAAGAATCAAAATGCAAATGCTTTATCGCCCCTGAAGACTACGATGGAATGTCTCATTTCCAATAAAAAGAGTCTTCGGTCCTCTACGATCATCATACGCAACATAATAGCATTGAGCTACTATTTTATGCTGGTATTATGTGGTATGTTGTTTGGGAAAGCTCGATTTACTGTCCATAAATATAACTATTACGCCCATCTTTTCATTTATATAACATTGACTTACTATATTATCCAACCGTACATAACCTTAATTAGTCAAAGATGGTATACCATATGCATTATGTCTAAAAATATTCAAACATCGCGTGTGAATCATTTAGTAAACTACAAGACGGTTTAGACACGCCTGCTACTACATAACATAACATTTCACCATGTAGGTACTAGTAATTACATTTTAAATATTTTACCTTGTATGTGAATTATGGCTTAGAACACATGGAGCCATATTTAACCGCACCGGCAGCAATTGGAGTACTTTTTTATATAGAATAGGGTGACAAACGAGCACACAGTCCACCTGATGATAAGTGGTTGCTGTGGCCCATAAACATCTACATCTATCCTCGATTACGAATCAAAATGCAGATGCGTTGTCACCCGTGAGGACTGAGATGGAATGCCTCGTTTCCAGTAAAAAGGGTCTCCGGTTCTCTACACTCACCATACGAAATACAGCAGCATTAAGCTACTATTTCACGCTGGTATTCTGTGAGAGCGTGGTCCTTTCCCGGTCGAGCCGACTCATTCGTGCTACAACCATACTTGACGGCTCCGTGGCGTAGTGGCTTAGCAATGAGTGGCTACGCTGGGGGTCACGGGTTCGAATTCCGTACGGAACAAGTATTTGTATGACCTACAAGTAATCGTTCCGGGTCTGGATGTTTGTCCTTGTGAAATTTGTGTTTGTAAACTGCCCCCACGATACAGGAGAAAATCCTAGTGTGGAGGTAACGTTTAAAAAAACTACTAATATAACTGCAGCATGGCTCTACCATGTATAAGAAGTACTGCCAATAAACTCACGACTTTTATGTGGATTCGTAACAGCCGGTGAGCTGGTGACGCCCGCAAGCTTGGCAAGTCTAGCGAGCGCAAGGTAGATTATTTGCGATGGATCGTTTGCCAGTAAAGTCCGCAGACCACCATGCATCCGCGCCCCTAGCAGTTATCGACCGCAGAGCGCGCGGGTACCGCGGCGAGTCCATTTATCAACCCATTACAGCCTATAAAAGTCCACTGCTGAAGACAGGCCTCGCCCCTAGATTGGAAGAATTTTGCCATAATTGCCACGCTGGACAGGCGGGTTGACACAGTTTTTTTATTATTTTGAGTTATTATCATCGGAAAGATGCTGTCACCCATCTTCTATTTTTATTTCCCTCAGTTGCCTCTTAAGACACCCACGGGATGATATGGCGTTGTGGATATCCTTAAACCACCACTACACGGTTTAGGAATATCCTGCGCGTTTCCATTGGTTGCACTCTGGTACAGCGGAAGCCGCAAACGATTACATGCATTCGGGGGCATAAATTGCGTCGTAAAATTGACTATAATTTTAAACCTACATTTTATTATATTCTGTACATGTTGCGGTCCCGCTACCGCTGCGGGCGCCGGTGTATATCGCGCCGTGAGTTTTCGACTTAACAGTGATTATTTTAGTACCAGTATTTCAAGGTGTAATTAAGAATTTTAGGCATTTGGTGAACGAAAATAGATGTATTTAAGTTATATTTTCTTCACATTACATGTGTTTTGAGCGGATTATTTGTGGGGTTGCACAAGGTCTTATGAGTCAGTCTCTCCGGTTATATACTTGATATGCTTTATTCACTATGGTATACGCCGCTCTCTAGATGTTATTATTTGGATATTTGATACATGAATTAAGCAATAACTATCAAATCTCTCCGACATCACTAACTACTCAAACTTCCTGCTAGAGTCAGGTCAGAGGCATTCCATCTTATTCCTCACGGGAACAACGCATCTGCTCTTGATTCTTAATCGAGGATGGATGTAGGTGTATATGAGCTACAAGAACAACTTACCATCAGGTGGACTGTGTGCTAATTTTCACACCTTAATTTCATTTTAAAACAAAACTTGTTCTAAGTAAACCGATTGACTACACATTATTTCTAGGACGTGCTACTTTTCTCACATTTTTATAGGATTGAAGTGACAAACTTTTACAGTCCACCTGTTTATAAGTGGATATAGTAGTCCATTGAGACTTGCAAATAACGTCATAGAAATATGGAATTCCTAATAGCCTATAAATATACTGGCTATGTATATGTATGTGTATGTATGTAGATGCCTTCAGATCTGATCACAGCAGTGCACGCACTGTTGCCTGGCAGAAAAATAGGTAAGGAATGCCACTACTCGGCAGGAAGAAAAAGAAAAAATGCCATCCTAGCACGTAACAAAATTCTTTCATTCATTTCAGTTACCACGTAACGTAAGTTAAACTTTTATATTTTAGCAATCCAATCCAAATAGACATGTGCGTACCTGTAAATCTGTTGCATTCTACTTTTGAAAAAAGAAAGAAGGAAAGCAAACAAGTTTATTTAGTAACACATAGCAATAAATATAAAATTTACAATAATAACATACTAATAATTTGGTAAATGGTTGCTAAAAAGGTAAACTAAGCATATTCTTTGTATTGACAAAGTGGTTCGACGCTGATCTTCCATGGATGTCAATTTTTTTTTCTTATTCCTCAGACATGCAGGTTTCCTCACGATGTTTTCCTTCACCGCCGAGCACGTGGTAAATCAGTACTTAAAATTGCAATTAACGATTTCATTGGTGCCGGCGGGGATCGAACCCGGGTTACTCGCGTTCTTTTTTTATATATACAGCGAGCGTTAACCATCTAAGCTACCACGGCTCTATAATTATGCTAATATTATTTTAATTATCGTCTGGGGCATGGGTCTCTCTCATTATAATGGATATTTCATTAATCGTGACACTTGCATTGACTCCATCTGAATTGTTCACATTAACAGTAAAAACTAGGAGTGAAATTATTCTTCTCCGTAGCTCATGATGTTAAGGCCAGTTACCGTAAATAATGAAGCCAACATTATTTTACGAACTTAACTTGTTGGAAGATGTGTAAGTATCAAATTAAACCGAGACAAAGCACCAGAATCGAGATATTGCGGATAAGATAAGGAAATAAAAATTCCACTTTCTGGTAGTTTAATTTTGTAATTGTATGCTGTAAAGTAACTGTTACTTGACCCTCAAAGCGATATAATGGTTTTGTGTTGTGTCACACTGTAACTATACCCAACTTTTTAAGTAAAAACCTCTGTGGGAACTAGTGTAGATGCCATAATGTTGTGGTGTGTGATAACTGCTAGGTGCGCGTGGGAGTTGTACAAATAAAAGATAGTTCTGTACTAACATTCGTGATTTAATGTTCACACACAATTTTAAAGTAACATTGAAATAATAGACAAGGATGTATGCAACGTAGAGTTTTTACAATAAGAAAGAAGTACAGAGATAGAGAGAAATTATACACAAGAATATATATTAGCAATAGATCGGCACACGTTAGTAATTCTAGATCGTTAGACAAAGCGACAATATCTCCGCGTCAAAGTACGTAAGGGATTGAGCGACTGAACGATCGGTCAAGGGGGCGGCGCTTAAATACCTCCGGCTGCAACCACTGCCGCACGATATTACCATAGTCAGCTAGACTAAAAAGGAGGAGTTTCTCAAATAGACTGTTCTTTTTTGTGTGTATTTTACGAGATATATGACTATTCGTCAGTTGTAAACTGACTTTTGTGATTGTTTTTTATCAAATAGATTACACTTCAGAGGGGTATAAAAAGGAAGAAAGAAGTGGGAGGAAATAATTTTAATGTTTACTATTTAGATGACATTCAGTTGTTACCTAAAGGTTGAGCTATTCGTTTGTTATTTCAAAACGGTTAAAAATTATACTTTGATTGGGGCTTTCTTTCTATGTACTATGTCTTAACCGACTCCTAAAGCTGTTTTAAGAACATTCTATTTTCTTTAATTTCTTTGTTGTTTGCTTATATTTTTTTAACTTAAAGATTTTTAAAGTTAAATGAACTTTACAAAGCAGCAGAGGCTCAACAAATGATACCTCTACCTATGCTGTTTTTTCGTGTCTTTTTAAACTTCATTATTTTATTTAATTTGATTAATTTTTGAATGAAATTAATTACTTCACAATACTCATTCATTGTATACATTCGCGTAAATATAACAACTAATGATATTAATTTAAATTGTATAGATTTGTTCTAAGTAATGCCCAAATATTGAAACGCTACTCAATTTTAAGATGCTGTTAAGTTTCGTGTTGTCTCTGTCACTTTAACTCAAAATGACTGTGGCACTACGAGACAACCGAAATTGAGTAGCATTATTATATTGTATGATAGTGGCTGAAGAGAACCCGTGTTTACCACCCCGCTTCGACTGTGGTAAATGTAAAATAAATATTATGACGTCCGATATAACCATCTTCAATCAGACGTCTAACAAAAGAATTAAGACAAAAGTTAAGGTTTTCTTACAAGATTAAAGGTGACAAACGAGCATACAGAACACTTGACGGTAAATGTTTGTTGTGGTTCCTAGACATCTATATCTATCCTCAATTAAAAATCTAAATATACATTAGCTGTGACCGCCGAGATAGATAGTCACATTTGTCACATTGAAAAGGCTCTAAGATTATTCACACTCACCAAATGAATCATAGTCAGTACTCTGAGGGCGTGCTAGTCATCCGAGACCGATCAGGCCCATTCGTTATTATTTTGTATGTAAATATTAATTATTTGGTCATGTAGAAAGAATGAATGCGGAAAGACTGACAAAGCAAATATATGTTGCAGAAGTGAATGGAAGAGTCGGAAAGGGACGTCCTAGGCGGAAGTTTGTCGACCAAATTGGCGATATACTAAAAATGGGCCAAATTAAGAGTACCCTTAACCGACGAGCATGTATGCGTAGGTATATGAATGTGGAAGAGGCGAGAAAGGTATGTCAGGATCGTGCTAAATAGAAGTCTGTAGTCTCTGCCTACCCCTCTGGGTGACAGGCGTGAGTGTTTATGTATTTATGTATGTATGTAAATACATATATATGAAAAAAAAAAACATAAAATTTACTTGTAATAAAATCAATCGTTTGGGAAGGATTCTTACCACAAAATTGCTTTTTTATCTTAACCTATTTTATAAAGAACCAGCCCGAAATAACTCTTTCCAATTGATTCCCACCGGACATATAAAAAAGCCGTTCGTTCAGATTAGCGTAACTAGCAATACAAAATGGTATGTGTCGAAAACTTGCAGCCAAAACTTATCAGGTGCCTAAAACGACATTGATTTACAGACTTAAAAATCCCCTGCATAAATCGCGTCCAGGTCTTTCTACTGTACTAAAACTACTGTTACTACTGTACAAAGACGAAGAAAGAAATATAAAGGTATAGATTAATGGAAGTTGAAAAAAGATTCCTCGAAAGAAAAGAGGATGTTTTAAACAGTGTTAAGACTTATTTAAGAGGCTTGGTAGGTTCACCAATAGTAAAAAATGGTTCAAACTGTTTCCGCAGCTTTTCCCCAATCTTAGTTTTCGGACACCTGTAGCAGTCACAGCTGCTAGCGCTGCAGTTTTAGAAAATGACATAAGGAGCTGGCCAAGCAGATTGAAAGCTATCTCCAGGAAAATAATTTATTTCATCTCCAATCCTTATCGTGTTTTAATGGAGATGAAACCATTTTCCTCCTTTGTTTTTAAACGGGCATAGTATGAGCGAATTCCGAAATGCTATAATAATGTGTACGAATTCGAAAGCGCTCTCGCACAATCATCACTAACAGTAATTTCAAATTTTATGGTGATGGACATCCTACACCACCCATAGCTTTATTACTAACAAAAAACTATCGGCTGATATATCCTCAAAGGTTTCTCCAGATTGGGGTTCACAGGATTAAGCGATAATGGATGAATAAAGACTGAAATCTTACACGATTATATCGAAAGCGTCCTCTATCCACATTTGATATAATTAGGAACACACTTTCTAATAATCCTCTTTGTTACACTATGCTCAATGACCTCAATAGTGTCTGCAAACGCATATGTCTTAAGATGAACATGGACAAAACAAAGATCATAGTTAATATCCATGTCCCACCCCATGCCGGTAGTTGTTGGAAACACTAGAAGAAGATAGACGGATATTGACAAGGTGCCTGTTGTATTGTTATTTTCTGTGTGTAGAAATATTGGTGAGTTTGACTGAGATTCAAAACGTACATGTCTCAATATCCATTTTGATTTGACTTACAATTCAATTCATAATTTTAATATCCGTTTTAGACGCTTGAGTAATGCAATTTACTGTTGGTTAGATTCAGCTTGAGTGGTAAAAACCTTATTTTGTTTCCTTGGCTTCACTGCAACTTTAAAAACTATGTATTGTGTTGTTCTATTTGATTATAGAGCCTGTAGTCTATACCGAAAAATTAGGACAATGTTGCCGTTGCACATAATATTGATATTAATATTGCAAGCCACTTAACGTATAAAGGTAGAGGTTAATTTGGATGGCTTGGTTGTGCAGTAGCTAAGCGGCAAGTTAATGAATGCTGCGCTGCTTTCGGACCCATTACGTAGATAATTATTATATATATTTGTAGTAAGTATTGTTTTGTAGATTATGTGTATTTTATGTATATATAAAATACGGTTATATATATATATATATATATATATATATATATATATATATATATATATATATATATATATATGTTCTGCCCTTTTCGACCACACTTTGTCATGTCCTATTAAAAACCCTTAAATTAGCAAAAAGAAATTATGGATCACAATATCTATCTCCTTACTCTCAAGACAATGGGGCGGTTATCCCACACGACCGCAGAGAGACTAGGTGCAGTACATACGGTTTTCCGTACTTTCCGAGGCACAGGGGTAAAACCCCTATAACTAATTTTAGCCCGACCCGGGATTCAAGCTCGGGACCTCATGATACGCAACCGCGTCTACGACCACTAGATCAACTAGGCAGTAAAATCTATATCTAACTTAAAAGTAATAAAATTACCTGTATAACATTCATTTTTACCTTAATAACAGCTTAAAATTAGAACAGCTTAACATTAGATTTTTGTTCTTCTTTACAATCTGTCAAAAGACCACTGCTGAACATAAGCGTCCACTAAAATTAAATCATAAAGGGTAAACCTTCTTTTATATCACAAGTATATCAATATAATTAACATTTGCATATTAATACGTAAAATACTTAAAAACGACATTCATTCGCAAATATTGTTTAAAAATATAGAATTTCACAATCGTAACCTTAGACGTGCCCACAAAAAGTTAGAACAGAGTATGGTAAGAAAAATATAATGTTTGATGGTGTAAAACTGTATTACGCTTTACCTAAAAATATAAAATAATCAAAAACATTATCTTTATTTAAAAACTTATATAGGTAATTATTTTGGAAAATTAACCAATAAATACAAGCTAAAATTAAATCTAAAACAGTTTCTACGCACCCTCATTTCTGATTCGGTTGCATTAATTGTTCGGTCATTACAATTTGTGCGCGATGTTCAAACCTATTAAATTATTTACGTTTTACCCACATCTATAGTTAATATTCTGTATGCTCTTAATGGATTCCTTTATTATAGTTTGTAAATTTTTAATTTCTCGTAAACAATTTGTAATCTTTTAAAAAATAAATAATCTTTTGAGAAATAAATAATATCTTAAACCTAAACCTAAAAATTAAATCAGGGTTTTCCAATGCTGTCACGCTTGGCACGGTTGTTGTCAGAAAGATCTCTGTTTCAGTTTTTGTCGCTCTTCTCACTCCTAACGACTAAGATGAAAGTCCTCGTATTCAGTAAAAAAGTTATCAGTTTTCTATAGTCACCATACGAAACACAGCAGAATTAAGGTCATATTGTGTGAGAGCGTATGGACCACGCCCGGGTGGAGCCGACCCATTCATGCTACAACTACATAGTAGCAGTTTCGTATATTCATAACTTCGCACTTAGGATTTAGTAATAGGTGTAAAGAATGAGGTAGATTGTACAACGCCAGCAGCTACCAAGCACAATTATTTATTTTCTTTTAGGTTAAAATTATGGAACAGCAAAGTGACAGCCAAGGTTTGCCTGGAAGAGATCGCCGTTTAGCATTAAGGTCACCTAAAGTTACACCTTATATATGTACCACTGCTGGGCACAGGCCTCCCCTCATTTATGAGAGAGTTTTAGGACAAGGAAGTGTCCTACTGCTACGCCGCGCTGCCCCCATGCGTGTTGGCGAACTTCACATGTCTTCATAATTATTTTTTTTCTTATTCCTCAGACATGCAGGTTTCCTCACGATGTTTTCCTTAACCGCCGACTAGATGGTAAACCAGCACTTAAAATTGCAATTAACAATTTCATTGTTGCCGGCGGGGATCGAACCCGGGTAACTCGCGTTCTGTTATATTTACAGCGAGCGTTAACCATCTGAGCTACCACGGCTCTAAGATCTCTTAAGGTCACCTGATTGTACATAAATTTTATAAATTTAATTTTAATGTGTGTTACTGTTATACGTTGCGTGCAATAAAGAGTATTAGTAAATAAATATATAAAATAATAAACTTAAACTCCATGAACATCTGCAGCAATTTCAAACAAGATAAGCTACAGATACGTTAACATGATATAATGCCTCACACCTTATAACTGCAATTCATACCGTAGCAAAGCAGTGCAGGCACTGCTATTTGGCAGTCTATTCACACGGTTGACCGCTAATGTTTATACGGTGATTAAAATTGGATTTCACGCATTTTAGTGAGTTTGAAATTATTTACCTTTAAGTTTCAGATTTTCGGAACGAATCGTAACACCTAAACCATATAAAAATCTGAGATGATAGACATTTTGATGCTCTGTAAGCTTAAAGAAGTGCGACCAATTACTTAAAATTTAATTTGATCATTTTAAAAATAAAGAGAATTTTTTTCTCAGACAGATGGTACAATAAGTTGTATTATAACTTTTAGGACCATTTACTTGTCTTACTGGCATCGGCGTAAAAATATCACAGTAAATAATTCTTAGTTTTTTTTTTTAAATTAAAGATGTCAATAAAATAATATAATGTTAATCTAATAATATTAATTATAATAGCACTTATTAGAAAATGAATAATAAAGTTAATGCGGTTTGTGACCAGAATTTGGTATACGATCTCACAAGTCCTATACTATTAAACGAGCAATTCTTGTATATATGTATATATATATATATATATATATATATATATATATATATATATATATATATATATATATATATATAATCGGGATCTCGGAAACGGCTCCAACGATTTTCATAAAATTTAGTGTCCAGGGAGTTTCGGGGATAATAAATCGATCTAGCTAAGATTTATTTTTAGAAAATGTCTTTTTGTCCGTGTTTTTAGGCAATTAAAAACTGCTACAATATAGTTAGAATAAGAAGGTAAATTTTGACAGTTTGGTAATGATTATAAATAGCTTATTGGTATAATGGGCGGTCACAAAATCGTAAAACCCCGGTTCGAGCCCAGACCGACCGACCGACTTTTTTATTTTTTTTTTCAAGTTTCTTTCTTTTTTGAGAAAATATATTTTTTTCGAGCCCTTTTTTTAGTATTTTTTAAAAACACGAAAATTTAAATAAAAATAATTGCACTCATGATTTTTTATTCAAATAACCAGTTCAGTTTTTTCTGTTATGTCGCTAAGATCAAAAAATATTATTTATAATTCATCAGTATGTAATTTGTATCTAAATATAATTTCCAAAACACACGAATTAAAAAAATCGAGCGAAAAATACCGAGCAAAGCTCGGTCAACCGGGTACTATACATAATATACTAACATATTATTATAACAAATAATGTATATTATAATAACAACAAATTAATAGGTCGCACTTTACCACAGGCAAGATAGCGAAAATTAATATGCATAGTATTAAGTCCATACCCCTAGCGAACTGTTATGTCCAACCCTAGTTAGATAAAAGCGCTGACTCGATTATTATATTTACTATAAAAGCCTAGAGTTTGAGGTAATCGAGGCAGTGCAGTTCCAACCTATATTAAGTGCATATCGCACACGCCGTTCGCGGTTTTTTGTACATTTTTTGTATTATTTTATTTTGGGGAAATAAACCAAAAGAACTTCTGGGATTGGGTGTAAAAGTTTTTTTTTTTAAAAACACCTTCAGGCGGCCCTCCTAACAAATTTGGTGTCAGAAGTGGGATGTCGCAAGGTCTACCGGTACATCAGTAGCGTGGCATCCGAATCCTGGGAAACTCTGAAGTGAAAGATCGACAGTAAGTCTCCACCCCACGAGTGTGAGCCTGCATCATCAAAGCGCCAACGAGGTCTCAACCCCACGAGCTTGGGACACCATCGTCAACCCGAAGTTCATCAAGGCTGTTAGTCTACACCACCAGCGTGTAAGCCTGCCCTGAGCTGCTGCACTCCCATCGCACAACCACGTGGACGCCGCCGTCAAACGACTCCCTGGGTCTCACGGCAACGCGACTCCGCTGCACGTCATCGCAACACGACACCGGCATAGCAACCAATGTACACCGTAGTGATCGTGATATTGTAAGTTAGGTAACTTTAATTCAGCTATAAATTTATACTATTTCTCTTCTATTTCCTTACATTCTTTTGTCATTTGTCGTGTACAATAATATTCTCATTTTACCAATTTTGTATTTACTAACTCCTAAATCTTTCTAATTCCATATGCATAAGGTTAAAACTTTAAAGGACAAACCAGAAGAAATAGAAATGTCCGACAAAATTCCCTTATCCGTCCTTGTAAAATTCATCAAACCTTACAATGGTGATAGAGAATCACTTCCGGCTTTTCTCACAAATTGTGATAACGCCATAGCACTCGCGAACTCGGAACAGCAAGTAGTTTTATATCGTTATATCATATACCAGTTAGAAGGAAAAGCTCAAATCGCGTGCTCTCTAAAAACGTTTAATAATTGGGATGAATTAAAACTATTTCTAAAAACTACCTTTGGCGAGAAGAAGCACTCCACACACCTTTTAATTGAACTCCAAAATTGTAGGCAAGGAAATTCGGAAACAGTAATGCAATATTCACTTAGAATCGAATCTTGTTTAACGCGATTACAATCCGACATACATTACAGTTGCGAGAATAAGTCCGAGCTAATAGGAAGAATTGCCGCTATGGAGGATTTAGCCCTCAACACATTTATATTAGGTCTAAATTCTAATTACGGATATATTGTTAGATGTCGAAACCCGAAAAATTTAAGCGAGGCAATTACGCATGCCATAGAAGAAGAAAAACTATTTATTCTGAGCAAAATATCTTCCAAATCTTATAAACAGTGTCCTATATGTCAAAAATTTGGTCATGATTCTTCTAACTGCTATAATCATAAGAAAAAACAATCTCATCGAGCTTATTACGTTAATCCACAAAATAATAACCCTCATTCTAATTTTCATAATATTTCAAGCAAAAATCCTATTAAAATATGCAGTTATTGTAAAAGTCCGGGACATATGATAAACGAATGTCGAAAGCGACAATATAACAATAGCCTTCGTCATAATATGCAACCAGACACTCGCACGACGAATACGTTACCAAGTCCCAGTGCGCATGCACCTAATAGAAATAATATGCATTTATGTGACGCACAACCTTCTACCTCTAATGCCGATATTAGTAACGAAGATTTAAACTAAATCTGATTTCGGAAAAGTGCCTACCGAAATCGAAAGCATTTAAAGGCACAAATAATTATTACTATTCTACTAATTCTTATACTAAATCTTATACTAAGCCTATATATAATGATAACGAATTTAGTTATAATTATCGTACAAAATATTCTTACAATACATCTCAGCGACGTCAAATGCCGCCGAGTCCTACTAAATCATGTAATTTAAAAAATACTATTTCTTATTCTAATTCTACACCTCGGGAACAGCATCCGAGTCCATCTTTGACACAAGGTCAAAGTCATAGTACCAATTATTTATTACCTCGGGAAAATTATCCCAGGACACCTCTGAATCAACATCAGAGTCTTAGAAATAATTTTAATGCTAATTCTTGCACTAATTCTTATACTAATTCTGTCTCTCATAATGATACTATCTCTTATCCAAAATATACATCTCAAAAAGGAATTTCGAGTCATGCTAATCCCACTGATAATTCAATTAATAATAAAGGTGAAATACCAACATACAGCATGAACACATCGAACAAGAAAACATCACTACCTCATGTTTATTTTAGGTCGAATTTTTCGGTTCAACCCCTACGATTGTTACTCGACACAGGCGCAAGTGTCTCTATTATAAAAAAATCGAGTTTAAATGGAAACTTTAAGCTTTCTGATGAAATCGTAAAACTCAAGGGTATAAACAGCACTCAATCTTGCAACGAAACATTAGGAACATTACTGTTAGATTTTATTTTAGATAAATTTTCCATAAAATATAAATTTCATGTCACATCCGACGATATTAATATTGATTATGACGGAATATTAGGAAGTGACTTTCTCAGTTATTTTAAAGTAAACATTGATTATCATACTTATTCACTTTGTTTCAAAAATTCTATATCTGTGCCTATCCACTTTTCGGAACCTACATACATTATACCAGCGCGTAGCGAAACTGTTATCGAATGCTCCGTGTCAAATGACCCGTCCGAGTTGCGTCACCTTAAGGATGCACTCATACTAGATCAAACCGTTTGTAATGGTGTTTATTTAGCGAACTGCCTAGTAACTTTAAAAGCGAATAAAAGAGTTAATGTTTCGGTTTTAAACACAACTGAATCGCAAATTAAAATAAAAAATTTCAAAGTTAACTTAATACCAATTGACTTTAAAAAGTATTCCAAATCTTTTAAATCTTGTAATAGTATAAATACTATTTCTACAACTTATTCTAATCGTGTCCAACGCGTCTGCGAACAAATTCGTCATTCTCATTTAAACTCAGAGGAGAAAAAACTCTTATTAGATTGTTGCTCACAATACTCAGACATATTTTATCTTGAAGGAGATGACCTCACATGTACAAACGCGATCCAACACTCAATCAACACAGGAAACACCCCTCCTATTCATGTTAAGTCATATCGTTTTCCCGATTGTCATAAAGACGAAGTAGACGCACAATTAAAAAAGATGATTAAAACAAAATATAATTAAGCCGTCAATATCTCCGTGGAGCGCCCCAGTATGGGTCGTGCCTAAGAAAATGGACGCATCGGGCAAAAAGAAATGGCGCATTGTTATAGATTACAGGCGACTTAATGATGCGACCATAAACGAAGTTTACCCCATTCCTTTAATTAGCGATATATTAGATCAATTAGGGCATTCCAAATATTTTTCGACACTCGATTTAGTTTCCGGCTTCCATCAAATTCCTCTCAATCCTAAGGATGCTGAAAAGACTGGTTTTACTGTAACCAATATAAATGGCATTTCCGGTCATTTTGAATTCACTCGCATGCCTTTTGGATTAAAAAGTGCTGCAAATTCGTTCCAACGTCTCATGAATACCGTCCTTTCTGGTCTCCAAGGTCTCCACTGTTTCGTCTACCTAGATGACTGCATCATTTACAGCCACGATCTTCAAAGTCATATGGAAAAATTACATCTTGTTTTTGATAGGTTTCGAGACTTCAATTTAAAGCTACAACCAGACAAATGCGAATTCCTTCGACACGAAGTCACTTATTTAGGTCATGTAATAACCGACAAAGGTGTCACACCTAACCCTGACAAGGTGAAGGCAGTATCCGACTACCCTATTCCCAAAAATCCCAAGGAAATTAAATCATTTCTAGGTCTAGTAGGTTACTACCGCCGATTCATAGATAACTTCTCAAAAATTACAAAACCCCTTACGTCATTGTTAAAAAAAATGTTAATTTTAATTGGACACAAGAACAAACCCAAGCTTTTAATTTGTTAAAGGAAAAACTAACTTCAGCCCCGTTACTTCAATACCCCGATTTTTCTCAACCATTCGTTGTCACCATAGACGCCAGTAATTATGCTGTCGGCGCAGTATTATCGCAAGGCCCTATCGGAAAAGACAAACCGATCGCATATGCCTCAAGAACATTAAATAAACAGGAAGGCAATTACTCAACAACAGAAAAAGAATGTTTAGCTATACTCTTCGCCGTAAAAACATTCCGACCCTATATTTATGGTAATAAGTTTAAAATAGTCACTGATCACAGACCTTTAGTCTGGCTTTTTAATGTCAAGGATCCAGGAAGTAGATTAATTCGTTGGCGCCTCAAGTTAGAGGAATATGACTATGAAATTTTTTATAAGCAAGGAAAACAAAATTCAAACGCCGATGCTCTTTCACGCATACCCATTCACGCCTTAAATTCAAATGTAGTCCTTAACAAACTCAAATACGAATCTTATTTTAAAGAACAATTTACTAGATCCATTTCTACAAATACTGTAATCGAAGAACATCAAGAAGCGTTACACTTCTCTAAATTAAATAATATTGTTTGCCCCGTATCTCTCGACTTTGATGAATCTATTCCATATTGTAAAAATATTCTATCTCAGCTACAAAATCCTGAAGGTATAATAAACTCAGAACGAGAACCGTACACTATCTCTTGCGTTAAGCAAAATGATAAAATATACTATTTCTTATATACGAGAATTCACCATTTCGAAGAGTTAACATACCGAAATATATACAATTTACTAATGCAACTACGCGATAATATATTAACAGAAAATAGTCAAATCACTGACTTAGCCATTTCCGATTTTGCTGACCCGTTCTCTAAACTATCCTATATGAAAATATACAACATAATTGCTTACATATTTCATAATACTAACATTAAAATTCATATATACCGAAATCAAATTATTTACCCTACTCCTGCCGAAGTTCCACAAATTCTCAAAGAAAATCACGACTCAACAATTGCTGGTCACCCCGGAATTAAAAGAATGTTAAATCGTTTAAAGGATCTATATTTTTGGAAAAACATGCGTTCTGATATAGAAAATTACGTAAAAAATTGTAAATTGTGTCAAGTAAATAAACCACTGAGATCATGTAATAAGGCTCCAATGGTGATAACCTCCACAAGTACAAAACCATTCGAAAGATTAGCTTTAGATATAGTCGGTCCGCTACCCGAAGCCGGCTTGCAAAACTTTAAATTTATATTAACTCTACAAGATGACCTAACCAAGTTTTTATGTGTATACCCAATGATAACTTCCAGCAGTGATGAAGTAGCTCGTACACTAGTTCATTTTATCTCATTATTTGGAATTCCTAAAACAATATTAACGGATCTCGGTGACATGTTTCACACATGTTTCACATCGGAATTATTTAAACAGGTAACTCAAATATTTAGAATAAAACCCTTATATGCTACCCCCTATCATCCCCAAACAAATGGTGCCTTAGAACGTAGTCATGCTACACTCAAGGAATACCTGAAATCTTTCGTTAACGAAAATCAGAATGATTGGCATTGTTACTTAGCAACCGCAGTATTCTCTTACAACACTACCCCTCATACCACTACTACATATACACCCTATGAATTGCTATATGGGCATAAACCCACAATACCAAATTCTTTATATAATACGAGCAATGACACTACTTATCATGAATATATCCGCGCATTACAATACCGCATGAACTTTAGTCGACAAAAAGCATTAGAACACATAATTAAAAATAAAGAAACATCGAAAAATTATTATGACAAAAATAGTACAGACATATCCTACAAAACAGGCGATATGGTTTACTTAAAATGCCACCACAGACTTCGCAAAGCCTTATCTCCTATCTGGAAAGGTCCTTATAAAATTATTAAATTAAATGGCAAACATAACGTAACCCTTCTCATAGGTCGTAAGCACATGAAATACCATGTTAATGAAATTAAACCAGCTCATCCTTAATTTCACTCTATTTCAGGGCCATAAGCCACCAATTCAACGCTGAAACTCAAATTCTACCTATTTATAATAGTCCAGGTATTTATTTCGATCAAATAACTACAATTAATTTTTATAATGATTTTTGGAATGTTGTAACTCATATAGACGTAGTATCAGTTAAGCCACATCTAGAGAATATACATTCGCTTATAATTAAAACTGCAACGCTCTGCGAAAACTTCCAACTCCATGGTTTCGTTGAATGTAATGATATCATAAGTCCTATTGAAGTATTATTAAATTCTAATTTTGCTAAATTCGAATCTCTTTCGCATATAGTCCCTACCGAGGAGCAAACAAGGCATAAACGAGCTTTAGAATTCGGTGGAGAAATTTTGAAATTCTTTTTTGGAACTTTAGATGCTGATGATGCACGTAAATACGATGCAGCCATTAGCGCTTGTCAAAATAGCGAATCCGAACTTTTAAAATTAATGAAGGATAATATTCACATAATTAAATCTTCTATTAATGCATTTAACTCAACGATATATAAATTAAATATGAATGAAAATAAATTAAATTCTCAAATAAATTCTTTAAATATTATATTGTCCCAAATTGTTAGAAATAATAATCAATTATCACATATTTCTAAAATATATGCTTTACTTAATATAATAGAAAGCTCTTTAGCCACTATTTCTAATTTCTTGGATAATGTACTAAACTCTATCTTATTTTCTAAAGCAAACATTCTACATCCTAGTGTAATAGCTCCTACGAACTTATTTCGCCAGCTTTTAAAACAGAGTAATTATATAAATAAGCGATTAGAGTTTCCAGTACCATTAACGATTGAAAATATACACACTTTGATAGATATTTCAAAACTCACATCTTTTTATTATAATAGAAGAATAATTTTCATATTACGCATACCACTGATTTCTTCTTTAAAGTTCACCTTATACAAATGCATACCTTTACCAACCCCTCATAATCCTAATAATCCTAACTCTTTCGCTCTAATCCAACCTACCAAGCCTTATCTTGGAATAACAGAAGATAGACTTAGTTATAGTTTGCTAGATAATTTAAACGATTGTAATATTATTAATAATGATCATTCTATATGTCCTTTAATTTCTATATTTTCTACAATAAAGAATCCATGTTGTGAAACAAAATTGTTAACCGAAGTAACATTATCTTTACCACCTCAATGTAACTCCAAACTTTTATATGGACAAATTGATGTATGGTATAAAATAAATAATAATAAGTTTATCTATGTACAGTCTGAGAAATGTAAATTAACTATAAAATGTAATAATATAATACAAGATTTCACTATTTTAGGAACAGGTATCCTAAGTTTAAACGAAAGCTGTATTGGTTTCTCTAAGACAATTCAATTAATGCCATCTACAACTAAATCTATTAAAATCGAAAATAAAATGAATTTAAACTTTAATATTACAGAAGACGATTGTTGTAATAAAGAAATTTTAAATAAATCAATTCCATACTTATATACTGTATCTTTAACTAGCCTAGATATGGAAACTCTGAAATATTCTTACCATTCCTTAAATAACTTAGAAAATGAGATCAATAGAGTTCAAGAACAATCTCACATAATAAAATATGGTAAATACTATTCATCATTTACATACTTTTTGATTATTTGCATAATTTTATATATTTCCTATAAAATATTTTGTTGCTCTATTAAGAGAAATAATGATTCTTGCCGTTGCATACAAATATTTAATCAGTGCAATACACGACGGATTGTTAAACACGAATCAAAGGTTAGTAATTCTATTGAGTTAACTGAAGTTTCATCATCAGACGATGATAGAAAAGATTCTATATCCTTACCCAATATGCCAGTGAAAAACCAAATGAAAAGAACATTTGGTAAATTTCACTTATCAAATCGAAACTTATGTAATAACTAAAAACTATATTACTTTACTATACTTATTTCATAAGGCTTCATGTTACATTAGAATATAAGTTTATATTTTGTTTTATACACGGTGTCTTAAATATTAATATTACTAAATGTTTGTATTTGAAATAAAAATTAAATCTTAGCATTAATACACTGAATCTTCTACTATTTCATTATTCACTGAATCTTATAAAAAATACTATATTACTAGTTCATAATGTTAATAAATAATTTCTTATAATTTTGTGAAGATATTGTTTAAGAATAGTTTAATTTTACTATGCTTTTGTATCAATTCAATTTGATTTTATAATAATAACAAATAATTGAAACAATTCTATTTTACTTATTCTTGTATTCAAATCATTTTTTTTTCACTGTATCGTTTGAAAGACTCTGCTCATCCCTTATTAAAAAGAAGGATAAGCTCCGTCAAAAGGGGGGAGATGTTATGTCCAACCCTAGTTAGATAAAAGCGCTGACTCGATTATTATATTTACTATAAAAGCCTAGAGTTTGAGGTAATCGAGGCAGTGCAGTTCCAACCCATATTAAGTGCATATCGCACACGCCGTTCGCGGTTTTTTGTACATTTTTTGTATTAATTTAATATTGGGGAAATAAACCAAAAGAACTTCTGGGATTGGGTGTAAAAGTTTTTTTTTTTAAAAACACCTTCGGAGCGGCCCTCCTAACAGAACGACCTTGAGCGTTTGGTCCGCCGACTCTCGCATATCGCGTAAGAAATCTGCAAGACGCCACCTACTGGTACGAACGTAGTATTATTTTTTCAATGTCAATGAACTATTTTATGGAAATAGACACGGCAGACAATGATAAATGTATTTTAATTTTCTTTATTCAGTATATTAGTTGCATTATAATGGAATTATGTATTCTCATATATTATCTAATTAATAAAAATGACTATCTTGATTATTTTTAACTATATACTATACTGCTAATATTGAATTACACTTTTATAGTGTAAATTATAATATTTGTCGATGTTAATAATAATGGATTCGAACTTTACATGCTAATGGTGCTTCATTTTTGTTATTTTCATTTACTTACATATTGAAAATATACTTTAATAGTACCTAGGTATTATTATTTTATTCAGCTACTGAATTGTAGGATATGTTTACCTTGAGGTCAAATATAATTTTGAGGAGCAATAGTTATTACCTACTAATCTTTTATCTGCTATTCCTTATTTAGGAACAATATTAGTAAATTGAGTTTGAGGGAAATTTACTGTTTATAATGCTGCATTTATGATTTTAATATTTACCTACTGGGTAGGTAATTATTAAAATAATAAATATAGTCTTAGTAACTAAATGGATATTTTTGACCGAATGACAATAACTAATGAGGTATTGAGATTATTTGTGATTAGTAATACCGGGTGGGCATTAATAAATAGAACAAAATAAAATATAAAGTCAATTTCATTATCTTGAATGTAAGAAATTGATTACAAATTTTTTAACTTCCTTAAATTGCAAACAAACAGCTGCAGCTATTAAATGAACACATATACGCATACATATGCCCATATATATATATATATATATATATATATATATATATATATATATATATATATAAGTGATAGTGGTAAGTTGCGCATTTCCGGCGCCTTTTTCAATCATACCTGCGACTGCACATTTATTTATTTATTTAACCTTTATTATACACCTTATATACTAAGGGATATAAAGGGCGGACTTAATGCATTATGGCATTCTCTGCCAGTCAACCCTGAATGATATGAGAATCTGTGGCAGGTGTAATCAATCACTTCATAAATAAATAATAAGGATATAAAACAAAATAAAATGCAAATGAATAAAATAGATATATAGTTAGTAAAATATACATACTTACTTAATATATAATATAGGATAAATAATAAATATATTAATAAATAATAAATATATTTAATGATAAATAATTTTCACTAAAATCATCGTTTACTATAACAAATTTTTGGTTACATAATTGGCATTTAAACGTAAATTTTGAGTCTAAGCCTTTTGTGTTTCTCCGATAAGTTGTGGTTCGGTGAAGCTGCAACCTAATGGATCATGATTTGAAATTTTTATGAAAAGAAGTGGCTGACGTCAATTATTATTCTTCTTATTATTTTTTCATTACTGCCTTTTTCAACCTCGCAAGATATTTGTAACAGCAAAAAAGAAAACAATGTATAAGTAAATAAATCAGTAATATAGTGTTATGTATGATTCAGACTAAAAAAAGGTTCCTAAAATAGACGTAGATAAAGAAATTATATAAAAATTACTGAAATAAAAATGCATTAAACTTGTTAATTTTATATGTAGTAACATATTAAAATAATAAGTTTTATTTTTGGGATATTTATGTAAAACATAAAGGTTACATTATAATCTAACTACGTTCACGCTTGCGCATATAAAACCGCGGAATTTCGCTAGTTTTATTATCAAAATAATAATTCACAACCCTACCCTAAGTTTGCCTTGATTTTACCAACTCAAACTCGTTTTAGGAGATCAAAACATAGAGAGAAAGATATGAGACTATTTTTTATTTAATATGATTCATCAAATCAGTAAAAATAGTTTAAAACACTCACACAATAAAATTTTAAAGTGCAGATAAAATATCTGCGACCAACATTTGCACAATTCTGACGTTCACAGATGTTTCACAACTTTTTGCCAGAGCGCTGGCAGGCGACAAAAATCGTACCATAAATAAAATAAAGTGTCTAGCTCGAGAGGAGAGGAGACGTGCTAGCTCAGATGGTTAGCGCTCGCTGAAATTTTCACAGTGCGTGAGCAAACCGGGTTCGATCCCCGCCGGCACCAATGAAATTGTAATAGCAATTTTAAGTGTTAATTTACCACGTGCTCAGTGGTGAAGGAAAACATTGTGAGAAAACCTACATGTCTGAGAAATAAGAAAAAAAATATTTCGAAGATATGCGAAGTTCGCCAACACGCATTAGGGCAGCGTGGTGGACAATCCCTTGCCCTAGGACCCTTTCAGAAATGAGTGGAGGCCTGTGCCCAGGAGTCGGACGTATATAGGCTATAACTTTAACTTTAACTCTAGCTCGAATAGCCTACTAATGAAATTCAAATGATTGGTTTACGCAAAGTAAGGCTAGGTAAGTCAAATTAGGGCATTTTACGGTACTTACTGAGATATCACAATACCTACTAAAGATTTTGATTAAGTAAGTACACACTTGTGCACCATAATATCTACAAACCAAAAAAATTGAATAAACAAACCTTTACATCTTCAACATTTCAGTTGAACCAAGACAGGTATACTGTAATTCTATAGTTTCTTGACTCATGTCGTTTACTGCCGTATCGTCATTGTTCGTATTTAGCCTGCAATAAAGAATAAATTATATTAGATCATGCATGACAACAAAACGGAATTACTTGTAATAAATCATTTAGATACATATTTTAGCTATATATTTGAAAAGGTTCATATTATTTATAATACGGAAACCACAAAAAATATCACATCAAATTTCATAAATTCTGGTTATAATTTCATAACTCTATGGAATCAAAAGTGCGCCCGACTTACCTATTATCATTTTCAATTATTGGTAAACTTGAATAATTATTTTTGTCGTCAAAGTCGCATTTAGGTATTTTTCTTCTCCTCCTAAAATAAAAAGATACTATGTAATAACACGTAGGAATTTAATGGAATAAAAGTAAGTGAACTTTGCATAATACATCAAATTACTTATTTAATTTCATTCATCATTAGAGCATTTTGACGTCTTTGACGTTTATTCTTCTTGAATTAAGGCAATTGCACTAATCAATCGACAAAATTATATTTTCGCATTATCACAACCGTAGCGTCTTTTTGTGGTAAAAACTGTATAATATATTACTCAACTCTATGGGTAAAAAACACGTAAGCGCATCGGTTGGTAGGTACTCAAATAATATTATGTTTGCGGCGAAACACGGAGACTAAAGTTGTTCAAAACGACTATAAATCAATAGCACGATACAGACTATAAACTATAAATTTCTAGCGCGCTATTAAATACGCTATGTTATAGCGCGCTATTTATAAGAAAGCGTGTATGAGTCCGGCAAGCGCGTTAAGTTTTGCAGCACGCTATATCTCGTAGCACGTTACAATACATGTCCTTCATTGGATAGGCCGCGTGCTATATAAGAACATTATTTCGTAATAAGTCGCGTAAAATAAAGCGGTAAAGAAAAACCAACGAACGCTTTTTCATGCTTTTCAGGCTTACGACATTCTATAATCTTAAAAATATTTTTAAGGCATATACTTTTTAAAACGAAATAAAATTAATTATTTTTTATTATAATTGGTGTAAATGTTATTTTAACCTTAATATAAATAATAAATCAAATAACTGTGTATTTAAAAGTTTATTGATTGTATTTATAAAAATCAACTATTTAAATACACTATTATATACACTTTTGTATGTATATTTTATTCATATTTAAAAACAGTAGTTAGGTTTCTTTTATAGCAGACAACTGTGTCTTTCAATCACTTATAAATATACAGTATACACTAACTAAACAACGTCTAACACTAAATTAGGTCTGCTGAATGGCGTGCTATTAGATCAAGTTTGCATCACATGTCCTCTCCCAACAGCGCTGCTGCTAAAACTAGTTGCCGCTAGATATTAATAATTAATAGCGTCAAAACGCCATAGCGCAATAGCGCCGTGGCGACTACTTACATAGCACGCGCTATGTGTTATGAGGAGATAGCGCGCTATAATATGGCGCTATGCGCTATATTAACCACCATTAGCGGAGATGTCGACGACGGCGACGAGTGACACAGCCACCTCGTACGAACGCATACAGCGTAGTGCCGCCCTCACTCTGCGCACGCCCCTTATCGTAGAATTCACACAATTTTTGGGAATTATTTCAATTAAAAAAGAAAAACGAACTTAAAAAATTAAATAAAACTTATCTATCCGTTAGTGTAATCCTCAAATGATTAGAGCGTTGCGTTTAGCAACAGATGCAGTAATCAAGAATTTTAGTCATTTTTTAAAAGTTGATTTCAAATGTATTTATAGCACAAAAACAAATTAGAACGTGGAATGTGATGACGAGATATCGAACATTAATAATGTGCTTTTAGATGTAGTTTATTTTTCATAACTAATTAGATAATAGAGTCTGAAAAACGCACTTTCGCAACATTTTGGTCTGGGATACACCTATCTATTATATTATGGTGAGGATGAATGTATGGATTTTCTTTACTATTCCTTTTTTCTTCTTCTTTCTATTAAATCTATGCGACACGCTCACATGCACGTACAAACCTGCACATACTTCCACGTCGAAGATGTATAAACTGTGAATCTTGTGTTTTAGTGTATGTGAAGGTAACATGGTCATCGGGTTAATATGGTCACTTTCTTATAAATCAAATCTTAAGGTAATAAAAAAAATTAAGGTGACCATATCTTATAGTGAATTACTTTCCATTTGTGAAATTGTTTTTCTATGTAATTAACATATTGATGCAGTTCCTAAACAGAATAATATACGAGCATGACAATAGTTATGGAAACGGCTTGGCAGTGAATATTAGTTTAGGTGGCTGGTGGGCTGCGAGTTCGATTCCGCCTCGGAACAAATTTAGTAGTCAACAATTTTTTTTTTAAATAGGGGTGACAAACAAACACACAGTCCACCTGATGTTAAGTGGATGCTGCAGGCCATATACATCTACATCTATCCTTAATTTAAAACTAAAATTTAACAGTGTGGTTACCCCTGAAATCTAAGATGGAATGCCGCGATTCCAGTTAAATGTTTTCCGGTTCTCCGTTAAACATAAAACGAAGCCTACGAACATAGCATGAAGCCTCTATTTTGCGTTGGTATTCTGTGAGAGAATGGTTCTATCCCGGTCAAGCCGGCCTAGTCGTGCCAAAACCATAAAATAGCTTTAGGCTCTGGTCGTCTATTTTAAAACATGATATGAACCGTATGGAAATAAATTGATAGAATTTTATATTTAATATGGTAACTGAAAGTTACCATATTAAATATTAAATTCAAAAATTTTCAATTTTTTAATTGTTGCAAAACCATTGTAACAATTAAAATAAACATAGTTTTGCCTAGGTAAATATTCGTGAATTTTTAGTTTTATATTAACGTTTATTTCCGTAACTTCGTAACAAACAATAATGGTATTCTAATTAATATTCAATGAAGTTATCTGATAATAGAGAAAATTTTTGACTATAAAACTACCTAGTTTAATTTTAAACTCCGTGTTCAATATTTTGACAGGGTAACATTGAAACGTTTAAAATTTATAACTTACTTATAGTAAAACAAACATTTCAGATATATTGTTACTTTATTTTAAGGTTCGTATTTGTTGTGGGAACCCAAGGGAAATTAAGCACGAGACAATCCACCCTTTCTGCGTCAGTCTTTTACTGATGAACGCCAGATCTTTGTTTAATAATTGACCGTTACAAAAAATAAACACATTGTGTACATTCCGTAAATCCACACATATGCCTTTGAGGACTAAGATGGAATGTCTCACAGGCTGTAAATTATATTTAGTATGTTTACCCGTATATATTTGGCCACAGAAAAAGTTAAGAGGTTGGTTTCTAACCAGACCGTCTCTTGCGCATAAAAAGAGTCTTACCACTACAACATAGGGGCTAAAACCAGTTACTTGACTCCAAGAAGTCAGTAATTCCTTCATGGGGGCAACGAATACCATTTTACAACAAAAACTTACGTTACTCATATTTTTTATCTTCAAACTATTTCACACCCTCACTTTATATTTACGGAACTCGATAAAACTTCATTAAGCTGATGAAATTAATATTTAGACCATACTCGATCAAAATTATGTTATTACGAGGTCTGTTGGCCAATGTTTGCTTACTCAGTTCATGATTGTAACTCAGCATATAATATGCTTACTTGAATTCCAAAGCGAAAACAAAACTAAACGATTTCACAAAATTAAGTCGATGAAGTCCTTCGGTAATGATATTTGAATGTTACTTAAGCAAAAGTTTAGTTATTTAAAGACAAAAGTCGAACTAATTCGAGGCGTCTTAGTTGAAACGTTATAAACCCATTTTAATACTTCTGCTTTTAGCGTATATTAGACGTGAAGGCTTAGCTTTACTATACCGAGCCGAAAATTAATTACCTACATCCCAGTTGAGTTGTAACCTGGGAAGCGGAAAACAATCATAAAATGAAAACACGTCTAAAACTGGATCGCCTTTAATAAGACAACTATTAATTGTGTTAATTTTAACTGTTAATAAATGTGTGAAATGATATTTAAATTGTTATTGCAATATTACAGACATACACTTCAATTTTATCAAGATGTATATGTTCATATGCATGTATTATATATAGATTATATCAAATTATCATGTAAGGGGTCGTTGACGACCAACATGCGACATAAGTAAGACTCTGCGTGAAAGTGTCATCTAATACTGATGATAATTGAATGCCATTACTTTAAAATAAATATAATATAATCCCATTCAGCGCTAGTACACGATAAAAGACAAGTATAAGATGAAATTTATCCTTTTTTACAAGCCAACTTTCAATGTCCTATAACCTACAACCATAATGTTATTGATCGATTATGCGGTCCTGTGTTCAAATTCCGGGTTGAGCCAAAATCAGTTATTGGTTTTTTTTTATCAAGAAATTCTCAGTAAGCTCGGAGTCAGGAAGTTTGCGGTGTTTCACCTCAGTGCCTCGAAAAGCAAGTAAAGCCGTTGGTGCTGTGTATAATCTCTCTCAGGTCGTGTCGGATAACTGTTTCAACGGGCTATGGGAGGCATGGAATAGAAAGTGCGTTTACGCATGCATACACTTAAACACTATAATCTTGTCCCACGCAAACGGCAAGTTCCCGTTGAGACTGGCCACTGTAACTAAAAGCTCTGGAGGATATTATTACAACTTTTCACTTTCATAGCTTTACTTATAATACCTTAAATCCTTATATTATAAACTTTTTTATCAAAAATGATACACGTTTTGCATCAAGACTTAAAATATTTGAATATTGTGTGTTAATTATTTACTAACATACAACGTGGCTTTGACACGCCTGTTACTTCAAAACTTTTCACCAATTAGGTAGGTAATTATTTTACCTCGAGTGTGAATTATAAAGCTAAGGACTCATGGAGAGATATTTACTTGCGCCCGATAAACTAATATTTTATTTTAGAGCGACAGTAGCCTAATGGCATGGCACGGTCCGCGAACTCAAAAAGGTCGTGGGTTCGAATCCACCATTCGACTACTGGCGTGAACCACTCGTAACACAAGCAATTTAAGCTTACCACGAGTGGTAAAAGGGGAATATTAGTAATGTTTATAGCATCGTTAATATTCTTTTATTTTTTATAATATTATAATATTTTAAAACTGAGTTTTGTGTGGATTCCTGTCCACCGCAGAGGTGGTGACACCCTGCGCCCGCTTGACTTGCAAAGTCGAGCGCGTGCAAGGCGAATTATTTGCGATAAATCGATTGCCAGTAAAAACCACGGTCTAAGCATTACCATTAGTTACCGGGTAGTGACCGTGTAAGATTATCATTTCCCATATCATTCCGGGGGTGTCGTAGGAGGCGGCAGAGGGAAAGTAATCAGAAGGTGTGCTGCAGCGTCTTTCTAATAAGGACTAAAAGTAAAAAAACTGCGGCTGCCAACCCGCTTGGCAAAATTGTCAACTATTGCAAATATCGCCACTATGTGGAGGCCAATCTTCAGCAATGGACTTTAACAGCCTGTAATCACATGCATGCAATCACACGCATTCGGGGCATAAATTGCGTTGTGAAATTGACTATAGTTTTATACTATATTCCTTATATTCGCCGTCCCGCCACCGCTGCGTGTGCGGGTAAATATTGTACGATGAGTTCATGGCCCAAGAGCCATTATTTTATTTATTTACTGTTGGTACCAGTCTTCCAAGGTGCTATCACGAAATTAAATTTTTTGTGAAAGAAATTTGTAATGGACGTAATTAACTTACATTTGCTGCATGCATGATATATGTTTTGAAGGGAGACTTAGTGGAAAAACTCCTAAGTGGGTATTTCCCATTATACACTTATTTGCCTTAATAACTGCGCTGGACGCTGGAATGACTGACTATGAAATCTTTCCGATATTACTCAAAGTCCCCGTTTACGACACTTACGCGATGAAAGTTTTATGATGAAAAAATCCTACGCTATTTCAAAATTATAATGCCTGGTAACTGAGATTAGTGGAATCGTAAGCACGTTTACACCGCTGGCCGACCGTTGGTATTTGAGGGCCCAATTATTAAACAAGTCAATCATGAAAAGCTACCCTGCCATCTTACAAAAAAATCCTGTTATGGCTATGAAGAGGCTGTTGGCCATTTCCATGAGGTGATGGGCCTCCTCGCATTTTCCATGCTGGGTATCATCGATGCTGTGACTCTGTTTGCATCCCTAGGTTATATGTGTGACGCTTCGTCCAAATTCCATTCTCTCCACCTCTTCACTCCACCACGCAATGAATAAAAGGTAAAAGGAAGGTAAGTTTTTAAAGCTGTCACACTTCCCCTCCATCAAAGTGCACGTCACAGACATGCGAGTTCTGCACTGTAATCTCAACGCGGTCCACTACCACCTTGAGTCTGACAAGCAGCACTTACTCTTCTTGACCTAGACGCAGATAAAATGTCCTCTAGATGAAGATTATCTTGCTACCCTGGGTAGACATTGGAGCATAATTACATGGTTGCAGCACAAAAGGGTCGGCTCGCCAGGAGAAGGACCACGCTCTCACAGAATACTAGGGTAAAATAGCAGCTTGATGCTGCTGTGTTTCGTATGGTGAGTGTAGAGGACCGAAGACCTGTTGAACTGGAATTGAGGCATTCCATCTAAGTCCTCAGGGGTGACAACGCATCTGCATTTTGATCCTTAATTGAGGTTGAATGTAGACGTTTTTGGATCACAGGATCCACTTACCATCAGATGGACTGTGTGCTTGTTTGCCATTTTATTTCTATAAAAAAGACAACATTCGCGCTTGTAATATTTCTTAGTCAAAAAAGCGTTAAGCAATTTGATTTTATTATGTACTAGCGACTCGCTACGGCTTTGCCTGGATTGGATCTAATCATTCGAGAATATTTTATATAGAGGTATAATCTCTAAGGGTTTAAGATAATAGAACCATATTTATTTTATCAATTTTTTATTTTTTTAAAGAAAACAAGAAAACAGAAGGTATATAGACCAATTTTTTGGAAAAAAATTGGCCTATATACCTTCTGGCAGTAAAAAGTCAGAAAGTGTCAAAAAAGGCACGTATGGCAATTCACAGTTCTGTATTAGTCCCTACTTAAACGTATGGTAGTGAAAGTTTGATGTGGCAGAAGAAGCACGAGAGTAGAATAAATGCATTAGAAACGAGGTCTCTAAGGAGTATGTTAGGGCTGAATCTGAGTGACAGGGTGAGAAACTGTGTGGTAAGAGTGTGGTTTGCAAGATGATGCGGTGACCAGGATTGAGAAAGAAATGCTTCGGTTGTTTCGTCATGTAGAAAGAATGAATGAGGAAAGGCTACAAAGCAGATATATGTTGCAGAAGTGAATGGAAGAGTCGGAAAGAGACGTCATAGGTGAAAGTTTGTCGACCAAATTGGTGATATATTGAAAATGAGCCAAATTAAGAGTACCCTTAACCGACGAGCATGTATGCGTAAGTACATGGATGTGGAGGAGGCGAGAGAGGTATGTCAGGATCGTGCTAAATGGAAGTCTGTTAAAGTATTATCATTGTAATTAACCATTTCACTATGAAAAATACACCACTTTATTATAATAAAAATATAGAGTTATTTTGCAAAATACACCCAAACACAGAAAAGTAATGATTTCTTATATTTACGCGAACACCCCGAAACGTCGGGTATTAAAAATAAAATAAATAAAACGCGATAAAATCCATAAAAGTAGTTTTAATCAATGTACAGGAAAGTAATTTAAAAGAACTCAAGGATCCTGCCTTTTAATCATCCAAATTCAGAATGCGTGGTAATGCATTACATTAACTGAATGTCATTCATAAATAATTAACGTCTACTATTTTACTACGCATGTATTCAACACATTCGGTCGCTCTGTCGACAAAAAAGTTGTGAATTAAATCGCATACGGAAGGGCGCACATACGCATATTTGTCGCCCATGAATCAGATTCAATTCGGGACAATTTCATATATAAGTGTAAGCCTTTTTTACACGTTAGGGGAAAATTTGAGAACACCAGGGGATATTTAATTTTAAATATAAAATTTGGATACTCTATTAAATATAACACTGTATTACAGATTTCTGATCCTGTGCCTCCAAAAGCACGTAAGTCCGTTGATCATTTACCTGGTCTCTCTCCGGTCGTGTCGGATGACCGTCCCATCCGACTATGAGAGTAAAGAAAAGTGTACCTGTGCTCACGCATACACTCGTGCACTACAATCCTGTTATGTGCTACATGGCTAGAATTCAATGAGACTGGTCCTCGGGACTGAAATTTGGTCTGGAGGACATTTCTTTTAACCTGTATTAATCCCATTCCCTTTGTCCACTAGCATTTAGTAGTCAGTGATGTCTCTTTGATCGCAAGGGTGAAAAGTGGCAGCGATTACCGAATGTTAGAGGCACACTGAAACTTAACGTTAAGTTAAAGAGGCTTCGTCAAATGAAATCAACGCTTCGTCCCCGTCGTGCCTCTCAGAGGTTCTATGGGCAGTTAAACACATCACCGTTGGAGCCACACGCAAGTGTGAGTAACGATCCAAGAGCAAGTCTTATCTAAAATTATTCCGATGATACCGAACGTCAGTCTGAGCGAGATTAGAATGGCTCTCCAGCTTTTTAAAAACGGCAAGGCCCCGGTCGAGGATGGAATTACAGCGGAGCTTCTGAAAGCGGGTGGAACACCGGTACTTGAAGACCTTCAGAAGCTCTTCAATTCCGTCCTCCATGGTGGCTCTACTCCGGAGCCATGGAGAAGTTTGGTGGTCTTGTTCTTCAAGAATAGCAACAACACTCTCCTGAAGAACTACAGACCGATTTTCTTTCTAAGCCGCGTCTGAAGTGTTTGTACAGTAGGGCTACGATGGTTATCCGAGTACAGAACGAGGTACCTACGAAACCTATCCAACTGCAGAGACGTGAAGATAGGGTGATATAGTCCTTATGGCATCGCTGGAGGACTTAAGCACTATGCTCAATGACCTCAATGGTGAGGATCAAATTGTTTCCCAATGTCTTAAGATGAACACGGACAAAACAAAGCTCATGTTTAATGTCCATGTCACACCTATGCCGATAGTTGTTGGGAGCACTAATCTCGAAGTAATTGACGAGTACGTTTACCTGAGACAAATAGTTTGACTAGGTAAGTCAAAGAGAGAATCAAGAGAGATTAATTGACGGATTCAAATCGGCTGGGCAGCGTTCGGGAAATTAAGACACATCTTATTGTCAGGTATACCTCAAAATCTAAAAACTAGATTGTACAACTAGTGCGTGTTGTCAGTGATGACTTATGGATCTGAAACGTGGTCCCTCACTGCTGGCAGTATGAGGAAGCTCAAGGTCGTTCAGCCAGCTATGGAGAGGGCTATGCTCGGGGTTTCTTTTCGAGATAAACTTAGAAATGAGGGTATCTGCAGTAGAACCAGTGTGACCGTCATAGCCCAACAAATTAGTAAGCCGAAGTGGCAATAGTCTGGCTATATAGCTCGAAGCTCTCCCCATCGGTAGTCGGTCACCGATGGGGAAAAAGGGTTCTCGAGTGAGTGCCCCGTACCGGTAGGCGTAGTGTAGGGCGACTCCCCACTAGATGAAGTGACGACCTGGTAAGACATTCAGGAAATAGATGGATTTTTATCAATGATTTGTGTAACCTTAATCTTAACAATGGCAAGATAATTACATTTGCTGATAACACAGCTCTCTTTTTCTCTGGAAGCACCTGGAAGGATGTTTTTCGGCAATCTCAGGTTGGGTTTAATATGTTATGTGCTTGGCTTAGGAAAAACTTACTAATTTTAAGTTGTAAGAAAACTAAATAAATGCCTTTTGCAATCCGTACCTCATCCTTACCTGGAGACACTCATAAAATCATTGCTCACTGTTGTGGTAATCCTAACACTTTACAATGTTCCTGTCCCGTTTTGGAGAAGACTGATAGTATCTTGTCATATTATTTGACAACACATTAACATTCCGTTCTCATATTAAAAAAACACTATGTGGTAGAGTGCGTAAATTGATTTTTATATTTAAAAAATTAAGACATGTTGCTAATAGAGAAGTCTTAAAATTGGCCTTTTATGCCTTGTGTCAATCTTTATGTCCAAGAGCTAGGGTACCCTTCGTGTAACGGTCTTCCTGTAAGGTTGGAAATTACAACGTACAACCTTACAGGAAGAATGTTACTCGGAGTGTTCACTAGCTCTCCAGCGTAGCTCAGTCAGTGCCTTTCTTCACATCCTTTGCTAGAAAATTCTTAACTTTTTTGGGTCTGTATTTATATAATAAATTTCAACAAAAATTGTCTATTTATGAGGTCAACAGATGGTCATAAAAAATAACTGAACAATTACTCCAAATTATCTCATAAATATTCACAGACATACACGCAGATATCAGTCACAAACTCATACTTACGCTACAAACATACGTGGTTTTTATTTTTTATTTTTGTTATATATTTTATATTTTTTATTTCTATGTATCCAAACTGATAAATCGCTCTATATAATATTAATCCTAATATTATATAGAAGTTACATGAACTCCGCACTGTCGCCCAACAACAGGACATACATGTCATCTTGCTGAGGGACGAGGTCACTTCTCAAGGGGCCGCCTACAGAGGGACGGCGGCCCTAGTGAGAACGGACATCGTCCATCAAGAGCTCGAATTACCATAGTACCAAACGATGCGCTCTATCGGTAAAAAAATGGAGGCGGCGGGCGAGGAACTAAGGGTTTATGCAGAATACCGCCCGCCAGGGACTCCATTCTGCTCCTCAGACCTCCGGACGATAATGGATGGCGAAACACCAACCATCATCGCCGGGGACTTAAAGAGTGATCCAGATCCAGAGTGATCACCCCGCCGAGTCACGCACTTTCTGAAGACGCTGAGAGAAACAACTATGACGTCTTAGGTCCTGAAGAACCTACCCATGTTCCGACCGATGCACGGAGACGTCCGGATGTATTGGACATCGTGCTCTCCAGGAACATCAATTACCCGATAGTGGTAGAGGTGCTGTACGACCTCAATTCACAGCACCTCCCGATCTTAATTACCCTTGGCCTAAAGGCGGTGACTACGCCGTCCAGAGCATTTAAGACACATGTCGACTGGAGACTCTACCAGCAAGACCTGCAGGAGAGACCTCCAGCACACCATCCCTTAAACACAGTGGACGACGTAGAGGCCGCCGCTAACAACATCACCAAGGCGATCCAGGAGGCCCTCCAAGCTGCCTCTACGATCGTCCCGATGTTCACAAGGAAAGACGATCTGCCTCTACAGATAAGAGTGCAGATCAGGAGAAAAAGAGCGTTGAGGAGGCTCTGGGCGCGTACTCGCTGCCCGAGAATCAAGACGCAATTGAACACCTTATCGGAGGAACTGTCGGTTGCAGTCCAGGCACACAGAGGAGATGCCTGGGAGCGGCGCATATGGAAGGCGGAGGAGCATGATGCGTCGCTCTACAAACTGAACCGACAGTTAACTAGAGCCAAACCTCTCGTTTGCCCGCTGACCAACAACGCGGGGGAACGTCGTCGTCGTCGTCGTCGTCGTCGTCGTCGAAAAAAAACTGCGGTATCTTACCCCAGCCAGTTTAGGAATTTTATTGCTGGTTCTTGAATCAGATGAATCGGTCCGATTCGAGAGGTTTTTGGATCGATTCAGTGAATCGATGCGGTGCTCCGAATCGATCTAAAAATCGATTATTTTGCTCCAAAGAATCGATTTTTCGATTAATCGATTTTAGATCGACATGCCTACTCAAATCGCAGTCGCAGAAACAATTAATATTATTATTTTCCGTTCGTTCATTTGAATACTAAAATTTTATTTAAATTAATTTATAGTGGTTTTATTTCCATACAAGCATTCTTTCATCTATACATTCATCTATATTATGTTATCGTGTACACTATAGTGCTTTAATTAAATTTAAGATAGTAAGCGGTCCGCAGTTAAAATAATTATTACGGCAGGGTAGCCCTTAGAAATGAGTTCAACCGCTATAACGGCTTGGTAAACAAGTTTTATGCTTCAGATGTAGTTATAATATGTTAATGGTATGTACAGATTACACGTTGAGTTCCGATTTTCCAGTTTATGCGATGTAAAAATTCATTATCCATTATAGCCTAAAAGGTCCCCTGCTGAACTGTCTCATGGGGGATATTTTGTCATAATTGCCACGTGTGGCAGACGAGTTCACAACCGCAACTTTTTATTATTTTGAGTTTTTATCTAAAAGAGGCCGCTGCCCATCTTCCGTTTCATTTTCCCTCTGTCGCTTCCTAGGGCACTTATAGAGTTAACCTTACTCATGAGGTTGTGGATATTATTACGCCGCTACTACACGGTATGATAAATAAAAATAAAAACACTTACTAAGAGATACGTAGGTACAATTTAGGTGTGAACGTAACTGAGGTAGAGCACTAATTCAATAGGCCGAGCATTGCAGTATCTAGTTGAAAGATTTATTGATGTAAATTTCTCGTTTCACGCCATTTTTTCTACTTATTATTATTAAACCACTTTGCATTTCTTTTGTACGGTTTTGTTTAATCTACGTTGTATAGGGAGACAGAATAATATTATGTAAGTTTGTAGAGCAATAAACACAGAAACTTTTTTCTGTTGGGACCATCCAACATGCCAGTCACCGCGACGTGTTCATCGGCGGATCGACAGACCTGGAGGGTAGCGCAAGGACTGGCCGACGAGTACTGGCGACGCTGGATGCGTGAGTACCTACCAACCCTGGTGTTCAGAGGAGAATCCAGGAACGCCCAGCAACCCCAAATCAAATACGACTTCGTTATCATAGCAGGCGGCAACAACGTGTGGCCAAGAGGAGGCGTCACGAGGACCTTTCTCGTAGCAGATGGAGTGGTACGGAACGTCAAAGTCAGGACGGTGGACGATAGGCGGCTTGCTGAGGAGGCCGGTCAGAAAAGTCGCCGTCCTCCCGAAAGAAGAGGGCTCGTAAACTACGCCGGGGGGAAGAAGAAGCAAGGACAAACGCTCGCACCAACTCTGTGCCTACGTTACACCGACCGTCGAAATAAAAGTAGCGCTTCTGGCGATGTTTCGTCATTCGCGCTGCTACAGCTCTCAAGACAGAACAAGCAATAAAGAAGCCCTCAAGATCCCTATTAGGTTCACATAGTATTTTAGTATTAACTGCCGCAAATTAATTGTAAATAGTGTTCTATACAGTTTTTGTTTCAAATACCTTTAATTTCGACTCAACCCCTTATAGTTAAAAATAGCAATTTTCGTTTATAAAATTTTAGTCAGACAGATATCACAGTAATTAGCTTTCTTCACAGTAATAGTTCAGTTTTTCTCCCTAAATACACTCCACTTAGGTCTCATCTCCAACAATTTTGTTGCAAAAACACCATCAGAAACACCCTGTTCCTGATCTTGTATTAATTCTTCTAATTGCATACTGATATAATAAATTTACAGTCTATATACTTGTTCGTTTTGTTGGAAACAGCTAACTTTCATAACTGAGAGAATGGTAGAGACAACTTGTATGACGCGCAGCTCCGGTACGTGTTTGTGTACTTCACAATCATTTTAATTATTCAAGTTATTTTTCCTTCAAAGCTGATGTAATATTATACATACAGATTATAAATAATGAAAGCTTAATTTACCAAAGGTTCAGAAAACACTTGCGTTCTGTTGTTGCCATGTTGAACAATCAAATATACAAATCATATTTGAAAGAACTTACGAGCGATTATTATATTCCTATTCCAATTTCCGTTATTCTTCAATAAATAAAACGAAGTCAAATGTTATTGTAACTGAAACAATAATTTATCACTGTGATCAAACTAGTATGTTATTATATTAACTATTAAACTAAAACATAAAAATTTAAATATTTCAGTGCAAATAACCATAGAATACTATAAATACATACACAATAGAACAGGGGAGTGGGTGGAGCCCGCGTAACAACTAAAATGTCACTAACACGTCAATTCACACGAATAACTGTCAACACGAGATGTGTTTGGACGTTACAATCATTTCCAAATTTCGCATGTAAATTGTTTAGAAAATGCCAAATAGCACCCTATTTACAAATAAATTTGTATCATTGAAGTAAAATGTACTTACGTACTAGAACAGCTATTTCAAACAAAAAATGTGCGCTACTCTGTGTTCGCGTGGTTGGTTTTTTTATCATAGAATAAACATAGGTAGAATGATCCGTAGGTAATAATAGATTGTATTGTTAAATAGGTAAATTATATCGAGAATAATATTTAAATTTTGTCATTTATTTTGTATATTATATTTGCTTATCTAATATAATATTACATAATATTATATCACAATTACATTTTAATAATATTTTTATCTCAATATTTTAAAAGTAACCCATGTCAAATATAAAAAAAATCATATTAAATGTATGTTTAACAAAACTTATTAACGTAACATTTAAATTACAAATATATTTATTTAAATTAGAATAAGAGTCGTTCGTAAATACTGGGTAGTACGCGAGAGTTAAAAATGGACGAATTTATTCTACTTTGAGCTTTGACTTTGATGTGGAAACCTAAAAATAAAATAAAAGAATAATAAGCAGATTTAAATATGAAAAATTTAGCCTAATTATATTAACTTATATATGTTTCTCCAAAAAATGTGTATAATAATATATTCGTCCTATACTTAAGTACCCACAAAAATGTCGCATCCAAACATATTAATTTCATAATCTATATTCCATGACGCAAGATGGCGTCATAGGAATAATTTGTTTTATTATTAAATCTATAACACTTCTTTTATGGGTTAAGTGTGTTATTAACCGATGAAAAGTAATTCCTTGGTTTTTACTGACACTTCTTGAATTTTTTGTGCGATATCTAAGTACACACGACGGCATATATTTATCAAGAGATTTTTTTTTAAATCATCACAACACGTGACAACTCTACAAGCGCCTAACGAGTGACTGATTTAAGTGCGGTGAAAGCACCGCAGTTGAGTGGAACAGAGTAACTGAATGCAGTGCCGCCTTTAGTACGTAGTACTATATTATATATATATATATATATATATATATATATATATATATATATATATATATATATATATATATATATATATATATATATATATATATATAATGGCTCAATGATTTGTATTAAAATTTAAACGATTTTTTTAATGATGATCTTGAACATTGAATCAAAAGTCTAAAATGTGTAAATTTATTCAGACTATCAACCCAGCGAATCGGGTTTGGTGACGCCAAGCCTCGTACAAAATAAAGTTGACAGCCATTCTATCGTGTATTATACTATTCTATGCAAATAGCTTTTCTTTTGTATATATAAAATCAATTGCTATCCGTTAGTCTCGACTAATTTCGATGAATTTTTTTTGTGTTTAATTGGGCCCCTGTATAATTTAGATTCAATGTCAAATAAAGACTTATATACTGAGTGCAAAAGTATCAAGAACTTTAGTGAATTCAACTTTATATGAATGTTGAAAATGTATAGAGGCAAACATTGTGAAAGATTGTTTTTGTGCTGCAATAAATTTGTCTTAATTCTTTATATTTAATACATTCACAGCGGACACAATCAGACCGAAACCTACTAACTCTGTACGCAAGATTAAAGTCGTGTTTTCTCCCTGGTTCGCAAACTTTAACTTGACTAGGATAATTTAGATTTCATTGTTTGTTACATTACAATAAACTTTCTTTTTAGAGCAGTATAAATCTTTATCAACCCGACATCAAAAAACGGAATTAAATACAAAAATTCATAAATAATTTAAATAAATAAAATAGTTGAACACATTTTCCCTAAGATAATGAGTATCTTGTACCATCTAGTGGTGTCAGTTTGAAAAAGCCTATTATACGTGAGGCTATTGAAATTAAAAAAACATCCTAATTTCAGAAGGAGGCTGGGTACTACCACCTGCTTGGGATCCTATAATCAATAAAATTAAAACTAAACCCAAGCATACCACTGCAAGACCTCAAGACATAGTCAGTTCATTTTGCATAGATCGGACCATAAACAATAATTAAAAAAGCTGAAGGTACTCCGGGTTTAGCAATGACATCGGGACGTCGGTCATCTCAGTCCCCCGTGATCATGGGTGCTGGAAAGCGCCCGAAACGTCGGGAATTAAAAATAAGAAGTAAAAATAAACGCGATAAAATCCGTAAAAGTAGTTTTAATCATGTGTAGTGTTCGCGTAAATATAAGAAATCATTACGTTTATCCCTTTCCAAACGATATCATTCATACCCTCCTATCGACACATCGGGGTGGTGGGGTGGGAGGGGAAAGAAGATGATTCTAGAATATCACGTAATCATCGCAACCGAGGGAATAAAAGGCACGCGCGGCCGACGCGCAGTCTCTTCCTGCCGCGCTCGTCGATGGAACCACACCGCCTAGGATAATAATGTCCTAAAGAGCTCTCGCCCACGCGCACCGCTAGTATAACCGCTTAGCCTGAAGCAGTCGAGCTCCAGGAAACCCACCTCACCTCGTGTGAGAAATAGTCGCGCACCGCCTCTCTCCAGACGCGTCATCGGACAAAAAAGGCAGAGAGTCTACCCAGAAGAAGTTCCAGAAGTCGCAGCAATATAGTGCCCAACAGCATAGAGGAAACACCCTGGTGAGTGAACATTCCTAATAATAGTTCCTGCTTGATATAATTGTGTTTAATAGTTAATCCACTCCAATTTTATTTTCTCCTAATCAAGCAGGATTCCTTTCATAGATTTGGCAAATAATAGTTCGTTTTAGGGAAGAGCGAGTGCATTGTACCGCGTGCTATAGTCGCCATTTATGTAAGCGTAGAAGCAGTCCACTTTGGTTAATATCTCGCGTAATAGGTTTAAGGTTCGACCGGGGAATTAGACTTCGGTAACCTTAGGCTCGTCACTCCACCATTTTATGGTCCTTTCGGCAGGATTTGGACTGGTGTTTTAGTAGTCGTTCAACCATTTTCTGGTCGAATTATTAGATTAATTATTTAGATAATGCAATCTAATTTATGTGATAGACTTAAATAGTGTTCGTTTAAAATTAAACTTTGGTTAGTTACTTGCAAATAGAATTAATTATTCACTTTAATAGTACTTGTTTAGTTTAAATTTTAATTTTGGTTAGTTACTCGCAAATAGAATTATTCATTTAAATAGTGTTTGTATTTGGTTTAAATTTAAAGCTTATTAGTCGCTTAAATAATTGAAACAGTCTAATCGTAACCATTTTGTACGCTTACCCGACAATTTTGATAAAAATATATTGAGTTTAGCGAGCGACGCACTTCACCTCGACTCGCTGTAATAGGTGTTCGATTTAATTACGTAATACGGCGTACGACTGTCCATCCTCCAGCGTGGTGCAATTAATTGTGATTAATATAACTTTATTATAATAATTTAAAATGGCAGTTATTGGAAATAAAATTAAAATTAAAACGCTTTATGCCAAGAGGGACATACTTTTTTCACGTATACAAAGTATTAGTGATCACATAAAGAAATTAATGTAGAAGCAGTGCGGGAAACTTTTTTGAATGAAATTGAAACGGTGGATTCCTTGCGGACGGATTATGAAAGGATATAATACCAAATTAATCATTTGGAATTACAAATCGACCCGAAATACATAGTGAACTACCAACCGCTTCTAGCATTCGAAGATATATTGTGTTGCATGAAAAGAACGGCGAAACTCTTACAATCTCCATCTCAAAACAAAGCAAAGCCGGAAATACAGGTACGTCCACGTGACTCAATAAGGTTGCCGCCAGTAGATATTCCGGTATTCAATGGTGATATTAAGACATGGCCCTTCTTCTTCAGTAGTTTTCAAAACAATATACACAATAACCCATCGTTATCGGACGCTGAAAAATTATATTATTTGATTAGTAAACATAGTGGCAGGGCACAGTCAATTTGCTCGGGTTTTACACCTACAGCAAACAATTACTTGTTAATATTTGAAACGCTTAAAACTAAATATGAAGATAGGAGAATGTTAGCTTCCGAATATTTGAACCAGATATTCGATCTTAAACCTATATCATCCGCGAACATCAACGGCTTAGAGCAGTTTTTAAATAAATTTGTGGCATCGGTGGCTGCACTTAAGAATTTGAAATTTAATGACCTTATGGACGTGGTGTTTCTCTATATTGCACTAAAGAAATTAGACCCCGACACCGTGCCTGCGTTTGAAATGGAGCATCGAGATGCCTTCCTTTCATTCATTAGCATCGTTTGTGCGAGATCAAATAAAGGTGATGCAGCGCTCCCCGAACGTTAAACAGGAGATTAAAAGGTGCGTCGACCGTAGACAGACTCAACCATCTAAAATAGCAGGGTCGTTAACGTACGTAACCGCTACGTCGGCACCACTTCAGCATGCCTGTATCATACATACATACATAAACACTCACGCCTGTCACCCAGAGGGGTATGCAGAGACTACGGACATCCATTTGGCACGATCCTGACATACCTCTTTCGCCTCTGTTACATCCATATATCTACGCATACATGCTCGTCGGTTAAGGGTACTTCTAACGTGGCCCATTTTCAAAATATCGCCAATTTGGTCCATAAACTTTCCTAGGGCGTCCCTTCCCGACTCGGCCGTTCAAATCTGCCATATATATTTGCTTTGTCACTCTTTCCTCATTCATTCTTTCCTCATGACCAAACCACCGAAGCATTCCTCTCTTAATCCTGCTCACAACATCATCTTGCATACCACATTTATCTCTTATCACGCAATTTCTCACCCTGTCATTCATATTCAACCCTAGCATATTCCTTAAAGACCGCATTTCTACAGCATTTATTCTACTTTCCTGCTTCTTCTGCCACACCCAGCTTTCACTATCATACATTAAAGTAGGGACTAACACAGCATTATGAATTACCATACGTGCCTGTTTTGACACATTCTGGTTCTTCATAATAGAGTTCACTCTATTCCCTGCATTTACTCGTCGTTCTATATCCCTATCATATCTACCATCCCTGCTAAATACACATCCCAAATACACAAACTCATCCACTTGCTCAATTAACTCTCCTTCTATTCTTATTTCATATACCGTTTTGCTTTCTTCTCTTTCAAAAACTATCGCTTTCGTCTTACATGCGTTCACTTTCATTCCCCTTTCTTTTAATTCCCATTAATGTAACCATCATTTGCAACTCAGCCGCCGATGACGCAAATATGACTTGATCATCGGCCTACAAAAGGCATTTGACGGTTAACTCGCCCATTCTTAACCCACATTCTTCATCTTTCAAAGTTTGCAAACACCGGTCCATAAATAGGTCGAACAGCCAAGGGGAAGCTACACAGCCCTGTCTGACACATTTTTGGATGCTAAACCAGTCCGAGTAGACCCCATTGATCCTGACACAAGCACTAGAGTCCCTATAAAGAGACCTTAATGCCTGTATCAAACCAGCGCTCAACCCATATGAGTTCAGTGTTTGCCATAACACATTCCTGTCCACTCTGTCATAAGCCTTTTCCAAGTCCATGAATGCACAAAAAACTTTCTGGTTTTTGGCCAAAAACTTCTCCGCAATCATGTGCATGGAAAAGACTTGATCTGTATACCCCATTCCCTTTCTAAAACCCGCTTGCACATCCCAAATTTTTCCATCAGTTTCTTTCATAACTCTTTCAATTAAAACCTTAGCATACAGTTTACCCACTATACTAAGCAAGCTGATACCGCGGTAGTTTTTGCAGTCCTGCTGTGACCCTTTTCCTTTATATATTGGTACTATAACTGCTTTACACCAGTCATCCGGTACCCGTTTTAATTCCCAACATAAATTAAACAAGGTGTACAGCAGGCCTGCCACCACTCCCTCTCCAGCCCTTAGCATCTCTAATGATACTCTATCATATCCAGCTGCCTTACCTGCTTTTATGCTTTTTATTGCTTTCATTATTTCATGTACACTTATCTCCATACCCCTTTCCACTTCTTTCGGAATTTCTAGTTCATTTAATTCAGACGACTCTTCACTCATAAATACGCTTTCAAAGTATTCCTTCCATCTGTTTAAATTCGAAACTTCATCATTCAGAATACATCCATTCTCGTCTCTTATAGCACTTATTATAGGCTGTTTTGTATTTCCCCTGGCAGTTCTTACGAGTTTCCAGAACATTTTTATGTTAGCATGGAAATTATCAGATATCCTTCTATCATTCTTATCCGTTCTTTCTTTCTTTTTCCTTTCACAAACTTCGGTTTTGTTGTTTTGATTTTAAAAAATATTTAGGAAGGAATATTTATGCCTTTTATATATTTTGGATTTGCTTTTAAAAAAATATTTTAAAGGAAATTTAATTCTTTTTATGTATTTTAACGTTTTTTTATAAATAGGTATTTGTTACTTCATAATGCCTCGCAAACGTAAGTCCAGCCATTCAAGTGTATATTCTCGAAGACAAGCGAAAAGATTAGCTCGATCGCTAGAATCTTTAGAAGATGCTGAAATGAGAAGGCAAGAACAAGCGGAGAATCAGGCTGCTTTTAGAGCATCTGAGACACCTTCTCAACGTCAGCAAAGGCGTCGTGAACAGACAGAGCGTCAGGCTGCTTTAAGAGCTTTCGAAACACCTCTTCAAAGTCAGGAAAGGCGTCTTGAACAGGCAGAGCGTCAAGCTACTTTAAGAGCTACTGAAACACCTGCTTAAAGTCAGCAAAGGCGTCTTGAACAGGCAGAGCGTCAATCTACTTTAAGAGCTACTGAAACACCTGCTCAAAATCAGTAAAGGCTATTCGAACAAGCGGAACGTCAGGCCGCCTAAGAGCTGCGGAAACACCTGATGAAACACAACACAGACTCATTGAGCAAGCTGAACGTCAATCTACTATAAGGCCATCTGAAACACCAGAACAGACACAGGCGCGAAGACATGCAAATGCACAGCTCCAAGCTGAGAGTCGACAAAATTTTCAAAGAAACAATTGGTCGGTTTTTAATGACGCAGCATTCAATTATGATACGTTGATTGATTATAAAAATCACAGGTTAGTTGTTATCGGACTGATGGACAAGGCGTGTCGATTTTGCAGCGCTTTAAAATGGAAAGATGACACCGCAGGCATGTGCTGTCCTAATGGAAAAGTGTCTCTTCCGTTACTTGGGGAACCAGAAGAACCTTTGAAAACTCTCTTTTTATATGATGCCAATGAGTCACGGCGCTTTTTAAACAGGATCCGGAAATATAACTCTTGCTTTCAAATGACGTCCTTCGGAGTTGACCGTTAAATAATAATGCCGGGATTTTCGCCTACATTTACGGTTAAAGGGCAAATTTATCATAGAATAGGTTCACTTTTTCCAGCTGAAAACGAACAGCATAAATTTTTACAAGTATATTTTATGGGTGACGAAGAAATTGAGGTAGACCGTCGCTGCCAACTTATCCAGGGAGTTGAGAGAGACACAGTGTTCAAAATTCAAAGATTCTTGCATGAACGTAACATTTTAGTCAAAACATTTAAAACTGCTTTAGAATACCTACCTGGAGAGGATTATAAAGTCGTCATTCACGCAGATCGGACCCCTCGAGGAGAGCATGAAAGGCACTACAATTAAAAGAAATAGCAGCCGTAATTAGTGGTGATCAATTTTCTTCACGAGACATTGTCTTGCGAGCACGTGATGATACGTTGCAACGGGTAGCCGATACATACAAAGTTTATGACGCTCTGCAGTACTCATTGATTTATTGCAAGGGACAAGAGGGTTATCATTTTCAAATTCCACTCATTAACCCGGTCACAAAGGAGCCTACTCTGAACAAAAAAGTATCATGTACGGATTTTATGCGTATCATATGATGTTGCGAGAAAATGATTTTAACCTCTTAGCCCGGTGTATACAATTATTTCATCAATTTTTGGTAGACACGTATGTGAAGGTAGAAAGTGAACGTCTCCGTTATATATCTTTAAATCAAAAAAGCTGCGCGTCGAGAATTATGTACATTTACAAGATGCAGTTTCTAGCGACGCCAATGTTAAACCCCAGAGATTTAGGTAAAATGGTAATACTGCCCTCATCATTCGTTAACAGTCCCGATACCTACATGAGTACACACAAGACGCATTCACCTATGTACGAACTAACGGAAGACCTAATCTTTTTGTTACTTTTACTTGCGATCCCACGTGGAAAGAAATAACCGAGGAGCTAATGCCGGGCCAAAAAAGTACTGACAGACACGATTTAGTTGCTAGAGTATTTAGATTAAAAGTAAAAAATTAATGTATGTAATTAACAAAGGGAAAATTTTCGGAGAGGACAGTGCTTCATGTATTCAATTGAATGGCAAAAAAGAGGATTACCGCATGCCCACATTCTAATATGGCTTAAAAAGAAGTTGCGACCCAGCCAAACAGATGACATAATAAGCGCCGAGATTCCAGATCCTGAGCAAGATAAAGAATTGTATGATACCATCGTCCGAAATATGATTCACGGTCCACGTGGAGCAAGAAATTCAATATCGCCATGTATGAAAGAAGGAAAATGTACAAAGAAATTCCCAAAACAGCTATTAAAAGAAATAGTGCACAATGACAATGGCTACCCTTTATACAGACGCAGAGCTCCCAAAGATGGTGGCAGGAAAGTTACAATCAAATCTCGCTCTGGAGCGTTCGAAACCTTAGGTAAAATGTTTAATGCCCACATTAATGTAGAAGCATGTAGCTTTGTCCGCGCAATCAAGTATATCTGTAAGTACATAAATAAAGGAAGCGACCAAGCAATATTTAATCTCAGGAGAGAAGGTGAGGCAAATCCCGTTAATGAAGTACAGACCTTCCAAGCAGGGCGTTATGTCAGCAGTAAGCAGTAGCGTGGCGTCTCCTTGGCTTCCCTTTACACGAAAGGCACTCAACAGTTACTCACCTTGCTGTGCACTTAGAAAATGGAGAGCGTGTATATTTCACCGAAAGAAATTTCCAAGAAAGAATTGCATCACTGCTAAAAACTACACTAACAGCCTTCTTTCAACTTTGTCAAACCGACCCATTTGCAAAAACGTTGTTATATTCTGAATTCCCCCGCTATTATACTTGGAACACATCTAGGAAGGAGTGGAAACGCCATATTCAAGGCGCGCCTGTTGCAAATTGGCCCGGTGTAAATTCATCAGATGCCCTTGGTCGTGTGTATACCGTCCATGTAACTAATTTTGAATGTTTCTGTTTACGATTGCTGCTGCACCATGTTCGGGGTCCTATAGGATATAAAGACCTTAAAACTGTCAACGGTGAGGAATGCGCAATTTTTTTTTTTATAGAAGAGAGGGCAAACGAGCATGCGGCTCACCTGATGTTAAGTGACTACCGCCGCCCATGATCAACCGCAACACCAGGAGAATTGCGGGTGCGTTGCCGGCCCTTTAGAAAGGAGTAAGCTCTTTTCTTGAAGGTCCCCAGGTCGTATCGGTCCGGAAAAATCGCCGGTGGTAAACTATTCCACAGAGAGGTTGTACGTGGAAGAAAACTCCTTGTGAAACGTACAGTGGTGGACCGCCAAGCATCCAGATGTTGTGGATGGTATCAGGACGTTTGCCGTGTAGTGCGTTCACGAAATTTGGCGGCTGGGATTAATCCAAACAATTCCTCAGAGCACTCCCCGTGATAGATGCGATAAAATACGCAAAGAGATGCAACATTTCTTCGCAGCGCCAGTGAATCGAGCCGATCGGAAAGCACTCGGTCGTCGACGATTCGAGCCGCTCTGCGCTGGATGCGGTCAAGTGGAAGGAGCTGGTACTGGAGAGCCCCAGCCCAGAGATGGGAACAGTATTCCATGTGCGGCCGAACCTGCGCCTTGTAAAGTTGCAGGCGGTGTGCCGGCATGAAATACTGTCCCGCTCTGCTGAGCACGCCAAGCTTTTTAGAGGCCAATTTGGCCTTCCCTTCCAAGTGACCACGAAACTGCACGTCACTCAATATGTCGATGCCGAGGATTCCGACACTGGCTGAGGCAACAAGGGGAGTGCCTTGAAACTGAGGGGATACGACAAACGGGTTCTTTTTAGCGGTTAACGCGCAAACTTGTGTCTTCTGGGGGTTAAACTGGACTAGATTTAGTCGTCCCCAATCCGAGACTCTGTTCAGCAAAGACTCGACTTCAGACACAAATTTGTCCCGGCACTCGGAGACGTTTTCCCGAGAAATATTGGCTCGGCCGGTGTAAAGAGCATCACCAGTGCTGTCATCTGCATAGCAATGAATGTTACGGGTATGCAACATATCATTGATATGCAGAAGAAACAGCGTTGGCGATAGCACGCAGCCCTGTGGAAAACCAGCATTAACAGGCTTGCAATCGGAGCTTGCTCCGTCTACAACGACCTTGATGCTCCGATCTGCAAGAAAGCTGGTGATCCAATCGCACAATTTCTCGGAAAGCCCATAGGAAGGGAGCTTCGAAAGAAGCGCTTTGTGCCAAACCCGATCGAAGGCCTTCGCAATGTCCAAACTAACGGCCAATGCCTCCCCCTTGAACTCTACTGCCTCCGCCCATCTGTGAGTGAGGTAAACCAGAAGATCACCAGCTGACCGACCACGGCGAAAACCGTATTGGCGGTCACTAATCAGCTGGTGATGCTCAAGGTACCTCATGAGCTGGCAGTTTACAATGGACTCCCTTGTTTTGGAGAACAAGGAGGTGATGGCGATTGGCCGGTAGTTGGACGGGTCTGAGCGGTCGCCTTTTTTAGGGATCGGGTGGACGAAAGCCGTCTTCCATGATTTTGGGACTACGCCTAGGGAGTAGGAGTACCGGAAAAGACGCGTTAAAACCGGTGCCAACTCTGGAGCACACGTCCTCAGCACAATTGGGGGGATTCCGTCAGGCCCACTCGACTTGTGGATGTCCAGGGAGAGGAGTGCTTTGAGAACCGAGCGCTGTGTGAACTGCACTTCCGGCATGGAGCACTCACACCGCGGGATGGTCGGCGGCGTACTCCCCCCGTCATCGAGAGTCGAGTTAGACGCAAAGAAAGAGCCTAGAAGATCGGCTTTCTCCTTTGCAGTATGGGCCAGTGAGTCGTCCTCCCTGTGCAGAGATGGAAGAGATGGCTGACAGAAATTCCCCTGGACAGCCTTGGCGAGAGACCAGAATGCACTGGTTCCAGAAGGAAGGCGAACTAGTTTCTCGCCAATTCTGCCTATGTGCTCTGATTTTGCCTTGGCAATGACTCTTTTGAAGGACCTAGAGGCGGAATTATACTTCTTTTTTAGAGCGCTGGTGTTTACATCCCGGGACGCTGATGCATCAACCCAGGCTTGGTAGCACTCCTGCTTATAGCATGATGCTATTTTACAGGAGCGACCAAACCATGGCTGAGATTTGCCTCCAATGGGCACCACAGAGGAAGAAATAAAAAGTTCCATACCCTGAAGTACCACATCAGTAACAGAATCCGCAACAACGTTGGTATCATCCGGCGAGAAGCAAACCCGCCCCCAAGGGTAGGATGCAAAGAAAGACCGCATCCCATCCCAATCGGCTGACCTATAGTGCCAAATACGGCGGCAGCCTGCAGAATGCAACCGCGATTTCAGCGTGAGTGGCACAACACTCCGGACCAGACAATGGTCCGAGGAGCCTAAAGGGGCGTCGACGGAAATCTGATATCCGTCCGGGTGAGAGGTCAGCAGAAGGTCCAACAGGGAAGGTGCATGATCCTCCACATCTGGAGTTCGCGTAGGCGAAGTAACCAGTTGTGTCAGACCATATGCCAAGGCAAAATCATGAACAGATCTCCCCGCATGATCGGTTAAACGTGAACCAAGCCATTCGGCGTGATGGGCGTTAAAGTCGCTGAGGATCACGATCTCTGCGGAGGGGATCTGCTGTAGCAACGAATCCGCAGCCATTTGGACGTGGTCGAAGAGTCGGTCTGTTTCGGCATTACCGCTATGGGACCTATAGAGGCACCCGTAGACGCGCGGATGGTCTTCGCTGTCTACGCGTAGCCAAAGGATGGACAGGTCCGAACCTTCAAGTCTGCCGAGGCGTCGAGAACAGATGTCCTCTCTGACGTAAACGCAAACTCCAGCCCGAGGCACAAAGAAGTGTTCCAGTTTGTACCCCGGGTAGGAGAGATACGAGACATCAGCCGGAGAGGACACCTGCGTCTCGGTCAGAAAGAGCAGAGCCGGCCTCGCCGTCTCGAAATGGTAGTGGACGGCGTTTAGGTTAGAGTGAAGTCCCCTGATATTGCAGAAATTCACGGACAGCGTGGCAGGGGTCGCCTTGGTCTTGTTGCTCCGTTTGCCCCGAGCAGTTGTAGTCTTGAGCGGAATTTTGCCCCCTCCCCCAGAATACGCGTGGCAGCCTGAGCACCCACGCTCTGAAGTGGAGAAATATGGTCGTGGATGCTCAGCGAGGGATTGTCCAGGGGTGCTGGTACCCTCCTGGGGTAGTCTATCATTATTTAATTCCGCTACCATGTTGATGGGGGGGGGATTAGGACCTCCGGCCACCTGCACTCACCAGACGAAACGCGGAAGCAGAGCTTCCACTTCACGCCGGTATTCTGTGAGGTCGTGGTACCACCCCGGTTTGAGCCGGCCCATACGTGCAACAGCAAAGCTGCGGCGTGGCTCTACCACTGTTTGTGTGTTGCAACTTATAGAGAAGCATGTGTAGCTCTGCATTTTTTAGAAAACGATAATCACTGGGATGAAACCATGGAGGAAGCTGAGCAGTGCCAGTCACCAGCCGAAATTAGGGATCTTTATGCAACTCTCATATCATCTTGCGGGCTATCTAATGCACATGAGTTGTGGGACAATATAAAGAGTACATGACGGAAGATATTTTGCGAAAGTTACTGTAGACACACGCGAACATGACATACAATGAACACATTTATAATGAAGCACTTGGAAAAATTGAAGATAATGTAATGGTAATGGTAGGCAAAAAATTAAGCGACTTTGGAGTGATAAGCCCTCAGCGAACAACCGAAAATGAACTAAGTGATGAAATTATACGTGAAACAAATTACGATATACCAGCTTTGCAGCAGCAAGTAGCTGAATTTGTACCCCGCTTGCTTCCCGAACAAAAAAGAGTTTTCGACAAAGTATTAGGACAAATTGAACCTGGAAATGGTGCACTTTTCTTTTTAGATGCCCCTGGAGGAACTGGGAAGACATTTTTGTTAAATTTATTATTAGCGCAAGTACGAAAAGATAAAAAAATTGCTGTGGCCGTAGCTTCCTCCGGGAAAGCCACCACGCTGCTAAGCGGGGGCAGCACTGCACATTCTGTTTTAAAACTCCCTCTAAATCTAGCCCAGGAAGAATTCCCGATCTGCAACTTTAGCAAAAACAGTGCACGAGGTATAATGCTACGATAATGCAAACTTTTAGGGTGGGACGAAAGTACAACGTCGCATAAAAAAACTGTAGAAGCACTAAATCGAAAGCTCCAGGATTTGCGCAGTAATACCGATGTAATGGGAGGAATGGTGGTTTTACTGGCTGGTGACTTTCGCCAAACTTTACCTGTCATTCAAAAGGGCACACCTGCAGATGAAATTAAAGCATGCCTCAAGTTATCTATTTTATGGAACAAGGTGACAAAATTAAGTTTAACTACGAACATGAGAGTGCATTTGTATAATGCTATCAATGCTGGAAACTATGCTGACACACTATTAAAAATTGGCCATGGGCGGTTGGAAACGGATCCTGAGGGCTGCGTTAAATTGACGAGAGATTTTTGTAATTTAGTACAGAGTCATTCCGAATTAATTGCGAGCGTTTATTCAGATTTAACGAACAACATGCATGAAAGGGCGATTCTTGCACCAAAAATGAGAGCGTTAACAAAATAAATTCAGATATATTAAGCGAAGTAGCAGGAGAAATAACAGAGTATTTGTCAGTAGACACAGTTATGGACACAGAACAGAGCACTTCATATTCCGCAGAGTTTCTAAATTCTCTAGAGTTGTCTGGTGTGCCCTCACATAAGCTTGAATTAAAATTAGGCGTCCCAGTCATGCTAATGCGAAATTTAGATGCTCCTCGGTTATGTAACGGGACAAGGCTGCGTGTGACACATCTTGGACGGAACATAATCGGTGCTACCATTTTGACAGGCGTAGGAAAAGGTGAAAATGTTATTATACCACGGATCGCTATAACTCCCACAGATCTTCCTTTTCAATTCAAAAGGTTGCAGTTCCCTATTAAGCTCAGTTTTGCAATGACAAATAATAAAGCGCAAGGGCAAACGTTACAGGTAGTGGGGGTCAACTTAGAAAAACCGTGCTTCATTCACGGTCAGCTGTATGTAGCATGTTCGCGTGTGTCAAATGCCCAGAATCTCCACATTCTTTCCCCGAATGGAAAAACATATAACATTGTGCACAGTGGCGTCTTAAAATAGTGTTCAGTTAGTTTTTTTTCCCAAATTCCCACAGATCTTCCCTTTCAATTCATCACACATTTAGCTCAGTTTCTTTTCAATTCCAAATGCTGCACCTCTGACGAACGTATTAAGCTCAGTTTCCTTTCAACTCAAAATGCTTCATCTCTAACGGATCTTTTATTTGGCTCAGTTTCCTTTCAATTCAGAAAACTGCATCTCTGACGAAACAATTTAGCTCAGTTTCTTTTCAAAAGTCTGAATCCCTGACGGATAATTATGCTCAGTTTCCTTTAATAAAAAAAACCCATTTCCATATGGAATTAACAGGCTATTTTCATGTTTTCCTATACGCTGCGATTCAAAACATTTAAATAGGCTGACGAATCAATTTTGCTCAGTTTCCTTTTAATGGCTGCATCTCTGACAAATCTATAAAACTCAGTTTTCTTTCAATTCAAAAAGCAATGGATAGTTCATTTCCCAGTGACCATGCGGGCGAAGCCGCGGGTAACAGCTAGTATGTAATATATATTGTTTGATGTCATAAAATTTTTCTTTTTTACTGATATTGAGTGACTAAAACTCCAAAGCCGAACAGTAAAAGCTTTTAAAAATACACAAGGATAGCAAAAAATGTTCCCATTTTAACAGACTTGACTTTTTACGCGGTAGAACCACACTGCATCTATATTATAGTTGTAGCAAGAATGGGTCGGTTAGACTGAGACAGGACCACGCTCTTACAGAATACCAGGGTAAATTGCAGCATGATGCTACTGTGTTTCGATTTTTTCTGGAATCGAGGTATTCTATCTTAGTCATTAGGGGTGACAACGCATTGGAATTTTAATTCTTACTTCAGGATAAAATCTATGGTCCACAGCATCCACTTAGCATCGGGTAGACTGTGTGCTCGTTTGCCACCCAATGTTATGAAAAAACTTCAAAGTGCTTTTTTGTGTGTATGTTACGCTATATTATCTTCGCCAATTAGACCTGATTATGAAGATTTTTTATTACATAGATTATACTTCAGGATTAGTTTCGTATAAACTTGGATTAAAAACATAAGATAAGAGATGAAGTTATTATTGTTACTATTTAGGCGACATTGATGTTGTGATATTCCTTTCACTCAATGGGTAAATATTAACTTTTAACCAAAAATAAAAGCCGTCTTCAAAGGACTAAAAAGAATAAAATAACTTCATATTCTGAAGTCATGGCCATAATTCATTTATTCGCTTTGTCTTAGCACAAACATAATACTATGTAGTTATTTTATTTTATTTAGTTCTTTGAAGTCTCATTGTTTAAAAGCATTTTGTCCTTGTATGGGCCTCCCTGATCGAATCCATTATTTGATACTGAATAAATATTTATTAAAAAAAAGCTTTACTAGCTCAATTTTTACCTATACCAATACAATTTTATTTCTTCAGTTATAACAAATTCTTCTCTTATCAATATACCTACAGAATAAATAATACTTGGGTGAACAATCGCAAACTGAAATAATGAATACAAACTTTTCATATGAGATATTTATATCGTAACATAAACACTGACGCTTTTCATCCAGAGGGGTAAGCAGAGACTAAAGACTCCATTCCTCCTTCATCTAGCACGATCCTAACACTTTTCTCTCTCCATCTCCACATCCATATACCTACGCATACATGTTAGTCGGTTAAGGGTACTCCTAATTTGGCCCATTTTCAATATATCGCCAATTCGGTGGAAAAACTTTCGCCTAGGCCATATTCACGCAAGCACTAAAAACAGCATAAAATAGCACCTTAATGTCTTTGTGTTACGTACGGTGAGTGTAAAGAACCGAAGAACCTTTTTACTATAAACGAAGAATTCCATCCTGGTCCTCAAACGTGACAACGCATCTGTATTTTGATTCTTAATCGGGATAGATACAGATATTTGCCACAGCATTCACATACCTTCGTGTAGACCTTATATTCGATCGTTGCATATATTCTTAAAAAATTATTAATTTGATAAAAACGCTTTACTGTAACATTGTTATAGCAATATTTTTTCACTTAGATATAATTTTCTTATTTCCTCAGACGTGTCGTATTTATGTGAACGTCCGAAGATTATTTCATGTGATTGTTTGACCCCGAACGAATGATGAATGGTTCGAGTTTGCTCGCCAAGCTTTGGCCATGTGACTACCGAAAATGAATTATTTAAACTTACAAGCAATATTTCTTTGTATCACATCAGAAACTTAATGTGGCAATCTTTACGCTATTTGTTCTCACTAAATTAAATTATATAATTTTAACCTAAAACAGGTACCATACTTGTTTGTATTATACAAAATAATACAGGAAATTGAATTTGAAACCGCGCATATGTGTTTGTGCAACAACATTTTATAAGAATTTCAATTTCGGCTACAAGAAACTCTGAGAAATCCTGTGTACATACTAACAGACAATATACACAGACATTTTCATAAGTGTTATCTTGCGCTGAATTTGGTACGATAAAAAGATGATGATTGTCTTTGTACAAGAATTATAGAAACTATTATAATGTCTGTTATTAACAACAGCAACAAAATAATTTTAATATTTTTTTCAATAATGCCTTTTCATGTGTCTGACGTCTACTCTTTGCTGAACAAAGTCTCGGATTGGAGGCGACTAAAACTAGTCCAGTTTAACCCTTAGAAGGCACAAGTTTGCGCGTTTAACGCTAAAAAGAACCCCTTTGCCGTATCTCCTCAGTTTCAAGGCACTCCCCTTGATGCCTCATTTAGCATCGGAATCTTCGGCGTCGATATATCGAATAGTGTGCAATTTCATGTTCACTTGAAGGGGCAGGCCAAATTGACCATTAAAAAAAGCTTGGCGTGCTCAGCAGAGCGAGACAGTATTTCATGCCGGCACATCGCTTGCAACTTTACAAGGCTCAAGTTCGGCCTCACATGGAATACTGTTCTCATCTCTGAGCCGGGCCACCCCAGTGCCAGCTCCTACCACTTAACAGATCCAGCGCAGAGCGGCTCGAATCGTTGACGACCGAGTTTTTTCTAATTAGCTTGATTCACTGGCGCTGCTTAGGGATGTTGCATTCCTGTTCCATTTCACCATCGCACATCGCGACAAAACTCACGATATCATCCATACCATCTGGATGACTGGTGGTCAACACCGTGCGATTTAAAAGGAGTTTTCTTCCTCGCACAACTTCCTTGTGGAATTGACTACCACCAGAGATTTTTCAACTTAACAAAACAAGAACTACTTTTAAAAAGGAGTACGCTCTTTTGTTGAAGTTTTTCAACTCCTTTTTAAAAGGCCGGCAACGCATCTGCAATTCCCCTGGTGTTGCAGTTATTCATGGGGGGCGGTAATCACTCACCATGAGGTGAGCCGTATGCTAGTTTGCTCCCTCTTCTATAAAAAAATCCTTTGCATTTTCTATCACATCTACCACGGGGAGTGCTTTGAGGAATTGTTCGGATTAATCACAGCCGCGAAATTTCATGAACGCACATCGCGTCAAAATTCAAGATACCATTTTCTCCATCTTGATGGTTGGAGGTCCACTACTGTGTGTTTTACTAGGAGTTTTCTTCCTTGTACAACTTCTCTGTGGAATTGTTTACTACCAACGCTTTTTCCGGACCAATATGACTTAGGAACCTTCAAGAACACAGCTTACTCCCTGTTAAAAGGCCTACAACGCAACTGCCATTCCCTGGTGTTGCGGTTGTTCATGGGCGGCAGTAGTCACTTACCATCAGGTGAGCCGCATGCTCGTTTGCCATCTCTTCTCTAAAATAAAATAAATAAATAAACATTACCCAAAGTTTCATGAGAGCAAAACTCGTTTCGTTAACAAATTTTCTATAATCTCAAGTTAAGTTCTTTTTAACTTGAACACTTGTACCTAACAAACGAAACAAACTTAATAAACTAACTTTCTTCGATGTAACTTTCTCTTATAATATTTGTTTTTCTTTCTCTGTGCTAAAACCTATTTATTATGTATAAAGAAAACATCTACACTGAAAATATTATACTTTCATTCATTTTATGCATTTAGTTATTGGATAGTTTACTAACTACATTGTGAAGGAAAACATCGTGAGTAAACCTTGTCTGAGAAATTAAAAAAAATATTACACGTATTGTGGACGGGCGGCGGACATTGTTTTATAGAACAAGGTAGATAAACGAGCACACAGTCCACCTGATTGTAATGGTTTGCTGTGACCTTTATTATTCCTCAAGGTTGTCAAAACATCTGCATTTTGACTCTCAATCAAAGATGTAAAATGTAGATGTTTATGAGCTACAGTATCCACTTACTATCAGTTCGACCGTGTGCTCATTTGTCTAATGTAAATATCATAGTACGCAAGCAACCCACGATAGAGAAAAGATAGTGGTGTTAACGTTTTTCAAAAAGAAAGAAAATAAAACTAATAACTTTTACGTGGTAGACCCAAACTTCAGCTATATTATAGTTGTAGCAAGAATGGGTCGGCTCGACCGGGGAAGGACCACGCTCTCACAGTATATCAGCGTAAAATGGTAGCCTTACTCGTTTCGCAGCAAACCACGCGCCACCCGTACGCTTTGTTTATATAGACATGTATAGCTAGCTCGGTATGCAGAGTAATGAACAACACAGAGAGCATTGCTTACTTCTTAAATAAATCTTTCTTATTTATAATATTAGTTCCTATAGATTATAAATTCTAAACTTTATTCGTTATTAAATATTGTTTGAAAAGTTATTGAATTGATAACGGTTTTTTCTTCTTAATTGGTGCATCGTACGTAAAGAACCTCATACAACTGAAAATGTTTATTCTTGTGAGTCTTACAATATGCCGTAATGCAAATAGCATAAATAATAAAGAAAAAAAAACAAAAAAGTCGGTGATTGCCCCATAGTGGGGATAGGTACTGTGTATGTAAATTCACACAAGACTACTCCGACTGATCAATCACTTCATATCCGAAGTATTTCGGCTTTTCTTAATTATGTACTTACCCCATGCTTTCGGACAATACATTGACTATGACATTATTTGCGGTCTCTGTGCTTGCACTACTCTGTACTTACATTCTTTTCCGATTGGGTCTTGATATTTACATTTTTAGTGTTTCTCACTTGAAACTAGAAAAGTATAAATGGTCAGTTTGGCTAATGTAAATGAGTAAAAATGCAACCTATTAGGCAGCCTCAAACAAAAAATTACCTTACAAAAATATAAGTATTAACCTCAAAATACAACATTCGAGCAGCGTTCATGCGATAAACTCTCTTTGTTTTACCACTTAGGTAACATATATTTCTTTTCATAACCATATTTACATTTATTGTCACTTAAACACGTATAAAACACTAAATTAACGATTTTCGCTACAGACACATCGACTGTTGTTACATTACGTCACACGTCGAAGCGCCTGGTAATTTATTACGGCAAACTTTTATCTGTATATTATTATTACTTATAATATGTATATTATTATTACTTAGGTGTTTTTAATTAAAACGAATTATGTTAATAAATAATATTTTGTATCGAAAATAAAGACAGCAGGCACCTTCGGAATCACAATACAAACATTCTTACGTGAAAGAATTTTTCCTAAATTAAAATTCACAGAGCTTTGGAAGAACAATCATTTTTAAATATTTTTTTAACATTTTTTTATTTGTTGGTATATCATTTATTTTAAAGCTGCGGTAACCTTGTGAAGGAACCGAACAAACCTACAAAAAATGTTTTAACGCTTAGAATTACTTCAGGTCAAAGTTGTAGCGAAGAGAAATACATTAAATTTCGCCAGTTCTCTTCGTATCCGGCCTTAATGCTGCTGTGTTTCGTATGGTGAGTGTAGAGAACCGGAGACCCATTTTACTGGAAACGAGGCATTCCATCTTAGTCCTGACGGGTGACACTACATCTACATTTTGATTCGTAGTCGAGGATGGAGGTAGATGTCTATGGGCCACAGCAGCCACTTACCATCAGGTGGACCGTGTCGTTTTTCACCCTATCCTATAAAAATGTCTCATCAGCTCTTAGAATTAGTGTGGACAAAGCAAATTGCGAAATTAATTTAAAAAAGAGCAGACTTCGTTTAGGACAATTTTAGCTCAATATGTTCTAAATGGTTTAAGGTATCATTTCCTTCAGTATTTGCACCCATCTTCTCAACAACATCGTATATTCGCCCATGGCATTTAGTCCACCATATTATGTACTACTTTGTGCATGGAACAGTAAATAAATAACGCGACCCACGACGAACTGCAACCATCAAATTGCTCTACTTTGTTTACGCTTAGCCAAGATTTTCGTTAACGTACTGCTCGTCCTTGGCAAAATTCTAACAGCCACTGCTACGACATTTTCCCGCATATCTGGACTCTTGTGTATCACCAGGATCGGAAGCGATCGAAACATGGTACCAAAGTTAAAGTACTATTCCTAATTCTTACATATTGGTAGTGGAAGATGTAGTTTATTTTTTATAAAAGTAAGGGTAACAAAAGAGCACACAGTCGACCATAGACACCTACGTCTATTTTAAAAATAAAAGAGGAGATTTAAAGAACAAATCTGCAGATAGGTTGTCACTCCTGGAAACATAGATAGGATACCTCACAATGATGCACCATTTAGTCAATATACAATACAATACAATACAATACTCTTTATTGTACACCAACAAAACATTAATAAATAATGAAAAAATAATGAGGGATAAATAAAAGGCGGTCTTATTGCTACATAGCAATCTCTTCCAGACAACCCAGAAGAGGAAATTAATAAAAATAAAAATAAGATTAATGGGTAGGGTGCACTAAATTAGACAAAAAAAACTTATATACTATATAATGACAACATACTTAAGGTATATTAGTGACCATAACTAAGAGGAGAAAGAGAGAGGAGTTAAAGAGACAAATAGTGTTCCTTAATTTGTTTCTTGAACACATTTAAAGATTGAGCACTTTTAATGGTCTGGGGTAAGGAGTTCCAGAGTCCTACTCCAAGAACAGCAAAAGATTTATCATAAAATATCGAGGAGTGTATAGGACATTGGAGCGAAAGGTTTTCCGTAAGGAAAAATCGTGACAAGAGCTAAGAAATTTAAAACGTTCTTTCAGATAGGGAGGACTTGATGCATTAAATAAGACGCAGTAGAGCGCAGAAAGTAAATGAGTATTCCGACGAAGACGGATTGGGAGCCACTTGAGTTTAGTGCGGTATTCAGAGACATGGTCATATTTACGAAGCCCAAATATGAACCGTATACAGAGATTTTGGAGTCGCTCAAGTTTATTAAGTTCCTCGGTGATATCAAGGTAACAAATGTCAGCATAGTCGAGGATAGGGAGTAGCAAAGATTGTGCAAGCGTAATTTTGGTGGAAATGGGTAAAAAGTAGTTAAGCCTTCGGCGTGAAGCATAAGCCGCAAACATTTTTCGGCTCACTGCATTAATTTGGGGTGTCCAAGACAGACTGGAATCCAAAAAGATACCAAATTTTTTAACTACTTCATTATATGGAATAAGAATACCATTAAATACAACGGGTTGAATTTGACATTTTTTAATTTTGGAAATAGTTGAACTTCCAATAATTATAGCTTGCGATTTTGAAGGGTTAACCATCAACCCATAAGATCGTGTCCAGTCGAGAATAAAAGCCAGATCCTTGTTGATACATTCAACAGCTTTGGCAAGATCTTCGATGGTTGTTTGTAAATATATTTGAAGGTCATCTGCATACAAGTGATAGAGAGAAGATATTTGGGATGTAATCGTATTCATAAAGATTGCGAATAAAAGAGGAGATAAGACACCACCTTGTGGAACGTCAGCTACGGTATCAAGCCACGAAGAAAGTCTATCTTGGACACGAATACGTTGCCGGCGCCCGTGCAAATAACTATGAAACCAGGAAATTGCAGTCGGAGATATGTTAAGAGAACGCAGAATCCCTAACAGGATATCATGATCAACAGTATTGAAGGCATTGCTGAAATCCAGCAACACCAATACTGTGACTTGATGATTCCCCATACCGTGACGAATGTCGTCGATGATTTTTAATAACGCCGTAGTCGTACTATGACCAGACCTAAAGCCAGATTGGAGAGGACTAAGGATGCTATTTCTTAAACAAAAGGAATTAATTTGTTGTTGGACAAGGCGTTCTAAAACTTTGGAAAGGAAAGGAAGAATTGAAATAGGACGATATTCAGAAAAACTTGAAGGATTTGTTTTCTTAGGTAAAGGTATGATTCGAGCGCCCTTCCATTGGGAAGAGAAAGAAGATGAGGATATGGAAAAGTTTAAGATATGGGTTATAATAGGTGTTAAAAAGTCCAACAAGGGAATGATCATTTTACGACTGACGTCGTCACTTCCGACAGCGTCGGAATGGATAGAGAGTATGTGTTTCCTAACATCACAATCTGCAAATTGCCTAAACACAAATGGAGAAAAGTCAGGAGTGGGAAACGATGAAAGTTGAGTAAGTGTTGCTGATTTTGCCATATTTTTCAGGCAAGAAACGGAAGAAAAATGCTGATTAAGCAAATTTAAATCAACGTTATTTGGAATAGGACATGAACGAGTTTTCCGAACTCCAATAGACTTTAAGAAGTTCCAAATATGACATGGATCTTCGTTTTGTACTGATTTATGGATGTGGCGGCGTCGTAAATCTCTACACATCTTGTTGCATAGATTTCGCAGGAGTCTGTACTTCTCCCGAATCCTGTCATTCTTAGGATCTGACTTGTAACTCGACTTTGCACTATTCTTCCTGCAGATTAATCTTTTAAGATCTTCGGTCAACCACGGAGCTGAAGGATGACGTATTCGCACTGGGCGGACAGGAGCATGAGTATCATAAAGTTGAACAAGAAGTGAATTAAACAATGCTACCTGTTCGTCAACATCACAAGCCTTCATTATAACGCTCCAGTCCATATTAGCAGCGTCTTTTTGAAGCTTATCCAAATCCATTTTCTCAAAAGTATCCTTGATTTGGCTTTGGGTGGTCTTATTTTATAAGATAGAAACAGGAGACCATGATACGAAAAAGCATTTGCAGCACATTGACCAAAACTATCAGCGTGGTCAAGAAAAGAAACGATAACCAAATCAAGGAGGGATGGGATAAAGTTAGGGAAAAAATGAGTTTCAGAGAGAGGAAGGATATTTGAATTGGCTGCTTCTATAAGGGACCCCGCTTAATTTTAAACCATAACCTGGCAATGTTTCTTAGAAAAAAAAATCACTCTGAACTTCCGGCGTTCCACGTGTCGCTTTGATGAAGGTGCTCCGTCTTTTTTATAGAATTTTGTATTAGTGTCTGGACTAAAAACGAAAGTATTATACTTTTTTACATTTCTTGTAATATAGTAAACATGTAGATATATAATTTGTGGCATAAAAAGTGAAAAGTAAATTGCCAAAAGTACTTCAAAGTCCGGAAGGCCCGTTTTGGAGGTTGGTTCATAAATGTGTTATTTATCAAATTCTCATTTATTTTTAGTGTAAAATGTAAGTAAAAATAGTTTTCTTACATATTTCAAATAACTTGATGTTGTATTTATTTCAAATTCACACGAAGATATTTCTGAAATATTGTTCGAAATGTCATACAGATAAAATATTATTATTATTTTTTTTTTAATTTTTTAATATTTTAATATTTTGGTATGAGTAACGAATAGAAACACATAAAACATAAAAATATACATATTTCCAAACATTTTCATATAAATTTCTCCAAAAACAAAAGTGTAGAATTCAAATTAGTAGTAATTTTGTCACTAAAATTGAAGTTTATACTACTACTATGCTATACGGGGTAATTTATGTATTCTATTACAATTTCTAGCAACCAAAAATAATTTTATTCGATAGTTTATACATTCAACAAGAATTCCTGTAAGTTTTATCCATAAATATTGTCTCAAAGTGAAAATATAGCAAAATTTGCAATATAGCAAAAAATTTCCTAACTTACAAATTTTCCCGCCATTAAGGTCCTGAGGGAACGGGAGTATAACATGTCGCGCGCTGTCAGAGCTAACGGGTTAACTGGAATCCTGGAATGGAATAGGATATAGAAGGAAGACATGGCTTTAACCATGACTCTGAAACGAGAATTGCGTGAACATTATCACTTTCAAAACTAGCTAACATATCGGGATAATGAGCCGGAATACTCTGTGCATTTATGTGGACTATATTGAAGTTTTTGATAGCTTGAGAAAAATGGGAGTCAAGGGTCTCTTTTAATGGAGAAATGCTCTCAAAACTCAACTCAAAATACATCAGATACTGAAAAGAAAGGGGAGGAGCTTTGAATATGATCACTTTCACCAAAAGGCATGTTATCCTTTACCAGCATTTACAGAATAGAAGATAATGCAAATATTTAAAAAAAAAACAACAAAAAAGGTACACATCATATGCCATTCAGATCATATTTTATTGAACAAAAAAAATATATATATATATATATATATATGTATATATATATATATATATATATATATATATATATATATATATATATATATATATATATATATATATATATGTATATATGTATATAACACAAGGTGCTTATGAGAAATAACTGAAACCACAGACACTGATATTAAATAGAATTATGTGCTGTGAGTAGTACGTTGGGAGTCATTTGTGAGTATATATTAAACATTAAGTCGAAACCACTTTTATGCTTGCAATAATGTTAACAAAGTACACGTCCGCCAAGGCCGCATAAGCATGGATACCTTTGCATAAAAAATACAAGTAAACAAATCTCCATGTTAGTACACCAAGAGCATTTAATACCTACTCTGTAATGAGAGGATATTTCTCTAAGGTAAATAACATGGTGATTATATACTCTTTGCATAATTGTAGAAACAAAAATTTATTGATCTGTGGTCGAAACCTAAGGTAACAGTTAATTATCAGTATCAATATCAAATACCTACATTGTTAAAATAACCTAACTTAGAACAACAAAATCAGAACAATAGACAAAGTTTAAGTTTCAAAGTGATGTAGATAGATAATTCTTCGTATATAATAGGGATCCATAACGACTAATTAACTCACATCTTATTTAACACTCAACATTAGACTGGTATAAAAGAATTAAGGTTATCGAAAGTACAATGCAGAGACTAATTAACTCATATACGAGTATATATAAAACTACTAGACTAATTATATATATGGAATAATTAACTCATATCTTATATAACACTTAACATAAGACTGGTAAAAAAAGAAGTAAGGTTAGCAAAAAGCACAATGCACAGACACTGAAATATTGACAGAAATCATAATGTGTTAAAAGACAATACATACAGTTTATTGAACAATTGAGAACTAAAGGTCCTATACCACATAACTATCACTTATTCACTATCCTCTTGGAGCGCTGAACTACTTTGTCAGTAGATCTATTATTTCCAGCGACTGCCTTCTGTGCTTGGGTAGCAGCAGCTGGTGCCACTGGGACGACTTCGAGCTCAGCGAGGGATTCAACTTGATGGCGCGAACCGTCATAAGCGATAATATGAATGTAACCATCCCTAGTTCAGCAATTACTTATGCCAAAGTTCTGCCTGGCCACCATGAACATCTTGTGACGATCTTTTGTTAAAAACTCGGACATAGTTACACCCGTGTCTTTCAGTTTTGTTTTTGAGAACCAAACTTGATCACGGACTTGAACATCCCGGAACTTTACAAGAACTGGTCTTGGCTTCTTTTCTATCGGACATCCAAGGCGATGGCAGCGGCTAAAAGTTCGTTAGAGACATTGGGAATCTTGAGCTTGTCCATAATTAGGTTAGAAGCCATTGAAGATGTATCCTCGGACTTGTCCTCGGGAATCCCATGAAGCGGCAGAATCTTACGACGCCGTCTTATCTCCAAGCGGTCGATCTCTCTCCCAAGAAATTCAACCTGTTTTTGTACTAGTTTCAAGAGCGGACAAGATAAACTTTCTGAATGTTGCGAACTCCGTTGAGAGTACAGATATATTTGAGGCCACAGTTGGACTAGTCTTATTTAAGTCCTGCTGAAACTCATTCATACGAGTATTGAAGAGTTCTGACATAGCTGACAGTGATCTTTTGAGGGCTTCCATGGTTTCGTGTAGTGTTAGCAAATTAAGGAAAAAATATATCAAGGAATCAAGGCTGGTAAACTGATGATTATTACATATATATTTTACACATTAAAATATCAATAATTTAATATAATATATTGTACAAGTAGTTTAATAAGAACTTTTGGTAAATCCAAAAGTGCACGATTCATAATGCTCACATGATGGTGAAAAAATGTAAAAAAATCTCAATCAACAATAGAAAATATTTCTTTAATTTTACTATGTTATTATCATTCTTATTAAAAAAATATTATTATCAATTGAAAAATCTTTATAGAAAACTATTTTTAAACGATCAGAAATCAACTTTATTATTACTTTAATTTTTATTATATACTATGTAATATAATATATTTAACGGTGAAGGTAAAAGTACGTATCATCACGTATAAATGCAAAACACATTCAAAATCTGACGATAAGTTTTAAATTTTAATAAAAAAAACGAATGCTCAAATCAAGCTCAAGATTACTACTTTATTTTCCGTATATGATATCAAAACTTCAACTCATTACAAGCACTTTTTTAGAGCTCTAACGAAGATCTCTTCAATATAAACCAAATAAAAGAGATTTTGTAAAAATATGTGGGTTTTAGTGCGTAAACCTCGAACATTTTGATAATATATAGATATAGAAGTTAATTTTATAGATTTTTATCCAATTACTTGTATTAAATTAACATAATAGTTATCATTACAACTACTTAATACAATTTAATGAGTCCATATCTCTTATAAGCATATAGTCAGAATTATCAGTTTTTCTCATAAAAATACGCCCGTTCCTAATCCACACATGTTTGTATCCTTTTTCTTTACCAATCTTTCTAGCTGCGGCATGAAGCGATTTATTCATAGGGGACAAGTGATCCACAATGAATATTGGTGATTTTTCGCCGTTGAATCCCAGATGCGAGCTATTAGTTTATCCTGCATTGCCTTTTTTCGGTTGAAATTGATGGATTCTGCTAAAAACTCATCACGAATCTTTTTGAACATTGTCCCGTTCATGCGTGACACAGCCACACAAATACAATACCTTTGTAAATAGTTTGACCTTATTAGAAAAAAGAGTCGACATCTCAATTTATCAGTTTGATTTACCAAGCGACTTCTAAAACGATTCACCGCATTGCTGCTATAAAAATAATAATTTAACTTATTATAAGTCAGCGCTTGACTACAACCTACCTCGTGGTAAGTAGTGGTAAAGCGCTAGATGGTAAGTTGCTCTGTCACAGCGCATTCTCACTTGCCTTGAAAACGCTCAGATAATAATCGAACGGAAAGGTAGACGCTGGCAGATTATTTCACTCCATTTGCAGTTCGCATTACTAAAGAAAAAGTAGCGTCTGCCGCCATGTTTTTCGATGGGTGAAAGGAGAGGGATGAATTTATGTATGTAATTCCTGTGCACACTCTCCAATATGCATTCTATTGAATACCGAGAAGCTGGCTATTTACTTACATTCTCGAAAACTAATAAAAGACGGCTAGAAAACTAAGAAAACTATTAATGCCCATGTCTTGGTCTGGGCGTAGAAAGCTTTCTTTTTGTTTAATAAAACTGAAATGATATATTAACTTACAACCGACCTGTTCAGTGTATAATTGAGCTCATTATACACTTAAAATTAGGAACAAGTGACAATACAGTTCATTTAAAACAAAAAAGTTTACAGATGCGCACCTCTGAGATATAAAATGGAATTCCTCACAGTCTGATGTCAGATTTACAGTCAAATGTGAGCTATGTTCAGCAGTGGGCTTTTGAATTGTGGGATGAACATAGGTTGCAACTACTATTAAATACTCGATCACACTAATGAATGCTATGCAGCAGTGTTCCTAATAACAATACAAATTAATAAAAAAAAACTGCGGTTGCTAACCAGTCCGCCAAGCATGCAATATCCTCGAATATCCAAATAACTGCCTAACATTGAGGTCAGGAGGTTCTTTGACATGAATAACCATTTTTAATTTTTTTTCTATTTGTCTATCTGACTTCCTGTATGTATGTCTGTCTGTCTATCTGTCTGTCGATCCGGGCTATTCTTCGAAATGGCTGAACTGATTATAATGAAACTTGACGAATAGATAGAGAACAATGAAAGAAGTATTCTAGGCTAAAAATTTAGAATGTTACCGGCATGTAGGCCTTTGATTATCTTTAATTAAAACCACGCCACATTAATAGATTCTACCCAGGAGAAGCCGAGGCGGATGGCTAGTATAAAATAAGCCTATTAATAATTAGTGATATTGTACAACTACGAGTATGAATGAATTTACGTGTTTATGAGCGTCGATAACAAAATATATTAGCACTAAATAAGAGCGTGAAATTCTCGTAAAAAATAAAAAAAGTTCTGAGACTCATAAGAGGCATTCCATCGTTGTCTTCAGGTTTGACAACGCATCTGCATAACGATTATTAATAAAGGATAAGTGTAGAAAAAAAAAATATGTATAAAATATGTATGTAATTTGTATCAAAGTCTATTTGTAAAATCATTTCCGCACAATAGCTTCAGAAGTTAGTACTAGGACATAGTGTATTAAAGTCCCGACTTCTGACGCTATTATGCGGTTTTCTCTGATGACAAACAGATTCCACCTCATGGTAAATTGATACTCTGGTTCATAGACACATATATTTAGAATAATATGCAGATGCGTGGTCCCACCTCAAAATAAGATCAAATGCCTCGTATCTGGTAAAAAAAGTCACCACTTCTCCACGCTCACCATACGGAACATAACATTAAGCTGCTATTTTACGCTGGTATTCTGTGACAGTGTGGTCCTTCCCCAATTGAGCCGACCTATTTGTACTACAACCTTAATATAGCTGCGGCTTGGCGCAACCACGTTACACGTTGATATATCGATTATCGAGTACATCGAATGTGCGTAAAATTATTAAAGGAAGCCATCAATCAACGTACAAATAAACCTAAGCCCGTTTTAATGTACAGGGAGCCTCACGTCAATCAATTTAATGAGCATATATAAGCTACTTTGATAAAGCGTTATTACATATTACATATTATGTGTTGACTGAAATAAATTAGTAATTTTGAATAGCTTCAACTTTCACATGGTAAAGCCATGCCGCAGGTATGTTGTGGTGTAAAATGCCAGCTTAATGTTAAAAGAAATAAAAAAATGTGTAACACCGCAAAGAAAAAAAAACACGAGATGAAAAAATATATCCTATACTATTAAACGAGCAATTCTTGTATATATATATATATATATATATATATATATATATATATATATATATATATATATATATATATATATATATATATAATCGGGATCTCGGAAACGGCTCCAACGATTTTCATAAAATTTAGTGTCCAGGGAGTTTCGGGGATAATAAATCGATCTAGCTAGGACTTATTTTTAGAAAATGTCTTTTTGTCCCTGTTTTTAGGCAATGAAAAACTGCTACAATATCGTTAGAATAAGAAGATAAATTTTGACAAATTGTTAGTGATTATAAATAGCTTAATTGGTATAATGGTCGGTCACAGAATCTTAAAACCCCGGTTCAAGCCCAGACCGACCGACCGACTATTTTAATTTTTTTTTCATGTTCCTTTCTTTTTTGAGAAAATCTATTTTTTCGAGCCCTTTGTTTAGTATTTTTTAAAAACACGAAAATTTAAATTAAAATAATTGCACTATGATTTTTTATTCAAATAACCAGTTCCGTTCTTTCTGTTATGTCGCTAAGATCAAAAAATATTATTTATATTTCATCAGTATGTAATTTGTATCTAAATATTATTTCCAAAACGCACGAATAAAAAAAATCGTGCGAAAAATACCGAGCAAAGCTCGGTCAACCAGGTACTTACAATAAAATTTGAGTGAAGTCGAATTAGGGCCCTATTTCAGCTAACTGCTGCTCAATATTGACTTCACGAACGGACGTACCTTACTTAAAGCGTACATGAAAAAAAATTACATTCAGGGAAGCGCGCGGGGCAGAAATCAGCATAATGAAGTATTATTTAAAAATAAGTTATAAGTATATGCAAACATAAACAAGAAACTATAATATGTTTTTCCTTAAAAGTAAACACATGAGTATTTCCTCAGTTTTTTTTATTTGTTGTACCCAGTTTACTGGAAGCGAGGCATTCTATCTTAGTTTTCAGGGTTGACAACGGACTGAATTTTCATAATTATTATTTCAAGCACACGATAGAAGAGATAAAGTATATCTTTAACGTTGGGCTGAAAATTCGTATCGTTTTATAGAAAAACACATTTTTTTTGGCAAAATTCGATTTTATTATTCAACATAGTTGCCATCGAGGGCGATACACCGATTATAGCGATCTTTCAACTTTTCAATACCATTTTTGTAGTGCGATTTGTGTTTAGCCTCAAAATAGGCCTCTGTTTCGGCGATTACTTCCTCATCGGCTTTAAATTTCTTTCCAGCGAGCATTCTCTTGAGATCTGAGAACAGGAAAAAGTCGCTGGGGGCCAAATCTGGAGAATACGGTAGATGCGGAAGCAATTCGAAGCCCAATTCATGCAATTTTGCCATCGTTTTCATCGATTTGTGACACGGCGCATTGTCTTGATGAAACAACACTTTCTTCTTCTTCAAATGGGGCCGTTTTTTCGCGATTTCGTCCTTCAAACGATCCAATAACGCTATATAATAGTCGCTGTTGATGGTTTTTCCCTTTCCAAGATAGTCGATGAAAATTATTCCATGTGCATCCCAAAATACGGACGCCATAACCTTACCGGCCGACTATTGAGTTTTTCCACGCTTTGGATTCGGTTCATCGCGTGCAGTCCATTCAGATGACTGCCGACTGGACTCCGGAGTGTAGTGGTGGATCCATGTTTCATCGATTGTCACATATCGACGCAAAAATTCACTTCTATTGCGGTTGAACAGCTCCAAACATTGCTCTGAAGCATCGACACGTTCTTGTTTTTGGTCGATTGTGAGCTCGCGCGGCACCCACTTTGCACATAGCTTTCGCATACCCAAATATTCATGAACGATATGTCCAACACGTTCCTTTGATATCTTTAGAGTGCCAGCTATACAAATAAACCTCAATTTACGATCTTCCAAAATCATTTTGTGGATTTTTTTATGTTTTCGTCCGTAACAGCCTCTTTTGGACGTCCACTGCGTTCATCGTCTTCGGTGCTCATATGGCCTGTACGGAGTTTGGCAAACCACTTACGAATGGTTGCTTCGCCCGACGCAGAATCCGGATAACACTCATAAAGCCACTTTTTGGTATCAGCAGCACTTTTTTTCATCAAAAAATAGTGTTTCATTAAAACACGAAATTCCTTTTTATCCGTTTTTTTCAAAATAACAAAAGTTGCTTCACTCAAAATGCTGTATCTCACAAACTAATAATCAGACAGCTGTCAGATTTATACAGGTTTCTTTTGAAGGTTGGTACTAACTAAAAATGATATGGATTTTATTCTAGTGGCGCCATCTCATAGAGACGATACGAACTTTTCAGCCCAACCAATATATATTTACTACAACCGCTAGACCAACGACTACCTCATTGATCTAGCGGTTGTATTAATGCGATTGCTGATCATGAGGTCCTGGGTTCAATTCCCGGGTTGGGTCAAGAAATTCTCAGTAGCTGCCCGGAGTCAGGAAGTTGGCGGTGTCTCACCCCCGTGCCTCGGAAAGCACGTAAAGCCGTTGGTCCTGCGCCTGATCTCTCTCCGGTCATGTCGGTTTACCGTTCCATTGGATTATGAGAGTGAGAGAATAGAGAGTGCACCTGTGCTTGCGCATACACTTGGGCACTATAATGCTGTCCTGCGTCGTTGGCTAGCCTTCGTTGAGGCAGACCGCCGTGGCCGAAATTCGGTCTGGAGAACATTGTTATTATTATTATTATTATATATTTTTCACACAACAATGAACGCCGCAGATTAATTGCGCCTGTGTCCAGCAGTGGTACGCTTAACCAGGTCTTTAATTTTATATACATATGCCGTGAGGTAACAAGGCTTGCCGTATGATTGAGGCAGAACAAAGTTCTTTACCGAATTTCATCCCGTGGGTAACGGTAAAAGATCCTTTTTACTGGAAACGAGGCATTCCATCTGAGGGCTGGCATCTTACCTCTGGGATGGCAAAGTTTGAATCTTAATCGAGGATTAATAATGTAGGTTTATATGGGCCAGCACACACTTACTATCAGCTGGACTGTGTGTTCGTGTGTCAGTATAAAAAGTTATTAAAATATTTACAATTTATCAATAAAAATTGACGGCGCGGTGTTGCAGTAGCTTAGCAAATATTTGCGGCACTGAGGGCCGTGGTTTCAAATCTCCGACGGAACGGAACGTATATTTGTATGGTCGACAAATAAATTTTCCGGGCCTGGATGCTTATTGTTGTGAAATTTATGTATGTAAACTGCCTCCACGATACAGGAGAAAATCAAAGTGTGGAGATAAAAGCTTAAAAAAATAATATCATCATATAACTATCCTGAATTCTCGATAGTTCAACTAATTCCAATACGTTGTTAAATGTATAATATTCATCCTTTTAAAAGTAAAACTAAAGCGGCTATGTTTGTTAAACTCACGCCACTTGATTGAATGAAATGATAAAATCAAATTTTATTGTAAATAATTAGTTAAGGTAAATTTTATAGATCATGTAACATGAAATAAATCCTAATATTTTGTGACAGGTTACCACTGCAACAAAATGTGTTAAAATTAAGTTAATCAGTTCAGTGCTACTAAGTGGTTGCTGAAATTGAAAGACACGTACAATTATATCCTCGGTTAAGAATCAAAATCAACCGTTAGAACTATGTTGGTGGGCCTCGTCACCAGTAAGGACATATTCAGTTTCCGTCACTTACTATAGTAAATACAATAAGTATTAAGGTGCTATTTTAAGGCTATTATTCTCTTCTTTCCGGATGTAGTGGTTCCCATTTTTGCTGCAACCATATGGTGTAGCGTATATCTACCACATTCAGATCTGATTACTATCTAAATCGTTACGTACATGCCATGCATTCGAACCAAACAATTAGCTCTGTTGTTAGTCAGACGTTCAGTATAGAAGTGGAATATTTTGCTAGCATTTTTTTACCGTGTAGTGACAGTGTAAGAATGTTAGTTACCAAGAACCAAGAATATTAATTACCCATATTATCCTGTAAGTGTCGTAAGAGGCGACAGACGGAAGGAAATCAGGAGAGCGTGTTCCTAATATCGACTAAATATTTAAAAAAAAAACTGCGTTTGTCAAATGGGTTGTTTTTAAATTTGTGTAAAATATGTAGCTGCGTTCGTAGTCAGTGTTTTAAATCTCGTAAAAATAAAATCCTAAATTCAATACCTTGAATCCTGGATCGAAATTTAAAAAAAAACATCCTAATTTTAATAGAGAAGAAGGCTAGGTATTACTACCTGACTCCTAAACTACTTAACCGATTTTAATTCAATGACAATGCCCATCTGTGCCCTAGAAATGCCCAAATAAAGTATATTACAAGATTGCTCTAATAAATAAAAACTAGAATTATGTTGTTAATTTTAAATGATATGAAGCACTGGATAAAAAACAAAAAAAAATAAGACGTTCAATTGACATTGCGGTACGTATCATCGTTTCAATCATTAATGTATGCTTTATTTATGACGGTCTGGAATCACGTCCTTTGGCCCATGTATATGGGTTAAAAGTAATCGATTCCAATATCGATTAATATTTTACATTTGAATCAACAACTAGTTGAATAGAGATCTAAATGATGTCTCCAGACAAAAAGTACTTTAAGGTAGTGTATAAGTATATCTAGGCTTCAAATAAATAAATATAATTCGAGCAAAAACCTCATGAAGCAATGGCTCAAAAGACTTAGTTCCAAGTCAAAAAGATTCCAAAAACCTATAATGACTGTCACTCATTCTTTCACTCTGCCTGCGCAGGGGGGTGAAACCTAGATAGGATGGCGTCTCTTAAATGAACGGGTCGCCTCGCTATACCTGTTAAAATCTGAAAATACTCTGCTGCTTGATAAAAAATCTACTTTGGTCTCGTTTTATGGATACTGATAGTGTCGTTTTATTCGGTGACTCCGGCTTTTGCCAATAAGGACTTGACTGTGATTTGTGATTTGGACTTTTCGTTTGTGATACAAAATGTTGCGTTGTCTGAACTGCGGGTTACAAGTTCAACGAATACAGAGGCATGAGGTTACAACTCTGCCACAAGAGTTGCTAATAATCTTATCTATTTGGCTGAGAATTAGAAAAAACTAGTAGCAATGCTGTCTGTAAACAATAAAATGTATATAAAACCAGTAGGAAGTTATCATGTTTAATGTCCAATATCTCTTGAACCGGTGCTTTATATGACATCTAGATATCATATAAATACTGTTAAAAAGTTATCAATGACATAGAGCTGCAATTTGAGCATTGCATGGCATTGCTGACTTTCAGCTCCATACTAATATGGGCATGGTGTTTTGCACACCACATGCAGTTTGGTCCAACTTGAGAGATAGGAGTTTTTATGCCCATGAGTGACCCGTAGTTTTTTTGAGAATTTAAGGATTTTTGATAGGACATGACAAAGGGTCGTCGAAAAGGACAGAACAACGTCTGCCTAACAAACTAGTAATATTATTTATTATATATTAACCCACTTCAAAATACAAAAAAATTCAAGATTTTCCTTAGGCGAGAAAAGTTCGAATAGTTACGGCCTCATTCTTCCTACTTCTGGGCACATGCTTATTCTCTAAAATCTTAAGGGTTTATGGATACTAATTTTGTTTTATTTTTTAACATTTTATTACAAATTCTTTCGAAAAACCCTTTATTTTGTGCCCTACCGCGGTCGAGACTTCATATAGGATAATATTTTACGTGACCGTTTCTTTGACCGCCCAATACTCTTAGTTAATTACCCAAATTTGACAAAAAATATATCTAAATAGATTTCCAATATTTGCAAACATTCCCAATATTTTCCACATTTGGCAAGCGAATTGGAAACCGCAGTTTTTTTATTTTATTTTGTTATTAGGAGAATTGTGCTGCCTGGTGGATACACTTTTACGAGCTTAAAAAAAGAAGAAAGATGTGTGCGTGCGTGTGTGTACAAAAGTTGAGCATGCTATCGGCTTCACTTGAACACTTATTTTCCTATGATGGTATGAACAAGTATCAAGTTTAGTTAGACATAATATAATATAAAACATAGCGGAAAATTGTTTCAATGTAGTCCTTATGTCGGCCTGAAATTCGAATGCCTAGATTTGAGCACTTCAAAAATGTAACAACGTACTGATTATTCTTACTTAACATCTTAGAGTTTATATACATGAGTAAGCTATGGTTATGTATACTCTAAGCTGAACACTAAACATTGAAAAATAAAGTAATTTTTCGAAAAAAATAAAACCTACTTCTAAACTTATCCTACACTACAATGCTAAAAAGTTAAATATATTTTTTTGTTCCACTGTGATTTTAGTGACTTATAATAGTTAAGCATAGACTTAATAAAAAGCAAGAAATGTTACAATTAAAAATTTTGTAAAACCGATTTCAATATAAATGAAAGGAGAATATCATCAATGTCGTCGAAGTCAATTAAATACGCATTATTGAGGATCACCCAAAAACTCTTAGTCAAATTTTGATTAAATACGTACAGAACCATATGAGAAGCACCAGGTCTCAAATAAAAAAAAGAATTATGAAAATCGGTTCACCTAGTTTTCAGTTTAAATACTTTAAAAAAAACATATAGTCATATTAAGTACATCCTTCTTTTTGAAGTCGGTTAAAATAAACCTTAAACAACTAAAATAATAGAGTTCTGCATAATATTTTTAAATGTCGAGGATTTAATACTGTACTTTTATAGAATAAGGGTGACAAACGAGCACACAGTCCATCTGATGGTTAGTGGATGCTGTGGCCCATACACATCTACATGCATCCACGATCAAGAACCAACACGCAGATGCGTTGCCACCCTTGAGGACTAAAATGGAATGCCTCGCAGTAAAAAAGGGTCTCCGAATCTCTACACTATTCTACTCACGATATCACTATACGAAATACAGCAGTATTAAGCTACTATTTTACGCTGCTGTTCTGTGAATAGCGTGATCCGTTCCCCGGTCGAGCTGACCAATTCGTGCTACAACCACGATATAGCTGTAGCGTGGCTTTACCAAGTCTAGTGTACAGCATTAAATTACAGTCTTTGCACCAAATTTTTACGCGGAAATTATTTTTTTATTTTCGGTTTTTTGTAGTCGATCATTATATTAAAAGCCTATTTGCTTAGATTTCGAATTGTTATCAAATAAATTACGACAAAAGTAAACAAAATATTATATAGAACGAAACTTGAAGATTTAAGTTACGCTCTGAAGCAAACTGAAAACCAATAAAACTAAACATACCTGAATGTATCAACGTTATAGGCTATAAATACGTTCCCCAATACAACTTTACGACGCATTTACGTTTTGTTGTGTTTTATTTGTAGCTTCTTCCTAATAAAAAAATAAAATATAAAAACAGCTCTCGAAAACTTGCCAACCCAGCGTGGCAACTATGGCAACTATCCATCAACTATCATAGGTTAATTAATAAATTTAGATGGGGTCATAAAAAACCTGACGAAATTAAAAAAATATTCATTAATTTGTTATAGGAAATTAAGTCACTTACCGAAATCTAGTCCCTGTAAAAATTGTGATAATTTTAGTTGTGATAAAAAATGTACTCAAAATTTTATTGATATGTTATATAATTATATTATTAATACTTTACAATGTGCATCTATGAATTGTAAATTAAATGCGTCTGATGCTCCGAAAGGTCGCCGGAATGGTAGGAGGCAGGTCACTGGCTGGAACTACCACGTGCGAGAATTACACGCAAAAGCACGATTATATTTTAAAGAATGGATAAATGCTGGAAAACGGAAAAAATTATGACGATATCACAACCATGCGTAGGGCTTTTAAAAATAAATTAAAATGGTGCCAAAATAATCAAGAGATGATAAGAATGAACATACTTGCCACTCATAGAGCAAATAAATTTTTTTCTAAATTTTGGAAAGCAACAAAAGCCTGCAACATACGTAGTAGCTTGCCAGTTAGCGTGAATGAGATTAACGACAAAAAGGACGTAGCTAACATGTTTGCTAATCATTTTTCAATTAAACCAATGCACGTGGAGAGTATTCCCCATGCTCAGTCGACAATCTCCAACGCTGAGGTTTTGTCCTTGTGTGCTAGTGATATCATAAAAGTAGTTCATAATATGAAGCGAGGAAAGTCTCCGGGCCACGATTGCTTGATTGTTGAGCACCTTCTCTATGGCATTGATAAACTATTTGATTCTCTAGCATTACTTTTTAACCTATGTACTAAACATACATATCTGCCTGATAAAATATTACAGACGATTGTTGTACCAGTCGTTAAGAACAAAACCGGTGACCTCTCTAATATCTCCAATTACCGCCTTATCTCTCTGGGCACAATAGTTGGTAAAGTGCTTGAAAAACTTCTACAGCCCGAACTTGTTAAAAATATTAGGATAAGTGATGCTCAGTTTGGTTTTCGTGCGAGTGTTTCTGCCGACTCTGTAATACTATCCGTTAAGCACGTTGTAAATTATTATAAAAGACGTAGTACATCTGTTTACGCCTGCTTTCTGGACTTGGGTCGTGCATTTGACCTTGTTAATTATAATATATTATGGAGGAAAATGCATGAGTCCAATGTACCTGGCACTGTTCTGGGTTTGCTGAGATACTAGTACGAGAACCAGACAAATAAAGTTAGGTGGGACGACACAACTTCTAGTGGCTATAAACTTGAATGTGGGGTACGTCAGGGAGGGCTGACCTCTCCGGACCTTTTCAATCTTTATGTTAACGGCTTGATCGAGGAGCTTAGGAGTACCAAAATTTGATGTCACATTAATGGTGTAGCGTTTAACAACCTTAGCTACGCAGACGATATGGTGCTCCTTAGCCCATCGAACAACGGTCTTAGAAAGTTTATATTCATCTGCGAAAATTATGCTCGTCAGCATGGATTAAAATATAATGAGTCTAAGACTGAAATGCTAGTCTTTCGTGCTGGAAACGGTCCGGGGAGAGTACCGCTAGTAAGCATAAATGGTGTGCAGGTACGGACTGTGAAGAATTTCAGGTACTTGGGTCATAGGTTGTCGGAGAACCTGAGTGACGACTTGGATATTGATCGTGAACGTAGAACTCTTTTTTGAAACATCCACGGTACTGCAGTCCACAATGTTCGCAGAGGCTGCCGTCCCAGACTTTTGTTACGTTGTAAATCGGCCAGTTTCTGGGAAACTGTACGTAACTCAACAAATGGATTAGTTAAGGTCGTTGCTCAGGGGTCTCCTGACAATATATTTTATAAACACTGGCAGGGTATACATCAGACGCTATAGGTGATGAAAAAAATTGTTTTAAAGTACAATATTTTAACTCATAATAGAGTTTAATTTGTAATTTTGTATGTGTATAATACTCTAATTCATTGTCTTTGACGCAAAATGTACTTAACATATGTGGGTTGATACCTTAATAAATAAACTTTATTATTATTATTTGGGGTATCTAAATAATTTTCTCACCTGGTTGGGTTCTATAAATATATAATTATAAATTAAAATGAAAAGATAAATATACATAAATATCAATAAAATAAAATAAATACAAAAACTACATAAATAAATAAGATCCAACCAGATGGGAGCTCTCGGCAGGGGAGACCAAACGGCCGAGGGTTAGGGGGAAAGGGAAAGAAACCGGCGGACGATGCGGGCGGTATCGAGGAGCACCGCCTTCTGCATTTGAGCCCGGAGCGGTCCGTCACGGAGTCCCAGTTGCCTCAGATGACCCGAGAGGCTGACTGGGATTAGCCCATTCGCAGAGACGACTACAGGAATAATTTCGATCGGCATACCACCCCACATGTCGGTCACCTCGTGAGCCAGGTCCAGATATTTTGTTCGTTTATCTGTTTCGGTTTTCACGAAGTTCTCGTCATACGGAATGGTAATGTCGACTAAAATATCCTTGACTGTGCCCGGTCCATTAGCACAATATCAGGCTTATTCGCAAGAATAGTCCTATCTGTGAAGATGGCCCGGTCCCAGTAGAGCCTGGCGCGGTCATTTTCAAGCACAGCTTCCGGCAAGTACTTGTAATACGGCAATTTTCGGTTCACGAGACCGTATTTCAGAGCGAGCTCCTGGTGTAGAATTCTGGCTACTAGGTTGTGCCTGTGCAAGTACTCAGAGTTAGAAAGTGCCGAACAACCGGAGATGACATGCCTAAGTGACTCCCCGGGATGGCGACAAGCTCGACAGACGTCGACAGTGCCATCCTTTAGGATGTATCTCCGATAGTTGTTGGTCTTAATAACCTGATCCTGTATTGCACAGACAAAACCCTCGGTTTCCCCGAAGAGGTCACCGGAACGTAGCCAGTTGAGGGAGGCGGCTGTATCTACGTGAGGCTCGTGTAGAGCCCTGTAGTACCTCCCATGGAGCTCCTTCTCCTTCCATACGGTCTCCCGTTCGGAAATGCTCTGTACTGCCGGGTCTTGCCATTGCTCGTTGGCTAAGGATAGAGGGGTAAGTCCTTTATCACTAGAAATGACGTCATTGTAGAATGGATCATCCGATCTCGCCAGGAAGTAATGACGGAGGCTGCACACTTCGCGATTATGCATGGTGAGCGCGCTCAGGAATCCACGCCCACCATGCTTTCGCGGCAAGTACAGCCTCATTACCGACGATCTCAGATGATGCATCCTATGGGACGTCATTGTAGTGCGATCTTTTCTATCCAAGGCGTTAAGTTCAGTCTGACTCCACCTGAGTATGCCAAAGGTATACATGACAGGCATGATCCAACCGTTATATGCACGTGTCTTATTCACACCGGACAAAGTGCTGTTAAGCACTTTGGTAAAGCGTGCATAAAACACGTCGCAAACTGACTGTTTCATACCAGCCTCATCGATACCGGTGTTCTGTGACATACCCAGGTATCGGTATATTTCAGCTTCGGAAAGGGCCCTTAAGTTGACGGGCATAGATAAGTCTATTATTATTATTATTATTATAGGCAAAGAGGCTATGGAAGAGGGCTATGTTCAGCAGTTAATTTGCTTTGGCTGTATGTTGTGAGATTCGTGTCTCGAAAAAAGATTTTTATGGCTGCGTTTGGCAGAAAAAAGCGCTAGGAAGCGATTGTAAGCAAAATGGCGAAACTAAACAGTTTTCGGCCAAGACACGTTTGCTAACTTCAGTAGCGCTGAAACAATCCGCCATTTTGCTTATATACTTTACAACGGCATAACGAAAAGCTGTCAACAAAATGGCAGGCCTAGTGATTAATTTTACTCATTTTTAAATCGATTCAAATCGAAATAGGATGAATCGATTCACAAAAAATCGAAATCTTAAAGATCGATTTCGCAAAAATCGATCTTTTTTTGATTTGCCTTAAAAGTTTATATTTACAATATCAAAAGATACAATAAAATACAGATAATATTGAGTGATTGAAATAAAAACTGTAATTTTTTACGAGTTAGGGTACATTCAAGTAATTGTAAATAATTTTACAAATCATAATATAACAGAAAAAGATCATAATAAAACAGAAAAAGATCATAATAAAACAGAAAAAGATAGAGATCTCGATTCTCTAGGATGAAATATCGATTCACTAGATCAATTCAGTACTATATATCGATATGACATTGACAGATGAAATGTCAAAAAATTATAATTAGTCTTACCAATATTTTAAAAAAATACATTGACTTATATATTACTAGCGTAAGGACTGGGCCGACCGAACAACTAAAACGGACCATTGCGCTGGCCCTAAAATTACAGTTTAGGGCCAACGCGAATCGGCCGACAGTAGTGCGCGCGCAGGACAGATTTGTCTGTCTTAAATATGTCTAATTTCGTAATAAAAGAATACAAAAATTACATGCAGAATAAAAAAAAAAACATGGGATCATCGGTAAATAACCTTATATTAATTTTGTAACAATTAAATTAGTATATAAACGCATTTTTAAAGTTTTATTTTACATAGTTTAGTTACTTTACCAAGATTAGGCTAGGGTTGGATTCAGACCCTCAAAAATATTGTACATGGAAATTAAAATCATACTATTTAAAAAAAATTATATTACGTTTGACGTTTCATGTTTCTTTTTTCCCATGTGCCGGGATTTTGGGGTCACGCGTCTAGTTTATCAATACCTTTCGTTTTTTGACGGTTTTATTTTTATTTCTGTTTAATTTTTGTCTAAAGGACTTAGTGTAAGTTAAATTTTGAATATTGTGTAACGTTGCACGTACATGTATGCATAATTATAATTAAACGGTTTATTAAAATTAAATAAACATTTAATAAACTAAATAAAAATAAAATAAAAGTTATTAACAAAAATAATTCTATAATTAACTTAGGTATCCTATTAATAAAACAAATCAGTAAACTAAAAGAACGAATTAAATAATAAATCAAATATTAAAATATTGTATTTCGAACAAACACCCTGACGCTTCGTTACTCTATGCGCTTTGCAACTCTCGCGTCAGAGTTTTACCCGGCCGGTATTATTCCACGGCGTCGCGCTCCCGATCATTCTCCGCCCGAGCGCCCTGGGAGGCGCACACTACCACTGCAGCCGCGTTCACAAGCTCTGCTTTGTGTCCTCGTACGCGCTTGCAAATTTTAATCCCATTTTGGAAAAGTTTAAAATAATATAATAATTCCGGCACTGTGGCCGTATAGTTTTTTCGTTAATTCTCGTCACCGAGACCTCCGTATCGTCTTGCACCCCGTAAGGGTAAGTGTTGAAACGTTACCTAGTTTTAAGTAGTGAAAGTGCTTTATAGGTAGTGTAATTTGATCATGCCAGGCTATTTGCTTTTAGCTATTTAATTGCCACGTTATTAGTGTTATTTGCATGTAAGTAATGTATGTAGCCGCTGTGCGCGTTGGAAAAAGTACCGTTACAAAATGGCGTCTCATACATTTCGCACCGCGATCAAATATCGCAAGTCACCATCATGTTTCAACCAATGCACAGCCTAAATTAGTTATCCTGGTACATTTAAACAGTATTTTACACTTGCCGTAATTTTAATTCATGGTATTTTAATTTGCGCCTCACCGCTATGACGCTTGCCTTCCATTCCGCCTTGTAACTCCGTTCTGATTATGAACACCCGCCAGCTACTCTCTGTGCTCCCATCTACTGCTAGCCTGCGATATACCGGGGCTCATAATCGGCGGCATTTTATTACCTGGACTTAAATGTGGACGACGTTGTTTCCAGGGTGCAATTTTACGACTACAACCGTGGCGGTCGTCCTTTTTAAGAGGGCCTAGGCCTCCCCTCGACGCCGCCACCGCCACAGCCAGCTGCCCACGGCGCTCCCCGTGAACAGTCCAACCCCCCGGCCCTGCTCGACCACCTCGCGGCCACATAGGGGAGTACCTGACCCCGCCAGTGAAGCCAGACGGGCATTTTTTTTAAAATTATCGGAACCACGCCCACGACCTTTCTTTTACCAATATATAAATTTTTTTTGACTGGTTGTTGCCTTATTTTAAATTCCAACCGTCACAATTGGTACCTAATATCTTTAATATTCAATAAGGGTAAAACGAAAAAAGTACAAAAGAAACCATATCCGCACCCGTAAACCAAGCCATGCTCACATTGGATCGCGCAATACCAACCGTCCGTCCGCCAAACCGTGATCTAATTCGATCAGAATTATGTAAACATGTCTACCTATGAAAAAACTATTTTTTCGTTTTAAACAAAACCAAAGACACTATGCAATAGATATTAGTATCAAAGACAAAGATATGCTCTTTTATTTTAAACCATAAACTGGCAATGTTTCTTAGAAAAAAAAAAAGGAAATCACTCTGAACTTCCGGCGTTCCACGTGTCACTTTGATGAAGTTGCTCTGTCTTTTTTATAGAATTTTATATTTGTGTCTGGACTAAAAACGAAAGTATTATACTTTTTACATTTCTTGTAATATAGTAAACACGTAGATATATAATTTGTGGTATAAAAAGTGAAAAGTAAATTGCCAAAAGTACTTCAAACTTCGGAGGGTCTAGTTTGGAGGTTGGTTCATAAATGTGTTATTTATCAAATTCTCATTTATTTTTAGTGTAAAATGTAAGTAAAAATAGTTTTCGTATATATTTCAAATAACATGACGTTGTATTTATTTCAAATTCACACGAACATATTTTAGAAATATTGTTCGAAATGTCACAGATAAAATATTATTTTATTTTTTTTTTTAATTTTTTAATATTTTAATATTTTGGTATGAGTAACGAATGGAAACACATAAAACATAAAAATATACATATTTCCAAACAATTTGATATAAATTTCTCCAAAAACAAAAGTGTAGAATTCAAATTAGTAGTAATTTTGTCACTAAAATTGAAGTATATACTACTACTATGTTATACAGGGTAATTTACGTATTTTATTACAATTTCTAGCAACCAAAAATAATTTTATTCGATAGTTTATACATTCAACAAGAATTCCTGTAAGTTTTATCCATAAATATTGTCTCAAAGTGAAAATATAGCAAAATTTGCAATATAGCAAAAAATTTTCTATATACAAATTTTCCCGCCAAAAAGGTCCCGAGTGAACGGGAGTATAACATGTCGCGCGCTGTCAGAGCGAAGAGGAAAATTTAATTCATAAAATATTTTGAAATTCTGTTTTCAAACCGATTGCTTGTGGAGCATAGAGTTTTTATAGTGGTACCCCTCATTACAGTTGTATCAAGGATGCAACATAAATGCATCGATGGAGCATCGATTGACCAGAAAGGGAGCTAATTCTAATTTCATTAAAAAAACGCGGTACTGATGTACAATACAAAAATTCTCGATATCGTAGGGTTGAAATTAAAATGTAAAAGGACCCAATAATAGTACAAGTCGACCTTTAGGTAAAATTTTGGTATTTAACTTTGTATTATTACGATACTATAGACTACAAACTATGAAATAATGGTATAATTATGATAATTATACTATGAAATTCGACCCTGGTTATGTCGTGTTTTGATATGACGTTTGTATAGTGACAGATGCGTTACTTTATAAAACCTTACCTTTTAAAACTAGAAATAAGACTGGTGATGGTAAAGAGGTGGTGAAGCTTTCGGAGATTGTAGAGAGAATATTAACATTAATGGGTGGCCATAATTGTACTACTGGTGATAGGCACCTAGAAATTAATCCATTTTTTGAAGTTAGTTGAATTGTATACTTTTTTATAAACAGATAAGTTTTAATGTATTTATATGTAATGATTTCTTATATTTACGCGAACACTACACATGATTAAAACTACTTTTACGGATTTTATCGCGTTTATTTTTACTTTTTATTTACTTTTATTTTTAATTCCCGACGTTTCGGGCACTTTCCAGCACCCATGGTCACGGGGGACTGAGATGACTGACGTCCCGATGTCATTGTTAAACCCGGAGTACTTTTAATTATTGTTTATGGTCCGATCTATGCAAAATGAACTGACTATGTCCTAAGGTCTTGCAGTGGTATGCTTGGGTTTAGTTTTAATTTTATTGATTATAGGATCCCAAGCAGGTGGTAGTACCCACCCTCCTTCTCTATTGAAATTAGGATGTTTTTTAATTTCAATAGCCTCACGTATCATCCTTGGTAGGAATCGGTGTTCTTTCGCGAGGATTTGTGGTCTATCAAATCTGATGTAATGGTCAGGGCCGTCTAGGATATGATCACAAACTGCAGACTTCCCGGAACGTTGATGCTTCACATCAGATAAAAAAACATATAGCTGATGTGAAATGAAGCTATCATATGTTGCTCAACGACAATAATATCGCTCTTTATTTTCTGATGGCCTAACCATGGTAACGTAGGTACCATCAACACATCCTATCACCCCAGGAATTTTGTATTTCTCGAAGAATCTGTAATATTTATTATTTAGCAAATATTTCAAACGTATTGGTAGGTAGGTTTAACAATAAAAAAGACGTGTGGCACTCGGGGACTGCCGCGGTAAAGCTATTGCGTAGCATTTTGTATTAACTTATGCAATTATAATTATTTATTTATTTTATTTATGCAGTATTTCTTTTTCTGTGATATTAATTCAAGTTACACTTTTTGAGCGTGGTGACCGATAAGAAAACAAATTTTTTTCTTTTATTAAATAAATAAATAATAAATGCATTTTGTTCATTCATCGATCGAATGTGTTGACTCGCGTAGTGAGCGGACGTGTTTACTCTTTACTTCGACAAATACAATTAAAAATAGTAGTGCTACATAATTCTAAACTTAATTGTGCCAAAGTATAGTGCTATTGCAAATAAAGTGTGCCCATGGTAAGAACAAAAAATCGTAATCTATTTTATGTCCAAAGACAAATAAAGGCTGGCATTCATTGTATTTACGCAAATAATGGAAATAAAAAATAGAAAGTTTATTATTCAATATCAATAACATTAATTGGAAGTCATTCTTATGTTTAATTTACCTTTAATTTACTACTGGTTTCGGAAACAACTATTCCATAGTGAGGGTCACGCACATACCAACCGAGCGGAGCGATAAGCGGAGCGGGAAATTTATTCACACATACAACAATATGAGCGTCATACGTTCACCTAGAACCAACTCTAGTGACAAAATGAATATTATTTGTGGGAATATTAGTTTCCAGCCTGACCTGTCAATCATTGCAGTAACTGAGCACGAATATAAAAATGTGTCACAACGCAAAAGAAAAGTGCCTGAGGATGATTTCTCGGTCCAATTCAATGAATTTAAAAAGGAAATTGTAGGAGTATTAAAGGAGTTTGGTAAATTCCAGACAGAAAACATCAATTTTATAAAAATAGATATCAAATCTATCAATGAACAACTTATTGATATGAAAACTAAAACGGACTTGCTGCTCCTAGAACATAATACCTTCAAGTCTGAAATACAAAAACTAACAAATACTGTCACTTATAAGGAAGAAAAAATAAAATGTATTGAAAATGATGTACAGGCTCTTCAGAGCACTGTACTTGCCCCCTTACCATCAGGATGTCCTAAACCGACAGCGAATAGTTACGCAGATATAATGACCGAAGTTCAAGAGCGTTTAGAGCGCGCCAAGAATATAATAATCACTGGCATTTTCGAACCACATTCAGAAAATATGGAAGAAAAGAGGGAAAATGATAGATGTGAAGTGATGAAAGTACTATCAGGCATCTATCCACTTACCCCCCAACCAGAAAGAATAATGCGCCTAGGCAAGTATGATGGGAAGAAAACACGCCCACTAAAAGTTTGCTTTTCAACTTCAGATATAGCAAAAACCTTATTAAAAAATAAATTTAACTGCAAAGTAAGTAATATAAAAATCTTTTCCGATCAGACACATAACCAAAAACAAGAAATGGCAAACCTTCGAGAAGAGTTACGTCAGCGCAAAGAAAAAGGGGAAAACTACTTAATTATAAAGTATATAAAAGGAACACCCAAAATAATAAAACAGGAAACAAAAAACGGGACACCAGAGAAAATACAATAACAAAAAATAAGGATAAATTTATAACTCATACATATCATTATAATTATGGAGATTTATCTATTACAGACAAAGCACTAAAATTTTTCTACACCAATATTCGCAGTTTAGTTAAGCCAGGTAAACTAGATGAAATACGCTTTATTATGGAATCACTCAGAACGAAGATTCATGTTTTAATTATTACGGAAACTTGGATAAAAAACGAAGACGAAGCACAGAGATTAAAACTACCAAACTATGTTCACTACTATAACTACAGAAAACATTCTAGAGGTGGTGGAGTCTCTTTGTTCATTCATAAGGATTTGAAACACGAATTATTGGAGGATCAATGTGAAGACGGAAACCACTTTTTATGGGTACATCTTGACACTTTTTCCCTGGACATAGGTGCCATATACAAACAGCCAGCAGCAAGTACTGACAAGTTTCTTGAAAACTATAACCAACACCTTGCAAGAAGAAAGCGTGTTATTATCTTCGGCGACTTTAATCTTAACCTACTTACTAACGACAAACACGTAAAAGAATATAAAGAACTGCTGCGAGAGAATAACATAAGAATATTGAATAAAATCAACACCGAGTATTGCACTCGTAAAACCACAACATCCAAAACTATTATAGATCATGTATGTACCAACTTACAAAATAATACTTTCCAAATGTCTATTATTGAATCCCCCATAGCTGATCACAAACAAATATATCTTGAGTTAAACAGACCGAAAACCGAACGCATAAAAAAAGTTCAGTATGAAGCAATTAACTATAACAACCTGCAGAACGATATTGAAGAAATTTCTCAAAATAAGTCATTTCAAGTATATGAGGAGTTAGAATGGCAACTACTACAAACTATTGCAAAAATAAGAATAAGAAAAACAAAAGTGGTCAATCTGCCTTGCAAAGAGTGGATAAACAGGGGCCTAATTGCTTTAATAAATAAAAGGAACCAACTATGGTACAGCTTAAAACAAACACCTGAAGATGAAAATTTGAGAACAGAATTTATAAAACAAAGAAACCTTACGTTTGCAAATATCCAAACAGCTAAAAAACAATTTTATCATAAGGCTTTCACAGATTGTAAGAAATGTCCTTTAAAAATGTGGCAACTAATTAATAGACTGTCAAATAATAAATCAGATCTGGCAGACCTAAGGTATTTAAAAATAAATACCCCCAATGGTCAAATCTCAAATATTAAAGAAATATGTGAGTATTTTAACAGATTTTTCGTCACTATAGGCCCTGAACTTGCAAATAAAATACCGCAAAAATATCATAAAAAATTTACACAAACACTGTCATACAACAAACCTAAAAACAACAACACTGATTTATCAAAATTAAACCCAACGACCGCAGACGAGGTACTGAAAATAATAAAAGACTTAGATTCTAACGCTAGTTCCGGTTTAGATGGCATGAACACAAAACCCTTAAAGTGTATTAAAGACAATATGGTAGAAAACCTCGCTATTTGTATTAATAAATGTTTAAGTGATGGTTATTTTCCAAATAGCCTAAAAACTGCAAAAGTTAGTCCTATTTTTAAAGCCGGAAGCAAACAAGACCCAAACAATTACCGATCAATATCGGTACTTCCAGTAATGTCGAAATTATTTGAAAAAATACTACATAAACAACTATATGACTACCTGACTTCTATTGATTACCTCTATAAAAAGCAAAATGGCTTCCGCCCTAAGTCTAACACTGTATCTGCAACTGTGGATTTAGTAACCAACATAAGACTTAATATTGATCAGAAAAAAATTACATTAGGTATTTTTATTGACCTAAAAAAGGCTTTTGACACAGTCAGCCATGACATCCTATTATTAAAACTAAAAGACATAGGTATCACAGGAAATGCATTTGACATTTTTAAATCGTATCTTTCTGATAGATTTCAAGTTGTCAAAATTAATAATCAGCAAAGCAGCCCCCAACCGGTTATTTGTGGCATTCCACAGGGATCAATATTGGGACCCCTTTTATTCCTTATTTATGTAAACAACATATATGAAATTGGACTAAAGGGAGATATCACTTTATACGCCGACGACACCAGCCTCTTCTACTTTGGTCACTCGTTACAATCAGTACTAAGTGAAGCCCAGCAAGACTTACACATATTACACACCTGGCTACAGTCAAACTTACTAACAATCAATGCCTCAAAAACAAAATACGTAATCTTTAGTGCAAAAAATAGAAAAATTGAAAGTCACAATCCTCTTACTATTGATGGTGAAATATTAACCAAAGTTAATAACGAGAAATACTTAGGCCTTGTTCTTGACGGTCGTCTTACCTGGAATCAACATATTGAGAATATCCATAGTAAAATCTACTCATTAACAGGAGCTTTAAAAACTATAGTTCGATGTCTCCCGAGACATGTCAAATATACCATATATAACTCTTTAGTTAAGCCTCACTTAGATTATTTGATTGAGGTATGGGGCTCAGCTACTAAATCAACGTTGCAAAAACTACAAGTTACACAAAATAAAATCATAAAAATATTATTCCAATATAAATATTTAACACCTACCACTCAAATATATAAAGAAACCAAATTACTTAATCTGGCAAAAACGTACAAATATAAAATATGCATTTTTATTAGGAAAATACTTACTAATGCTACTCACTCCCAAATAACATTTACAAAAAAGATAGATTATCATAAACGTATGACAAGGCAGGCTAATAACCTATGTTTAAGATTATATAGAACAAACTATGGAAAAAGGAGTGTTCTTTATGAGGGAGCTCAACACTACAACAAGTTACCTAAAATCATTAAAGAAACAAAATCCCTGTCCACTTTTAAGAAATTGCTAAAAAGCCACATTTTAAAGGATTTTTCATAATAACTTAATAATCACAAATCTCTAATCTACATAATATATGAAGTACATATGCAACCTTAATAATAATATCTACAATAAAATAGTTGTATAGAGATAATACAATATAATTACTTATACACAGTATGATTATAGATATGAGACAAGATAACTTATACATATATTTGTGTATATATCTATATGTGTGTATATATGAGTATGTACGTATGTGTGTATGTATGTATATGTACGTTGCATTATGCGTATGTGCAACACTACTTATATTATTACAAACAAATTAATACCTAAATATATAATACACTAAATAAACAGAAACACTACCTAATTATAGTATCGTATTACATATAGTAATGGTTTTAAAAGATAAACACAGACAATAACAGCTAACACTATAAATTGATTTTGAACTCAATAAAATTGTTAATGTGTCATAGGCCTTAACAAATAACTCGCCACATTCATTCAACTTTGACCGAAGTAACGATGGTCTGCTTAGCTTTGGTACGAATACTTTTGCATCTACCCTATTTACTTATGTGTAATATTTATTAAATAAGTTATTAAGCACTCAATTAGAAAATAAGTTTTAGCGACCTATTATAATACTAGCTCACTACGCCAATCGGCGTAATGTTGTTTTTTTTTTTCTTTGGAATGCGTATTTTCTCTGTAAGTGATTTGTAAATCTTTTGAGAAAATAAATGTCTTAAACCATATTCAAAACACTTTATACACAAATTTTACAAGTACAGCTATTCACTGTTGTACATAAATACCTATACACCTATATACTTTCTCATAAACAGCTGCTTTTATATTCGTCCGATTTCGGAGCAGCTCGTCTCGATTCGTGCGAGCTTCGTAGAGTCGTACAATACGTCTAGTTGCACGCACACAAACACCGTGTCGAAACGACGTTAGACAATGCACGGCCTTCAAGCCACACCTCCGTGCCCGTCGGAGTGGGGAGCGTGAGGTTTTTTCGTTACGGAATAAATTTCTGGATTCGGTCCCCGCGCTCAAGGAACGCGATAGAAGCTATGCAATAGCTTAAAATATAGGTACTACAACATAATCATAATACATATACCGACCTATCCTTTAGTTTGAGTCTTTCCATGGAATTCTGTGGAAACCGTATATATTTCTTTACAACACTAGGGTGATTTAGGGCATCAACTACATCGCGAACACATCGAGAGACAGATGGTTATGATACATAAGTTTCTACAAACTACTTTCCACAAATTCACTGATAGCCACCGCAGGCCAAAAATGGTAGGGCACATAATAACTGAAAAATAATTATATTTTGTAAGAAAAAAGATTTTGGGAAGTTGTAAATAAATAGTTTTTTTAATTCTTGTTTTATTTAGGGATTTTTGTTCGTTAACATGTCAATTCCATTAAAGCTAACTTAAAATCTATACATTTGTTATTAATCTGCACATACTTAATGCAATATCCGAGGTGGAAGCATGTAGGATGCCCTGCGCAGTACCTATATTGTACACTGTAATGTGTATTGTGTAAATGTGTAAATGTTCGAACAAATAATTCATTTGTCATTTTTAAAGTGGTAAGCCTATCGAGATTGGTGTGCGAGTTCATTTTAACTCATTAGTTCCCGGTAACTAGGAGTGTTGTGTTGTATAAGAATTATAATAAATCGATAGATATGCCTCGTTGGTATTTATTAGAAAGTTTATTAGAAGAAGCACATTCGATAAATATATATGATAGTCGTGGTCAAGCTTGTGAAATTCGTAGATTTCAAGTAGTTGAAAGGCACAAAGACTTTGTTGAAAATTATCGATTGTTTGAAGAATTGATAGAGAATGTGTCAGAAGACATTAAACATGTAATGAAAAATCCACAAAGGTAAGTAAATATTTTTTACGTGCATGAATAGTTTTTATACGTGGTAGGGCCATGCTGCAGTTATATTAGTAGTATAGTTGTATCACGAATGGGTCGGCTCGACCGGGGAAAAACCACGCTCTTACAGAATACCAGCGTAAAATAGTAGCTTAATGCTGATGTGTTTCTTATGGTGAGTGTAATGAACCGCAGACCCTTTTACTGGAAACGAGAAATTCCATCTTAGTCCACACGGGTGACCACGCATCTACATTTTGATTCGTAATCAAGGATATATGTAGATGTCTATAGGCCACAGCAACCACTTACCAAAAGGTGGACTGTGTGCTCGTTTGTCACCCTATCCTATAAAAAAATAAAAATAAAACTATTCACTTACAACTTCCCAAAAGCTTTTTTCTTATAAAATATAATAATTTTTCAGTTATTATGTGTCCTTTCATTCTTGGCCAGCGGTAGCTATGTAAAGAATGTGCACACTTATGTATTATAACCATCTGTCTCCCGATGTGTTCGCGAGGTAGTTGATGCCCTAAATCACCCTAGTGTTGTAAGGAAACATATACGGTTTTAAAACCCGATCGTAGGCCTTCGCTTTGTCCAAACTAACGGCCAATGCCTCCCCCTTAGACTGTACTGCGTCCACCCATCTATGAGTAAAGTAGACCAGAAGATCACCAGCTGATCGACAACGCCGGAAACCTTATTGGCAGTCACTAATCAGCTGGCGATCCTTAAGGTACATCATGAATTGACAGTTTAAAATAGACTCCATTATTTTGGGAACAAGGAGGTGATGGCGATAGGCATGTAGTTGGACGGGTCCGGGAGGTCGCCTTTTTAGGGAACTTTTGGTGGACCAAAGCTGTCTTCCACGTATTTGGGATTACGCCTTGGGAGTAGGAGTACCAGAAAAGACGGGTTAAAACTGGTGTCAACTCCTGAGCACACGTTTTCAACACAATGGGAGGGACTCCATCACCACCACTCAACTTACTGACGTCCAGGAAGAAGAGTGCTTTGCAAACTGAGCGCCGTGTAAATTGCATACGTATGATCTTCCACATCTGGAATCCGCGTAGGCGCAGTAACCAGTTGTGTCAGACCATATGTCAAAGCAAAGTCATAAACAGATCTTCAAGCATGATCGGTTAAACGTGAATTAAGCCAATCGGCGTGATGGGCGTTAAAATCACCAAGGATCACGATATATGCGTATGGAATCTACTGTAGCACGGAATCTGTAGCCATTTAGACGTAGTCGATGAGTCGGTCTGTTTCGGTCTTACCGCTACAGGTCATATAGAGGCACCCATAGGTGCGAGGATGATCGTCGCTGTCTATACGCAGCCATAGAATAGACAAGTCTGTACCTTTTGCCTAGGCGTTGAAAACAGATGTCCTCTCTGAAGTATACGCAATCTCCAGCCCGGGACACAAAGGAATGTTCTAATTTGTACCCCTGGTAGGAGAGATATGAAGTATTAGCTGGAGAGGACACCTGAGTCTCGGTTAAAAAGAGCAAGGCCGGCTTCGCCATCTCCATATGATAGTGGACAGTGTTAAGATTGGAATGAAGTCCCCTGATGTTGCAAAAAATCACGGATAGCGTGGCAGGGGTCGCCTTGGTGTTGTTGCTCCGCTTGCCTCGAGCAGTTTTTGTCGCGGGCAGAATTGCCCCCCCCCCCCCCCCCCCAGAATACGCGGGGCAGCCTGCGCACCCACGCTCAGGAAGGGTAAGATAACTTGGTCGTGGTCGTCTTAATTCCTCTAACGTATTAAGGCTTCCGACCACCTGCACTCACTAAGCGAAACGCAGAGGTAACTCTCTACTTCATGCTGCTATTCTGTGTGGTCGTGGTACCACCCCGGTTTGAGCCGGCACATCCGCGTGACAGCAAAAGCTGCCGCGTGGCTCTACCATAGTTAATATTAAAGAATATTTTTGAATAAGAAGTGTTTAAGACGTTACAGAGCCTTCGTTGTGAAGTATACTTCTGTAAGCCTACAAATCGTACTTCTTAACATTTGAAGGGACTTTTATTTATGAACATGTATTTGTTTCTTATTTAAAAAAAAAAACATTTAATGTTTTGATACGTGAAGCTGATGTGCTTCTTTTCAATATATTGATGACTTCTTAGCGCAGTGAATGGTGCTCAAAGTCACGGGTTCTCATATCAAATAAGCGCACTTCAATTCTGACATCGAATAAGTAGTCTGTATGGTTTACAAATAATTATTTCACGTTCATTTAAAAAAATACAGATAAATGCAGATAATAAATGGGTTACGTGCATACGCTGCAACAATGCCTTCAATTCAAATATAAATGGTAAACATGAAAAACCGTGACTTTACTATAAAATAAAGAAATATTTACGCTTTCAGCGAGTAGCGTAGAAAACGATTCAATTGCTACGTGACGTGTGTGAACGCATAAACAACCAGCAGCACTTTAGAGCCGCAGTCGGAGCAATCCGCGCGAGGATTTACACTTGAATTGATGCGATTGTTTTCAATTCCGACTGAATGCTTTTCTACGTCTTCGACAAAGTATAAAAACTAGCGTTATAGCGCCAAATCTCAACAAGTGATATATAAATATATTATAGTTAAGTAGTCTCTGTGATGGCTGACCGATAAGTCACTCAGCGCTTCACAGCGATCACTTGTTTAGAGACGAAACACGTGTCGTTATCGACGGTAGTGTGTATTTCCTAGTGTAGTTGTGTGGGCAGTAGGGGTGCTGAGATTAGTGGTGGTGAATTGAGAGAGGGCTCTTCAAACTAGGTAAGATACATCATTTTATTTTATTACGCGGCTAGTAGCTAAATAATTTTTAACATCTGTAATATAATGGATTACCACAAGTTCTTAATTTTCTTGTTTACCATTATTTCATTTACGTGTTATTACGTTTTTTCACGTGGTAAAGCAACGCTGCAGCTATATTGTAGTTGTAGCACGAATTAGTTGGCTCAACCGGGGCAGGAGCACGCTCTCACAATATACCAGTGTTAAATAGCACAGTAATTCTGCTGTGTTTGGTATGTACTCTTACCATCAGGTGGACTGCGTGCTCGTTTGTCACCCAATACTATAAAAAATTACATGAACTCCTTTTAATACATACGTTACAAGGTCGTCTTACTACACACACACACACACATATATATACACACACACATATATATATATATATATATATATATATATATATATATATAATAGTACGACGATATGATATTTATTTATTTATTATTTATTTATCAAGAATTGTAGAATTTTATAGAATTTTAATTATTTATATCAATAAAATATAGCCTTTGACATTCTGAAGATGACGACAAGTCAGACGAGGTCGTATCGTTTAGGCTGCAAAAAGTTAAGACGATGTCTTAGCACGATTTCTAATTCGTTTTTACCCGCGCGTCCCGTAGTACAAAAAACTGAACCAACAACTTCACACAGTGACATATAATATTATACTGTTGTGAAATAGCAAGCTGTTTCTTGTGTGTTTATCGATTAGAAATAGCGGCGTTTAGATTACATAGGTACTTGAGATAAATGGTTATAAATGTAAAGTTTTTATCGAGAAAAGTTTATATCGAGGAAGCTCAATAGTAATGAATTATTTAAACCGACTTAAAAAAAAAGACGTGGTACATAATTCAACCGAATTTGATGGTCTTTTTTTATTTAAAAGGTGGTAGTTTACTTGTAGTCCTGTATAATTTTGATCAAGTCTGACCTTTTGAGTTATCGTCTATAACGCGTACTTAATTGACTCCGACCGATGATAACTAACTGATGATGTTCTCATTTTATTGTTTATGTTTATTGAAGTCAGTTCTACAAAATTTTAAATTTTACCACTTGTAAAACTACACCCTAGCACCTTTCTACTTGGTCTTTATCTCCACTTGTGCAATCGATACCCCGATTACGTCATTTGGGGTCAGGAAATCGAGCACATGGAGCACCAGGCTTCCAATCAGTTTTCCTGATAACAACTCATAATAATAAACAACTGCGGGTGACAGTTCGCTCGCCAGACGTGTCAGCTATGGCAACATCTATGAGCAATTCAGCAGTGGACTTCTATAGGTTGTAACGGATAATGGAATATGTAGTGTTCGCCTAAATATGAGTGACTAATTGCTATGATTTTCGTATGTATTGTTATCCTCATTGACATTAACGTAGTTACGAAAATCGATCTCATACTTTGATCTCATACGTTGCAAGCATCTTAAATACCAGCCTAGCGTTGTTACAGTTATTGGAAATGTATTCAAATCGTGTCATATGTATCCATAAAACGGCTTATAAATTTCTAGATCGTGTACTCGCTTGTGATATTGTTCAACTCCCACCTGTTTCAGACTATTCTCAGTTTAGGTAAACAAAGCACCGCACGCTTGAGACCTGGCAGAGGATTGCTTCTAAATTGCAGTCACAATGGAGCCGAGCTGCTTTATTGCTGTATTCGGAACGTCCGCTTGCTTTCATAATTGCTAAACGTTGCGTAGCTCCAGGAATTACGCCCGGCATTAATAATTGCAGCGCCGGCTCTTATTGCGATATTCGCATAATAACAGCAGAAGCCATTGGTGAAAATTAAACATGGCTATCACTCGTTTCTTAATAAGCCTGTTATTATTGACTACCGTATAATATGAACCGTAGCTTTGAGTTCAGCAACGTAGTACATCCTTTAAAGTTTGTATAAAACATGAATAACGTGCAGTTTTGTGGTCACTTGGAATAGAAGGCCAAATTGGCCTCTAAAAAGTTTGGTGTGCTCAGCAGAGCGGGACAGTATTTCATGCCGGCACACCGCCTGCAACTTTAAAGGCGCAGGTTCGGTTGCACATGGAATACTGTTCCCATCTCTGGGCTGGTCTCCCCAGTACCAGCTCCTTTCACTTGACCGCATCCAGCGTAGAGCGGCTCGAATCGTCGACGACCGAGTGCTTACCGATCGGCTCGATTCACCGGCGCTGCGAAGAGATGTTGCATCTCTTTGCGTATTTTATCACATCTATCACGGGGAGTACGCTAAGGAATTGATCGGTCCCAGCCGCCAAATTCCATGAACGCACTACGCAGCAAACCTCCCGATACCATCCACACCATCTGGATGCTTGACGGTCGACCACTCTACGTTTCACTACGAGTTTTCTTCCGCGTACGACCTCTCTGTGGAATAATTTACCACCTGCGATTTTTTCGGAAAGAGCTTACTCTTTTCTAAAGGGCCGGCAACGCACCTGCAATTCCCTGGTGTTGCGGTTGATCATGGGCTGCGGTAGTCACTTAGCATCAGGTGTACCGTATGCTCGTTTGCCCCCTCTTCTATAAAAAATGATTTTCTAGATTCATGTTTTATACTATTTGGAATTAGACAAATTTGCTCGTTATTTTGTTATTATAATTAGTTACTTTATTATAGAAATATCGTGTTTGGTGCCTTGAATGAATAAATTTTATATTATAATATCAATTCACATATTATAATGTATTTCCTAGAAGATTACATTTATAAAAATTCGTAAGAATTAAGTTATTTAATTTGAAACTAACCGACCCCTCTCCGCCCATCCCCCCAATTTTTTTATTATATTAAATTATATTTATTACCGTATTTTTTATTTATATTAAAGGTGACAAACGAGCTCACCGTCCACTTGATAGTAAATGGATGCTGTAACCTAAAGATATCTCGCTGAGGACTAAGATGCCTCGCTACTCGAATAAAACTCATGCGTTTATCTACACTCAGCGTACATAACGCAGCATTTTATTAAAGCGGTGTTTTTTAAAGTATGAGGGTGACAAACGAGCAGACTAGCACTATCCTCGATTAAGAATCAAAACGCAGATGTGCTGCCATCCCTGAGGACAAAGATGGAACGCCTTGCTTCTAGTGAAAGTGGTCTCCGGTTCTCTACACTCACCATACGAAGCACAGCAGCGTTAAGCAGCTATTTAAGTTGCTATTATGTGAGTGCGTGGTCTTTTCCCCGTATAGCCGAGCTATTCGTGCTGCAACCATAATAAAACTATTGCCCACGTTAATAAAATACAACCGCGTTATTGTCGTAGTTTGCTTTTGGTTTTTAAATTTATTTCTGTTATTTTACTTTTTTAAAAGAACATCTACGCATTTTTTTAAAATAGGATAAGGTTGACAAACGAGCACACAGTCCACCTGATGATAAATGGTTGCTGCGGCCCATATATACCAAAATCAATCCTCGATCACGACTCAAAATGCAGATGCCGTTTTCTATTAAAAGGGGCTCCGATTCTCTACACTCACCATACGAAAGTTAGCAGCATTGAGCTGCTATTTTACGCTGTTATTCTGTGAGAGCGTGGTCCTGCCCCGGTCGAGCTGACCCATTCGTGCTACAACTATACTAATAATATAGCTATAGCATGGCCCTACCAAGTATAAAATAGAATAGTATAATAGTAAATAGGTAGTAGAATAGATATATTACTATTCTGTTGCTTAAAACAAACATGCGCGTCCACATCCAGAATAAATTATAAGAATACATAACTACTGTTCGCGACGGCCTAACAACGCTAAGAAACAAAGTGATAAAGAATATTGTTTTTGTATTAATAGTGAAATTACCGAGAAAACTGAGTGAAAACGTGTATTAATATAGTTATTTAGCATGTTTATAACTCTTAGTATATTTGTATAGAGTGTCGTTTTGATAACAAGTAATATAAACTACTTTTATTATATACCAAAAAATCGACCAATCACAGCGCGTCTTATCGTGGAAATTTTTAATTAACTGCGTAATAGTTCATACTAAAATAAGGAAAATAATTTTATGTTCTAAAAGAGTTATAAATATGACATTCAATTAGCATATGGCTTATAGATTAAAGAAGTATAGGGATATTTTTGTATAATTAAACGCATTTCGTAGTTATAGAAAAATCAAAGAATCAATGTACCCAAATATTATGAAAATTTTGGACATTTCGTTTAATAACTTTTTACATTGTTAATATTTTGAGTAACCTTTATTATATACTTATAAAGTACCAGACTACCGATTTATTGATGTATAGCATGTTAGTGTAGCAATTAGTTTTGTATAGAAAATATTGCAATTTATGCCATTTGTATAGTGAAAAGTTTATGCAATAAAGAGGCAAACGGAAAATGGCAAGCGGCTCACTGCAAAGTATTGCCCAAGTCTACCTTAGGGGCTCGGGACCCAGTACCCGTAGTAGTGTGAAGAACTACCAGTGACAGTGAAGTGAAGTGAGTGGTATCCGGTGGTAGCTGAAGTGACTAGTAGCAGTATATAGTGAATAGTGAAAGTGTTAGCTAGCCGAAAAAGGTCGTAACTGACATTCGCAGTTACATATCGTGAAAGTGTTAGCTAGCCGAAAAAGGTCGTAACTGATATTCGCAGTTACATATTATAGTGAAAGTGGTAACTGATATCCGCAGTTACACAAGTGATAAAATCAACTAGTTTAGTTGATAATAGCTGCTAGTCAGTAGTGTTAGAAAACCAGCTACTACCAATAGATCTTTGATAACACCGTACAGTTTAAAGAAATCTTTTGAAATATACAGTGACCAACCAATAGTGAACAACCGTAGTTTAACAACCGTGATCAATAGTTATAAAATTTCGCGACTAATCAATCAGTCGAACCGCTGGCCACTACCTTGCTATTTGTATTTGTTAATCGTGCATTTTGATTTGAACCACAGTCCACAATATTTCAGCGGCACCCACAAAGACGGCGGTGAAAGTACCCACCGGAACCTATAGGTATAGGACGTGAGCGACTCGCGAAGTATCTTCGACAACATTTACTCCGGAGAGTTTCGCCCGTCCGGCACATTCGTTGGTCCTTCGAGCCGGATATATCCGTTTGTATTTCGGAACCGGGTAAATAGTCACCACCGTATTAACACCGCAGAATTTTTCAGATTCAAGATGCCGATCACCCGTTCGCAAGGAAGGGAAGCCAAGGCGTGGACCGTCGGTCTGGAAGGAGGTTCGTCGGCCAGTAACGCCGCCGTCCACCACCAGATGCCACCACGCTCACCGTCAACGGTAGAGGGCGCTGAGGCGCCATGCTGCCCCCCCGAGGGGGGATACCCCTGCCCGCGCCGTCCACTACGGCCCGCACAACGAAGCAGAGGGAACATATAGAAGGCAACGATGACTTTAGCCGTGCATCATCGCCAACAGCCCGGGAAGACACCCACACCGAAGAGCCACCGAGGGGCCACACCAATTGCAGTACGAAGTCGAGGAAGACTGTTCGGCCCAATAGAAGAATTTTGAAGGCTCGTGAAGAAGTATTGAAGATCAAACTAGAACTTGCGCAGATCTCCTTACAGATGGCTGAAGGAGAAGACGAATCAGACGACTATGATGTAGATGGTCACTCCAAAAGTGAGTACGTTCGATCTTGGCTCGACAATTCTGTAGCCAAACAAAAGTCAAATCAAGGCGCAACCACCGGAGGGAAGGCCCCATTTAATAAAACCGTCACAAAACCAACCCCGGACGTTGTCGACCTCAGTGAGCGCCAAAAGGAGCTCATGAACCAGGATTCCTATCCAGAAGACGTACAATAGAATCCGATGCCACAGAAGCTCAGCCAGGAACCCACCGTTAATGAAGACAGGGGGCTCCTACCGGTTGTATCAGAGCTCACATACCAGGATTCCTATCCAGAAGACGTACAAAAGGATCCCATGCCACAGAAGCTCAGCCAGGAACCCATCGTTAATGAAGACAGGGGGCTCCTACCGATTGTATCAGAGCTCACCAACCAGGATTCTTATCCAGAAGATGTACAAAAGGATCCCAAGCCAAATAAAGCTAGCCAGGAACCTGTCATAAGTGAAGACAGGGGGCTCCGTCCATTTATATCGGAGCTCACGTCCGCTATAGCCGCGCTCGCTGACAAATCAAAGTTAGAGAGTGCGCCACTATCGTCGCATACTTTCGCAGCGTCGAAAGCTATAATGACACTGCCAAACTTTGGCGGAGCACATACCGAGTGGCTTTCATTCCGTGCCATTTACGAAACAACCCGAGGCTACTTCAATGACATTGAAAACACTGCTAGACTAAGACGAAGTCTACAAGGAAGAGCCTTGGAAACAGTTAGTTCAGAACTTATTGGGCATGCTAAGCCAGATGAGATTATGCGAGAACTGGAGCTACAATTTGGGCGTCCAGATTCAATCGCGCAAGCAGAAACTGAGAAGTTGCGAGGATTAGCACGCTGTACAGAAGCGCCCAGAGACATTTGCACATTCGCGAGCAAAGTGAGGGGAAGCGTCGTCACTCTTCGACCCCTAAAGCGAGATCATTACCTCGTCAACGCAGAGCTGCTACGACACCTCACCGACAAACTGCCAAACTCTATACGTGCCCAGTGGTATAGAATCTACACAGAAAAATATGACTCTAGACCAGACCTCGGCTGCTTCAGCGATTTTATTACCGAGCAAGCTCGCTTCTGCAGTGCATTTGCGCCTCCAGAAATTATAAACGAAGCAAAAAGCAATCGCTCAGTACATAGAGCACACGCGGCTACTACTAAGCCGTCTCAAAAATGCAGAGTGTGCAAAAAGGAGGGTCACTACGGATCCGAATGTAAAAAATTTAAAGAAACAGATGTCAACAAAAGATGGGAACTCGCAAAGCAAAACAATTTATGTTTCCGCTGTTTACGTTATCGAAATCAGACACACAAATGCAAAACAAATAAGTGTGGAATAGAAGGATGCACCGCGACACACAATCGACTTCTCCATAACAATACAAAGGAGAAGACCGAGGTCAAACAAAAAGAACCTCAAGAAACTGTTGCTAACTCATTCGGTGTGTCAAAGCATCAAGCCTATTTAAAAATAATTCCAGTGCGAGTAATTGGACCGGCGAGAGCTGTAAACACACACGCCCTGCTGGATGATGGGTCAACAGTTTCACTAATGGATGAAGAGATCGCCAAACAAATTGGAGCTAAAGGGCGGTTCGACCCGTTTAAGATCACCGCTATCGGAAACACTACCCTCGATTCACCGGAATCCCGAAGAATTAAAGTATCGCTGAAGAGTCTCCACAGCAAAAGGGTGCCATTCAGAGCACGCACGGTCGCAAGCCTAAACTTGGGGCCACAGACTGTGCGTGCGGTAGACATAGCCAAGTGCAAACACTTGAAAGACCTAAAGGAGCAGCTAATATATGACTCCGGCAACCCAAGGATCCTAATAGGACAGGACAACTGGAGACTTCTGATAGCCACTCAAATCCGTAGAGGTCCACCGCACCAGCCAATCGCCTCGCTCACAGAATTAGGATGGGTGCTACACGGGGCACACACTAAAGCCCCGTATCAGCGCGTCCACGCGGCCAATGAGCTGCACAAGAGCGAGGGAACTATAGATGACCAACTCCGCGAATATTTCGCGCTGGAATCTCTCATTATCAATCCGAGAAGACCAGACTCCGACCCAGAGAAGAAAGCTGAAGATATACTAAATAGCAGCACCCGTCAGTTACAAGACGGGCACATAGAAACAGCGCTTCTCTGGAAGGAAAAGGATATCGAGATGCCTGGTAATTATGAAACAGCAATAAAACGGCTCGTTTCCATTGAAAGAAAATTAGATCGAGACGAAGATCTAAAAAGGAAGTATGATGAACAAATGAATTCCCTTGTACAAAAAGGATACGCCGAGATAGCACCGAAAACTAGCACACCGGGAAAAACGTGGTACCTACCCCATTTCGACGTCCATAACCCAATGAAACCAGAGAAGTTTCAAATAGTACACGATGCCGCAGCCAAAACAAAGGGGGTGTCGTTGAACGACTTCCTGCTCACGGGTCCAGACCTACTGCAATCACTACCACGGGTCATGATGCGTTTTCGCCGCCATAAAATCGCTGTCTCCGCGGACATAGCCGAAATGTTCATGCAGGTCAAAGTTAGACCCGAAGACAGAGATGCCTTAAGATATCTCTGGAGAGGGAATCGACGTAATGAAGCTCCACAGGAATATAGAATGACGTCGATCATTTTCGGTGCAGCCAGTTCGCCCTGCACAGCCATATTCGCGAAGAACTGGAAGGCTAAAAAATACAAAGACAAGTCTCCAGAAGCCGTAGAAGCTATCATCCAAAACCACTATATGGATGACTATCTCGATAGTTTCCAGTCTCTGGAAGAGGCAAAGCGAATATCGAAGGAAGTACGCGACATACACAAAAACGCGCACTTCAACTTAAGAAAATGGGTTTCCAACGCACCAGAAGTTCTAAAAGAATAAGAACCTGACCATGAAGCATCTGAGTCAGTCGATCTGGGAAACAAAGGAACCGAGGAAAATATACTCGGATTAATCTGGAAACCGGGTACTGATCAGCTGAGCTTCAACCTAAAGCTCACTCGACTTCCAATCAATTTGCTGCATAAAACACCAACCAAGAGGGAACGTCTCATACGGTGCGTGAAGACGGCACTATACACCGTCCTTCATGAGAGACATCCGCATGAGGAAGTATTAGCCACGCTGCTCTGCGAGGTGGAGTACACAGTAAATAGCAGACCGTTGACTCACCTCTCTGTAGACAGCGACGAAGACGAATTCATCACTCCAAATCACCTCCTTTTAGGAGGATCTGCGAGATTGCCGACACCTGGAGTATTTGATGAAAAAGATATGAATAGCAAAAGACACTGGCGACGCTCCCAGATACTCGCTGACATGTTCTGGCAGCGTTGGGTCCGAGAGTATTTACCGGAACTTCAAAACCGGCGGGAGGCCCATGGGCGAGGTCCCAATCTCCAGGTGGGCGATCCAGTCCTCATAGCTGACGGCCAGTTACCTCGTAACACCTGGCCACGAGTGAGGGTGGAAGCTGTTTACCCCGGTGCGGACGGACAGATCCGCACTGTGGAGGTACGCACAGCAAACGGCCTAATCAAGAGACCAACCAGGAAACTCGTGCCGCTGCCGAAGTAGAAGCAACGTCGCTCACCGAAATGGATGCAGCGCCGCTGTGAGAAAATCGTCGCGACGCTGCACGGCGGGAGAGATGTTCGCGACGGCCTAACAACGCTAAGAAACAAAGTGATAAAGAATATTGTTTTTGTATTAATAGTGAAATTACCGAGAAAACTGAGTGAAAACGTGTATTAATATAGTTATATAGCATGTTTATAACTCTTAGTATATTTGTATAGAGTGTCGTTTTGATAACAAGTAATATAAACTACTTTTATTATATACCAAAAAATCGACCAATCACAGCGCGTCTTATCGTGGAAAGTTTTTAATTAACTGCGTAATAGTTCATACTAAAATAAGGAAAATAATTTTATGTTCTAAAAGAGTTATAAATATGACATTCAATTAGCATATGGCTTATAGATTAAAGAAGTATAGGGATATTTTTGTATAATTAAACGCATTTCGTAGTTATAGAAAAATCAAAGAATCAATGTACCCAAATATTATGAAAATTTTGGACATTTCGTTTAATAACTTTTTACATTGTTAATATTTTGAGTAACCTTTATGATATACTTATAAAGTACCAGACTACCGATTTATTGATGTATAGCATGTTAGTGTAGCAATTAGTTTTGTATAGAAAATATTGCAATTTATGCCATTTGTATAGTGAAAAGTTTATGCAATAAAGAGGCAAACGGAAAATGGCAAGCGGCTCACTGCAAAGTATTGCCCAAGTCTACCTTAGGGGCTCGGGACCCAGTACTCGTAGTAGTGTGAAGAACTACCAGTGACAGTGAAGTGAAGTGAGTGGTATCCGGTGGTAGCTGAAGTGACTAGTAGCAGTATATAGTGAATAGTGAAAGTGTTAGCTAGCCGAAAAAGGTCGTAACTGACATTCGCAGTTACATATCGTGAAAGTGTTAGCTAGCCGAAAAAGGTCGTAACTGATATTCGCAGTTACATATTATAGTGAAAGTGGTAACTGATATCCGCAGTTACACAAGTGATAAAATCAACTAGTTTAGTTGATAATAGCTGCTAGTCAGTAGTGTTAGAAAACCAGCTACTACCAATAGATCTTTGATAACACCGTACAGTTTAAAGAAATCTTTTGAAATATACAGTGACCAACCAATAGTGAACAACCGTAGTTTAACAACCGTGATCAATAGTTATAAAATTTCGCGACTAATCAATCAGTCGAACCGCTGGCCACTACCTTGCTATTTGTATTTGTTAATCGTGCATTTTGATTTGAACCACAGTCCACAATATTTCAGCGGCAACCACAAAGACGGCGGTGAAAGTACCCACCGGAACCTATAGGTGTAGGACGTGAGCGACTCGCGAAGTATCTTCGACAACATTTACTCCGGAGAGTTTCGCCCGTCCGGCACAACTACATAATGCGGCTTACAATTTAGTGAACACTGCTTACAAAATATTCTCACATTCCCTTTATAGCCAGTTACGATGTTAATTTAAGTTTTTTGTTCTTGAAAATTTAGGTACAGCGAAATAATATTCGTAAAATTACTTATGTATAACTAGCAAACCGCCCCGGCTTTGTCTGGGTGGGATCAATTAATGTGGCGGTATTTTGATCTAAGATAACCAAATAGCGTTTATTTTATCAATATTGTGTATTTTCAAAAAGAGGTTTTCGCATATAATATAGTCTATGTTCCTTATGGCTAAATTGCTCGCTATCTATTCGTACAGTTTGATCACAATCGAACCCATTCCTAAGATTAGTCCGGTCGGACAGACAGATAAAAACTTTAGAATAGTTATTTACGTCACAGTATTGTGCAAACCCCATAAGATTAATAATAATCAGTTCTTTCAATTTGGTCTATACGTGTAATGTTTATTTATTTGTATTTAGTTAATCGAGGGTAGATGTTGATGTGTATGGAGCGGGCTAAAGCAAAATTCATTTCTTTCTATACGAGTTAGAGCTTCGCTGCTGCGAAATTGCCAGCCATCAAGTCAGCAGTGTTTTAATTTGCCCTCTCTTCTATTAAAAAAATCTAGTTGTAACACGAATAGGTTCCTCGACTGGGGAAGGACCGCTATCTCACAGAATACAGCGTAAAACAGAAAATTAATGTTGCTTTGTTTCGTATGGTGAGTGTTGAGATCCGGATACCCTTTTTACTGGAAATGAGGCAATCCATATTAGTTTTTAGAGGTTAGAGTTTTTAGAGGCAACGCATCTGCATTTTGATTTTTAATCAAATGCAGATAAAGATGTCTTTGGGCCAAAGCATCCACAAATCATCAGATGAATTGTGAGCTCGTTTGTCACCTCTACACTATAAGAAAAAAAAACCAGAAAGTTACATTTCGCAGTTGCAATCCAGCCTGGCAGCTATGGCAAATCCCTTTGTAAAAGGCAATCTATGGGCGTGGTCTATGTACAGCGGTGGACTCTTGATAAACTGTGACTGAAATGTTTGTTTTATAGCATTGAGTGACAAACGAACACACAGTCCACCTGATGGTAAGTGGATGCTGTGGCCCATAGACATGCTCATTTATCCTTAATTACGAATCCAAATGTAAATATGTTGTCACCCCTGAGGACTAAGATGGAATACCTCTATTCCAGTAAAAAGGATCTCCGGTTCTCTACACTCAATACACGAAATACAGTAGCATTACGCCGCTATTTTACGCTGGTATTCTGTGAGAGCGTGGCCCTACCCCGGTCGAGCCGACCCATTTGTGCTATAACTATAATATAGCTGCAGCGTAGCTCTACCACGTAGACAAATAAGTTTGTTTTTAAATAAGTTCGAATATGCAAAACCAAAAATCTGTTTTGAGAATTATGTAATATGGAATGCAAACGCAAGCAAATAACACAAAACACAAAGCAAAGCTTATTACAATCAGCGAAGGAATTAACTACCGGCCCCGTTTGCAACACAATCAGCAAAATTAAACACAAAGTTGTTTTATTTAGGATGAAGCTGTATTGATTACTTTAAGAGTAGATATTTTTAAAGCCGTGGTAGCTCAGATATTTAGCGCTCGCTGTGAATTTCATAGTACGCGAGCAAACCGGGTTAGATCTTCGCCGGCACTATTGAAATTGTTTAAATTCTGAATTTACCACGTGCTTTGCGGGGAAAGAAAACATCGTGAGGAAATTTGTATGTCTGAGAAATAAGAAAAAAAATATTTCGAAGACATGTGAAGTTTGCCAACACACATTGGGGCAACGTGGCGGACAATTCCTTGACCTAAAACACTCTCAGAAATGAGCGGGAGGCCCGTGTCCATGAGTGGGGCGTATATAGGCTGTAACTTTAAGAGTAGATATTTTGGACTTTTGCCGTATCGTGACAGATTAAGAGAATCCACCTCGTTTCGTCATTAGGATATCGTAAAGGGCAATGAATGATATACTAGAAATATCTTGTGTTTTCTGATAGATAGCGGTTTAACCATTTCATTTACATCAATTTCACGTGGTAGAATCACGCTCACGCGTTAGAGCACGCTGCAGCTATGTTATGGTAGTAGCACAACCGGATAGACCCGATCGTGGTAGCATTACGTTCTCACAGAATACCAGTGTAAAATAGTAGCTTAGCTAGTTGCTGCGGTATTTCTTATGGTGAGTATAGAGAACCAGAGACACTTTTCACTGGATAAGAGGCATTCCAACAACGACAATCGACAACGCATCTGCATTTTGATTATTAATGAATGTCTAGAACAGGTAAATGAAATTGTATACTTGGGAAGTGCTTTCAGCCGGGATGGAAGATGTGATTTAGATGTGGATAGGCGTGTCGCTGCCGGAAACAAAGTCAATGGTGCCCTGAATGCATTAGTAAAAAGGCAAGGCGTGGTGAAGAGTGCACGCCTTGCAATACATAACGCAGTGTTGGTACCGACTTTGTTATATGGCAGCGAAACCTGGGTATGCCAGAAGAAGCATAAAAGCAAGTTGAATGCTGTGGAGATGCGATCTCTTCGTAAAATGTGTGGCGTTACCATAGCCGACAGAAAGCGAAACGAAGAGATTCGCAATATGGCAGGATTGAAAGATGACCTTATCACAAAAATTGATAGGGGCGTACTCCAATGGTTTGGGCACGTTGAACGAATGGGTGAAGACCGAATGGTGAAGAAAATATATAGAGCGAAAGTAAATATTAAAAGGTGTCGAGGTAGACCGAGACTAACTTTCGAAGACCATGTGAGCAAATTGCTCGAAGAGGGGAGGGTCAAGAGTACTCGGATACCTAGACGTGCATGTATGAAGAAGTTAATGAACCTGAAAGAAGCGAAAGAGGTATGTAAGGATCGTGACACTTGGCGATCTGTTCTCTCTGGCTACCCCGTTAGGGATTGTGCGTGACGATAAGTAAGTAAGTAAGTAAGTAAGTAAATGAAATGCAGATAAAAATGTCTAAGGGCCGAAGCTTTTACTTATCATCAGGTGAATTGTGGGCTCGATTGTCGCCCTTGGAGTAAAATAAAATACACACACCGGTGACCGAAACCAGCTTCAGAAGTGTGTGAAATCTGGTACTGCAATCAATCCTTCTAGTAAGCGAGATAATTATGGCAAATCCTTTTCACAATAGAAGAGACCTCGCCCGGCAGCCTACGAGCTAAAGAAAAAGAAAAGGAATGGTTATAGAATAAATACTATATTCTACTACCAATATAATTGACTTCTATGCCAAATTTCTTTAGAATCGGTGAAGCCGTTTAAGCGTGATTGAGGAACAAACATACTTTCACGCTTATTGAGTTAGTATGATTGGTTGGTGGCGGAGCCACAGACCAGATCCGCCGCTAAAGTAAGGAAAGCTGGTACTTCCCAGTACTCTCTTTTTCCTCTCACCTGCTTCGAGAAGTCTTCCCCCGAGTAGGGGCTACTATGAGGTAACCGGCTCCAATCCTGGCCGCGGATTTGTACGAAATCGTTTCCGTGGCCCTGGCAACATACAGCGAAAATGAAGCAAGAAGAAGATTGCCCAAGCAAGGCGAATATGCGGAGGTATTTCACCATGTAAAAAAGTATGAAATCATAATGTATTTTTTTGCTTAATGCGCTTTTTGATTTAACGATATTTTAAAAAAAAACCGTGTAAACTTAATATTAGCTTCTCACGCCGAGAGATTTGATTACGTGACAAGAAATGTAAAAACCTATCTTTTAAATATTTAAAATGGATAACTGTTTTTCATATTCCTGTACTGTAAGTAAGTTACCATTACATCAATTTAACATTACGCACTGGGAACGGTATGACGCAAAGGGATGGAGCCCGCTCCGCGAACCTCATGAAATCACATTAGGTTGTCAACTCAAACTTGAAGGCAATTTACTCTCCGTGTTCGTAAACGACTCGTATATTTCTAGGAAGTATTTTGGCTTATTTAAGTGTTAGGCATTGCCGAATTTTGGGAATAGAATTTATTTCACAGTAATAACCTATTATTAAGTAATTGTGTTGTAGCACGAATGGGTCGGACCACGCTCTCGCAGAATACCAGCGTAAAGCATCAGTGCAATGCTGCAATGCTATTTTACGAAACAATGACACGCCCCAAACGTTATATCATATCATACATAACATGGATAACTCGACATTAAAAAAACATTTCAATGGCTGCCACATACGTCGTTGAGACTGCATATAGGACTATTCTGATCATGCTTGATATATACTTGAATGCATTTCGTTGCGTTTCTGATGTTTCGTATGGAGAGTGTAGAGAACCGGAGACCATTCTTACTGGCAACGAGGCAAAAAATATATAAATTTTCGTCAGCAGCACTTAGTTAGGTATTACATGAGTGTATTTATATATTTTTAAGAATTATAAGCCAGTGCTCGACTACAATCCAACATGGTGGTAAGTGGTGATGAAGCCCCAGGTGATAAATCGAGAGAAAAGAAGAAGAGAGAAAAGACAGACGCCTACAGCTAACTCTACTCCTTTGCTGTATGTATTACGAAAACCGAAAATCGTAAACCGAACATCGCAAACTGCAGACTTCCCTCATCGCGCGACTTGCGATCATATCCTAGACGGCCCCAACCATTACATCAGATTTGATAGACCACAAATCCTCGCGAAAGAACACCGATACCTACCAAGGATGATATGTGAGGCTATTGAAATTAAAAACATCCTAATTTCAATACAGAAGGAGGCTGGGTACTACCACTTGCTTGGGATCCAATAATCAATAAAATTAAAACTAAACCCAAGCATACCACTGCAAGACCTCAGGACATTGTCAGTTCATTTTGCATAGATCGGACTATAAACAATAATTAAAAAAACTGAAGGTACTCCGAGTTTAACAATGACATCGGGACGTCAGTCATCCCAGTCCCCCGTGACCATGGGTGCTGGAAAGCGCCCGAAACGTCGGGAATTAAAAATAATTGTAAAATAAACGCGATAAAATCCGTAAAAGTAGTTTTAATCAATGTGTAGTGTTCGCGTAAATATAAGAAATCATTATGAATTTACATATATCAAAATCCCACTTTCGTTAGTGGTGTCATAGTCATACTATTCGATGAAAGGAGGTGCATTTTTTCACGGTGTCGCCGGTGTCCGATCCTTGCTCGGTGTTAAAAATATAATTTTCTCCGGCATTACATTTACAGAGCAAAATTGTTAGGTAGAATATTATCTAAGTACAAAATATCATAAAAATTAAAAGAGATATTAGTAACATATGAATATAAATCTGTATGTATAATATAGAGCCGTGGTAGCTCAGTGGTTAACTAGAACAGTAAAATATAACAGAACGCGAGTAACCCGGGTTCGATCCCCGCCAGCACCAATGAAATTGTTAATTGCAATTTTAAGTGCTGATTTACCACGTGCTCGGCGGTGAAGGAAAACATCGTGAGGAAATCTGCATGTCTGAGGAATAAGAAAAAAAATATTTCGAAGACATGTGAAATTCGTCAACACGCATTTGGGCAGCGCGGCGGACACTTCCTTGCCCTAAACCCTCTCAGAAATGAGGGGAGGCCTGAGCCCAGCAGTGGCACGTATATAGGCTGTAACTTTACTTTACTTTTATGTATAATATAGGTATAATTCTTCTGTACGTGTGTTTGTCCTTGAACTCTTTGAAAACGGCGATACTGATTTCGATGAAATTGTTTGTGAGTAATAAGTGGGTTCCTCAATAGTATAGATTCACAACTGTACCCAGTAGGCTGCACAAACATCCGTGTGAAGCCGAACGATAACAAATATATATATATATATATATATATATATATATATATATATATATATATATATATATATATATATATATATATATATTTGTTATCGTAAAGATAAATCTAAAAAAATCCCATGTACTGGACATTTACAAGCTATTTACACAGGTACTCGTATATGCGAACGAAAACGCTATCTAAATCAGTTTAATTACTTACGAAACGAAATAATGGGCGAAAGCTCAAACTTTTATTAAATTAATTAACACTTCCGACTGAAAACCTTCTTTAAAAGGTTATTGAGTCCTGTTTGTAGTAAATTATTCTATTGTTTAATACAACTGGGATCTAAATTAATTATTTTGATTTATTTCTGTAGTTTAGGTTTGTTCTCAATTCTGTTATGTTCCATTAATGTAATTCTATAAGCTGTTCAAGAAACAGAATATTTTTTATTCAATATGGATTTATAAATAATACTTATTGAATCACTCTTGTGTTAAATCTACCGCTGGTCCAGCAAATAGCTCCTCCCTGTGAAGAAACCCAGCGAGCCTATTTTTTTTTTCAAAAAAAGAATACTTTGCAATAGTATGATTGGCTTTTGTTACGCTAAGACAGTGCGACTTACTAAGGTTTGAGACATTATTATTTCTCATAGGAATTTACAATTCACTTACATGTTTCACTCAAACACATTTAATCGTAATTATACATTTTAAGAAATTTTATTTCTAAGAACAAACAAAATAAAATATACAGGGTACTTTTAAAAAATTACATAACCAAGGAGCAAACAATGCTTGGACGCGCACCTTACACAGACCGAGGTAGCTAGAAGCGACGCGTGAAATAGTGACTAGGGCTATTTATCTAGGGCTCCATCACCAGGTGGGATTATCGTCAACCATAGGCTATAATTAGTAAATAAAAAACACATATTACACAATAGACAACGCAAAACAAATTAGAAATAGCATGATAGCGATCAAAGTAGTTTCATTAACATTCTGGTATTACGCGATAAAATTAATTTGCGGTGTTTTTCAAGGTGTTGCCACTTTCCCATTCATCATCATCATCATTACAGCCCTTTACAAGTCCACTGCTGAACATAGGCCTCCCCCAAGTAATGCCACAAAGCACGGTCCTGAGCCACCTGCATCCATCGACTTCCTGCATGTCTTACCAGGTCGTCACTCCATCTAGTGGGGGGTCGCCCTACACTACGCCTACCGGTACGAGGCTGCCACTCGAGAACCTTTCTTCCCCATCGGTTATCGGTTCTTCGAGCTATATGGCCGGCCCATTGCCACTTCAGCTTACTAATCCGTTGGGCTATGTCGGTCACTCTGGTTTTACTGCGGATATCCTCATTTCTGAGTCTATCACGCAGAGAAACTCCGAGCATAGCCCTCTCCATAGCTCGCTGAGCGACCTTAAGCGTCCTCATACGGCCAGCAGTGAAGGACCACGTCTCAGATCCATAAGTCATCACTGGCAACACGCACTGGTTGTACAATCTAGTTTTTAGAGATTGAGGTATACCTGACGAAAAGATATGTCGTAATTTCCCGAACGCTGCCCAGCCGAGTTGAATCCGTCGATTGACCTCTCGGTCGAAGTTGGACTTACCTAGTCGGACTATTTGTCCCAGGTAAACGTACTCGTCGACAACTTCGAGCATAGTGCTCCCAACAACTACCGGCATAGGTGTGACATGGACATTAAACATGATCATTGTTTTGTCCATGTTCATCTTAAGACCTATCCGTTGGGAGGCACTATTGAGGTCATTGAGCATAATGCTTAAGTCCTCCAGCGATTCTGCCATAAGGACTATATCGTCGGCAAATCGAAGGTGAGTGATGTACTCGCCATTGATGTTAATACCGTATCCTTTCCAGTCCAGTAGCTTGAAAACGTCTTCCAACGCAGCGGTGAAGAGTTTCGGGGATATAACATCACCCTGTCTTACACCTCTCTGCAGTTGGATAGGTTTCGAACTCTGGTTCTGTACTCGGATAGCCATCGTAGCCCTACTGTACAAACACTTCAGCACCTCGATGTACCGACAGTCAACTTGGCACCGCTGAAGGGACTGTAGCACCGCCCAAATTTCGACGGAATCAAAGGCTTTCTCATAGTCCACATATGCCAGGCAAAGTGGCAGATTGTACTCTTCAGTCTTCTGTACAATCTGCCGCAGGGTATGTATGTGGTCTATGGTACTGAAGCCTTTTCGGAAACCGGCTTGTTCGGGAGGCTGGAAGTCGTCGAGTCTGCGTGCGAGACGATTCGTAATGACTCTCGAAAATAGCATGTAGACGCGGCTCAGAAGGGAAATCGGTCCGTAGTTCTTCAAGAGAGCGTTGTCGCCTTTCTTAAAGAACAAAACCACCGCGCTTCTGCTCCACGCCTCCGGAGTAGTGCCACCATGGAGGACGGAATTGAAGAGCTTCTGAAGGACTTCAAGTACCGGTGTTCCACCCGCTTTCAGAAGCTCCGCTGTAATTCCATCCTCGCCCGGGGCCCTGCCGTTTTTAAGGTGGTGGAGAGCCATTCTAATCTCGCTCAGACTGACGTCCGGGATATCATCGGAATAGTGTCGGATAAGACTTGCTCTTGGATCGTTACTCACACTTGCGTGTGGCTCCAACGATGACGTGTACAGCTGCCCATAGAACCTCTCAATCTCACTCAGAATCTCAGGTGTCCCGGAAACGATGTTGCCACACTCAGTCTTCAGCTTTGACAGTTGGCTCTTTCTGGCAGACAGATCTCTGGCAAAGACTTTGGAGCCCTGGTTCCTCTCGATCGCTTCTTTAATACGAGAAGTATTAAAGTTGCGTAAGTCTCGCCGCATGCACTTGGAGATCTGTCTGTTCAGTTGCCTGTATGCTGTCAAATCTGTTGACGATTGCAGCCTCATCTCCCGTCTAACAGCCATGAGATTAAGAGTGTGATCGGAGAGTTTTTGTGTTCTTCTGCGGCGGGTCTTGCAGAACTTAGCTCCGACCGCATGGACAGTTTCCACGAGCTTGTCGTTCATATCGTCCACTGCATTGCAATCTTCTAGGCACTGGAAGCGGTTACGTAACTCGAGCTGAAAGGTTTCGGGATTCTGGATTAGAGCACGAGGGGGACGGAGCGTTGACTTCATTAGACGAGACCTCTCCAACTTAACGTTTAGGTTCAGTGTGCCTCTAACCATTCGGTGATCGCTGCCAGTTTTCACCCTTGCGATCACTGAGACATCACTGAACAGTTGGCGTCTGGTCGTCATAATGAAGTCAATCTCATTTTTTGTCGAACCGTCGGGGCTCGACCAGGTCCACTTCCTGTGGGGCCGCTTCTGGAAGAAAGAGTTCATCATAAAGAGTCCCTCTTTCTCCATAAAGTCGGCCAGCTGCTGGCCCCTTCGGTTCCGTTGCCCTACTCCAAATTCCCCTACCTTCAGCTCACCGCTTTCTCTTGTGCCTAGTTTTGCGTTGAAGTCTCCCATCAACACCGTGTAGTGGGTTTTGGAGGAATGTATGGCTCTGGAAATATCCTCATACATTTCCTCCACCTCCTCATCGGGATGTGCCGAGGTCGGTGCGTAAACCTGAATGACCTTCAGGGAATACCGTTTGGTGATTCTGAGTATCAGGTACGCGACCCTCGTCGACACACTCCCAATCTTTACAACGTTGTTGACGAGAGACTTGTGGACGATAAATCCGACACCTCCTTGGGACAGATGGTCGCCCTCCCGGTGATAGAACAAGTTGCCGGACTCGAGGATTGCCGTGTCCTCCCCCTCTCTTCGGACCTCGGATAATCCAATAATATGCCAGCGCAACTTGTCTACCTCTTCTTCCAGCTCCAGTATCTTCTCGTCAGTCCTCAGGGTGCGTGCGTTATATGTTGCCAGGTCGAGTCGTCGTAGGTGGCAACCGAACCTCCACCGGAGATTCTTAGCACCCCCTGCCCCGCCGTTACCATGGTCGCCACCGTAGCCAGGAATAGCGGGGCCGCCGGGGACTGGGGGCCGTCTGTTTGTGTATTTATTCATTGGGGGGTATTTGCCATAGTTGCCACGCTTGGCGAGCGGGTTGGCAACCGCAGGTTTTTATTACGTCGCAGTTGTTATCAGGAAGATGCTGCTGCCCATCTCCTGCCCGTCTCCCTCTGTCGCCTCTTACGACACCCACGGGAAGATATGGGGTAGTGGATATTCTCAACCGCCACTACACGGCTTACTTTCCCATTATTACAATTATTTTATTTAAAATCAATGTAAATATAAAAGTATTATTTTTATTTTACGTTTCAATTCAAATTCAAGTTTTAATTGATTTTTATTTGTGAATACGGGTAATGATAAAGCATAAATTTTTTAAATACATTACGTTCGCTACGTTCAACTCTTAGCTATACAAAATTTAAGTACAAATAAATATACTACACTATTACAATTAAATTATTTCATTATATTATTTTATTATATTAGAATACTTTACATCGGAATAAAAATTAACATTCAAATGCTGAAGATAGCCGGGCGTTGAGGCGTCAAATGCCCTATATAAAATATTGTCTATGGTGTCAAACACCCCAGTACACCCATTGGGAGTTAATTAATAAAACGCGATAAAATCCAAAAAAAATGGTTTAATTTATGTATTCGCGTAAATATAAGAAATTATTATCGAAAAATAGGCATCCCATCTTAGTTCTCACGGGAAACAACGAATTTTAATTCTTAATCGAGGATAGATGTAGATGTCCATGGGCCACAGAATTCAATTATAATCGGGCGGACTGTGTGCTCACTCGTCACCATTATTTTAAATAATAATTTAAAGCAAATAATCGAATCTTGCCGTTCACCATCACTGTTAAAAGCCATTTAAAAGTCCACAGCTGAACTAAACCCATCCATAGATTACCTCAGAGTAGGATATACTCGTATTTGTTAATGTTGCCACGCTTGGCAAGCGTGTACGCAACGACAGATTTATTTTAAATTTAGCTTTTATCATAAAGATGCTGCTGCCCATCTTGTCATTCATTTTGTGGATGAAATGAGGTAGTGGATATTCTTCTACCGCCACTACACGGTGAACCTTGACGTTTATTTGTGCAAATTGTGTTAGTAACCTCTACCATACTTATTCAAAGGAAAAAAAGAGAAGCAAATGTTAAAATCGCCAGGAAGGGTATAAAAAAAATATTTAAACCTCCAGTTATTATTGTCGTCGGTCTCAAACAACCGAATACGAACAAGAAACAAAGTTGCCTGAATTTCCTACAAGTCTCATAAAAGCAGTCGATCTGAAAATTACCGGCTTCCTTTAGGCATGTGGTTTCAAACTTTAGGGATTGGTACTGAGATATTGGCTTGTAATTTGTTGGTGTGTAAATAGATGCATCGATTATTGGAAAACGATTGAAAGTTTAGCACAAAGACCTTTATTGTTAAACAGTGTACTATTTTTTTACTATTTACGATATACGTTTTACTGCCAGTATAATACATAATTTTTCTTTAGTTGAAATGATAAAAACCGTCACTTGGATTTATTCCTGTATCGTTAACATACATTTTACAAGAACAAACATTCTGACCAGGAACAATTATTTGTAGGTAATACATATAATTTTTCCGTGCGGGATTCGAGTCCGCGGCCCGGAGCGCGAATGAGTTGCGTCATTGCTAAGCCACTGCGACACGAAGCCATCCTTATTATTGTTAAAACCTGTACATACTACGTTTTTACTATTTGCGATAGGTTGCCTCGCAGGTCTAGTGGTCGTTACCGCGATTTCTGGTCATGAAGGCCTGGGTTTGAATTCCGGGTCAGGCCAAAATTAGTTATTGGGGTTTTCTGTCTAGAAATTGTCAGTAGCAACCAGAAGTCGGAAATTTGGTGGTGTTTCGCCCCAGAAAAATAAATAAAATTGTTGAGTAATTTAAAATGGCCTTAAAAACTTTCCTGATTTACCCTCTTTCTATCGGTATATCATATGTCAAATAAAACTTTAGATTATTTAACAAAATCATTGATAATTGAATGTGAGGGCGGGGGAATTAAAATATTTCCGCTTAGGACCCGCGGGTCAGCTACAGCTACCAGCTCATACGAGCGCCTATTATTGTATTTAATACAAAAAAGTTAATGGTTGTGTCTACACTACACTAACCAGGGTCTTGCTCAATAATAATAAAAAAATAAGTACTAGTAATTTTTTACTAAATTTACAAATTTTGTTCAAAATATCCTCCTACTTATGCAGACACGCTCGATATCTTCGACGTATTTCAGTCGTGGTAGTTTTTAATCGTATTTCTTCTTTCATAATATGAAAAGCAGCATTTATTTTTCCAATCAACTCTTCTTTTGTTTGTATTTCATTTTCGTATACAATTTCCTTTGCTCGGCCCCAGACATAAAAATCCAGTGGAGTCAGATCTGGGGATCTCGCAGGCCATTCGATAGGTCCGAGTCTCCCTATCCACGTGTTCGGAAATACCGCATCTAAATATTCCCTCACGGTTCTGCGATAGTGGGCAGGGCAGCCATCGTTTTGAAATATTATTCTTGTGTCCTCATTCATTATTGGTACCTCGCTCATTAGTTCCGGGAGATCATTTTGTAAAAAATGTAAATAATTATCTCCGTTTAAATTATCAGGTAGATATAGAATGAGGACCGATTAAATATCTTCCGATCACACCTGCCCACACGTTAACACTAAACCGTGTCTGATGCGATATTTGTCTCGTTTTACGTGGGTTTTCATCTTTATCTGACCAATAATGTAAATTATGTTGATTGAAAATGCCTTCTCGTGTAAACTTCGACTCGTCGGTCCATAAAATGCTCTTCAAAAATTGATTATCGTCGACATCTTTGTGCAGTATAAAGCTGCAAAATTCTGTACGCCGTGCAAAATCTCCTTCCACGATACCTAGCACAAAAAATAGTGTAAGTTACTTTACTCACTTTAAAATGTATGAAATAATTAATAATGTATAAGATAAACAGTAATTTTATAAAAAGAAGAAATAATAAGTACCTTGCACTGGGGTGAGGTGAAATGGGTGCTTGCAATGGTTGCGGAGAACCGACCACACTTTCCATACAGAAAAGCCGAGTTCAGTCGCTACTTTTCTAATGCTTATAGTGGGATCATCGTCAAAAGCCGCCAAGATACGCTCATCCACAGCAACATCAAGTGGTCTTCCACGTACTCCTGGTTCCCTGTGTTGCAATTTGCCAGTTTCACGTAGCCTTCTATAAGTATTTGCAAACGTATCATGGCTACCTTCTCGTGGGATACAGCTCTCCATAAAGTCTACGTGCTCTGTGGCCGTTATTTAGGGCCCGGCCATAAACCAAAAGCATATCAGCGTATTCCTGGTTAGTAAAATAAGTGCGTTGAGCCATAATCACTGCAGTGTTTTGAATTAAGTTTGAACACTACCGTCCGAAAACAGAAACAAATAACAAACAAAAACTTAACAATCAACGAAACAAAAACTAAACTCAACGAAACTGTTCAACAATGAATGTCGAAAAAGAACTCGCAAGTAGCTTCAGAGACAGTCAAATCACGACTAAATTAAATAACAACAGAAGCAGGTAGCTGATCCGCGCGTCGTAACTTCGCCTGTACCACCAGAAAGAAACCATAAAAATATTTACACGGGTAAAAACCAGTTTAGGGTGCCCTGGCAATTTTTACGGAACTTGTAATATTTTAATTCCCCCGTCCTCACATTTGATTATCAATAATTTTGTTGATAATTTAAAGTTTTATGTAACATGTGATATACCGATAGAAAGAGGATGAAATAGAATTTTTTTATGGCCATTTGAAATTACTCAACATATTTATTTATTTTTTTAAGGGGCTGGAAACTTAAGGGCTTACAATTTTTTTTCTCGTTTGTTCACTTTCAATGTGTCGTAAGTATTTTTTCTTATGCCTTTTAGGCTTTCAATCTTTCTTTTAATTTAAAAAAAAATATATTTCTTAGGGAAAATAAAAAAACATGGTAGAAAACTAGAAATAGTAGAAGTTATTGAACCAAAATACTAGAAAATTGGGATAATTACAAAAAAATTTAAAAATTCAATTAAAAAAAAATGGTAAGAGATAGAAAAAAATTTACTAAGAAAATATGCTTCTAACGAACCCATCTATCTCCCATTTCAGTTTGTCGGACCACCCACCAAACACCCTGTATATTATATTTCTTAGTGCCACAGTATGCAACTAAATTACAAAGCATGCCTTACGACCTAGGCCGCATGACCTAGTGTAGATTATAGGCCGCGGGTCATGGATATGAAATCCCGTTTAGTTCAGTGTATCTGACACAAACTCTTTCATTTTTTCTGACACTTAACCCGGCGGTACTCGCTGCTGGGTAAAAAATACCACAGAGTACCTAAATCACGTGATATTTTTATTACTAAACATGGTGGCAACTCACGACTTTAAGTACCTTCTGGCCAATAGTTAACACGCGCGTGCGTCACCGGGCGGCCAGTTCGCGCGCGGCGCTTGGCGACAACGGACGTTTAAAGTGAGTATGGGTGAAAAATACCCGGTAGCGACGGTTCTTGTTACATTTTTTTTATGTTATTGGTGGTTTTTTTTATGTTATTATTTTGTTTTAGAGCTGGTTCATGATGTGTTCCCTACTGACGGATCGAATTATAGAAGAATGTCTAGAACAAGAAGATAGTGAAGAAGAAAATGTGTCAGAAATAGAAGATTTTGAGGAGCATAGTGATCATGAAAGCGGAACAGAGCAAGAAGCAAGTGATTCAGATGGGTCTTCAGTGTCGGAAGAGAGTTTTCCTTCGAATTTACAAATTGAGAATACTGAAGATGAAGAATATTTAGAGGATGTACCGCTTAAGTACTTGAGGCGAGGTCGTTTTACTGGAAAAGACAAAAGAACTCGCTGGCAAGTTCGTGAGCCGCCGCGACGTGTACGAACAAGATCCCATAACATTATATATCATTTGCCGGGACCGATTGGCGAAGGCAGATCTTGTTCATCTATGTTAGAAGCCTGGAATCTTGTTTTTCCGGAAACGTGTTTACTAAAGATAGTCCAGTATACTAACATTTATATAGAAGAGCTAAAGTCTAAATTCTCAAGAGAACGCGATTGTAAAAGTACAGATATCGTTGAACTTAGAGCTCTTTTTGGACTACTTTATTTCTGCGGAAGATTCGAAGTGGTCATCTGAACACAAAAGATCTCTGGGAAAAAGATGGAAGTGGTTCTGACGTCTGTATAGCCACAATGTCACGAGAAAGGTTCCATTTCTTACTGCGGAGTTTACGGTTTGACAATATTCGTAGACGAGGTGAAAGAAGGCAAACAGATAAGCTAGCACCCATTCGCGAGATTTTCGAAGAGTTCAATAATAATATAAAAAAATATTATGCTGTCGGCGAAAATGTAACAATCGATGAAAAGTTGGAGAAGACTCGCGACCGTTGTCCATTTCGGCAATACATAACCAGCAAACCCGGTAAATACGGTATAAAGATATTTGTGTTGGCTGACGCACGAACCTTTTATACAAATAATATGGAAATTTATGTTGGCAAAAATGATGGGCCTTATGATCACAGTAATTCACCAAGTGAAGTCGTCAAACGCTTAGTAGAACCTATAAAGAATAGTCATCGTAACATAGTGATGGACAATTGGTTCACTAGTTTTCCGCTATTACGTGATTTGCTCAATGATTATGGTTTGACAGCATTGGGTACTTTGAGAAAGAATAAAGCTGAAATTCCACTTGTATTTACCTCAACCAAAGACCGGGAAGTACACAGTTCCCTTTTTGGATTTCAAGATAATTGTACTGTTGTGTCTTATGTTCCAAAGAAAAATAAAGTCGTGCTCTTGGCGTCAACTATGCACCATGATGGCAAAAAAGATTCTGGAGAAGAAAAAAAGCCCGAGATGATCATGGACTATAATAGAACAAAATGTGGCGTCGATGTTGTGGATGAGATGTGTGCTACCTACTCAGTAGCACGAGCTACCAAAAGATGGCCATTGGTTTTGTTTTATGGTCTTTTGAACGTCGGCGGCATCAATGCGTACGTGATAGTGAAGGCAAATAAAGTAAATAGTGGAGCTGTGATGGCTCAGAGAAGGATCGCTTTGAAAGAACTGGCTTTGGCCCTTGTGATGCTACAGATAAAAAAGAGGTCAACACTAGCTAATTTGCCAAAAATTATCAAAACAAAAATTGATTGTATGCTCAATGCTGACTCGAATGACGAAGCCACGCACACAAGCACACCCTCAGCTTTGCGACCGTCCACATCTGCTTCCCGTTGTGCAGTATGTGAATGGAAGAAGGACCGAAAAACTAAGACGTCTTGTAAATTGTGTTCCAAAAGAATATGCCGTGAGCATACGACCCCAATTTGTGGCGATTGTTATGTCAAAGCAAAATAGTTAGATTAGGTACAAGTTTTTTGAAACATAATGTTTGACGATTATTTTCTCGATGTTCATTTAATATAAACAGTATTTTATTTTTTGTTGTTTTGGTAGTGTATAAGGTCGTTTTATAATTTTTGATCTCAATTTTACGTGATACCTAAGAAAACAATTGTTTTGTTGATTTTTCTAAGACTATGAAGAATTTTTGTTAGAATTTGTATTTTTTTTAGGATAAGCTATAATTTGAAATAAATAATAATTCAAACTTTTAATTTTCTTTTATTTATTAGACATTAGTATTAATAAACTAAATACACCATTAAAGTTTGTAATGCAAACTTATTTTTCCAAGATAATGTCATTTAAATTATGTGGTATTTTTTACCCGGTAGCGAGTATTCGTGCATGTAAACACCTAGCGAGTACCGCCGGGTTAATATAGTAAATATTTTATTTTTAGTTCATTTGAAGAGATCACTCCATCAAGAACTGTTACAAAACAGGACCCGAGTTCTGCAACAGATCGTTACTCCTACCAGTAGGTTTAAGTGGTAGAGCCATTCTGCAGCCATATTGTGGTTGCAGCACGAATGGATCGACTCGACCAGGGTAGGACCACGGTCTCACAGAATACCAACGTAAATTATCAACTTGCTTTGTTTCGTATGGTAAGTGTAGAGAACCGGGGACCTTTTACTGAAAACGAGGCATTCCATCTCAGTCCTCTGACAACGCATCTACATTTTGATCCTTAATTGTTTCCTGATCTTGATCCTTAAATGCATTAAGTCTCATGCTGTCTCTATCACTTTTAGTCAAAATGACTGTGACACCACGAGACTTAACGTCAAGTGACAAGCATGTTAATATTTAGTATCATTCAACATGCAAAACTCAAATTTAGTGATAAAAAGCAGATATAAAATTGTTTATTTATTTATTTATTTATTTAAGTACACCAAAGATTGTTACAACAATGCAGAAATAGTAAACACACATCACTTATATACTAATTGTACAATCAATTAAAGGTATACACCACATGCTTCAAGATACTAAAAAGTTACCAAGTAAAAAACAAAAAAAATACAAAAACTTAGAATAGAACAAAATATATGTACAAAATATATGAACAAAATATATATGTTGCAAATACCAACATATAAAATGTTCTTCAGAAAGTGGTGAGCGTTGAACAGACTTTACGCGGAACCCAATAACTCATTTACACATCGCGTGTGAGTGGGGCTCAGTCCGCACGCCTTGCATGCTACTTGATGAGTTTACAACTAACCTAGAATTTTTCGACGCTTTAAATTAAACCTTTTTTTACAACACTTAAAGCGATTTATCCATAATAATATGAGAATACTATTATACTCTATACTTACTGGGAAATTAATTTAATTTTAAAGTATTTTGTACTGGTTTTGATTATTATGATTATTTTTATATACTTTTCTCATCTGTTTTGGATGTGTAAATATATAAATGGAAATGATAAATATACATAAATATCAATATAATAAAATAAATATATAAATAATACATAAATAACTCAAAGATGGATGGCTTCGGCAGGGGAGTCCAAACGGGTGAGGGTTAGGGAGAAGGTTATTATTGTTTATTTTTAATATTATTGCTAATGTGTTTTATCTTTGTGCTGGAAGAGAATGCTAAAACCATTAAGCCTTTGTAAAACTTATTTAAGGTTATAACATAAATAAATATAATATATACACTTAAAACCATGTTGTTAATTGCTAATGATTTCAAGTAATAATAATAATATAATAATAATATTCCACAACTATCACACAACGCCATCTAGTCCCAAGCTAAGCAGAGCTTGTGTTATGGGTACTAGACAACTGATAAACATACTTATATATTTCTAAATACATAAATATTATAGATAAATTACACCCAGACACAGAACAAATGATCGTGCTCATCACACAAACATTTGTCCTGGGTGGGAATCGAACCCACGACCTCCGGCATAGCAGTCAGGGTCACTAACCACTAGACCAACAGGCCTGTCGAAACCTAAATATGTATATATGTATAGAAAGTGAGTGTTCTTACGACAAAGACGTCGAAACTAAGCCAAACCATGCTCAGCTTGTGCATGGTTTGGCTTAGTTTCGACGTCTTTTAAGATATGCGGTGTTTTTTGTGGGTTTTTTTGTTAAACTGGCAAATTGCACGTACGTATTTAGTCGCGGATCACATTGTAGCATGAAGCGATAAACATCTTTTGTTTCGTCTCTACGCGCCCATAGCGACCCTTTCAGAAAAAATAAGTTAACCCGTTTGCTTCATTCACTCATACATATAGTAGTAGCACGAGAATAATTTAAAGCACTTTTGCACTTTGCAGAAAGCAAATCGATTTACATCGGTTACAAGAGGCGCCAGGCCCCTACGTTAGATTTAATAGTACATTTTGATCCTTAATAGCCAAACATTGTGTACCGTTGGACATTGTGCGAGGTTGAAATTGAATATAAGCCGTTTAATATTCATAGAAGCTATTTAATATGTTCCTGTTGGATAAATTATACTTAAAGGATGATTCACGCTACAACGTGGCGCGGCCGGGCCGTGCCCCGGCTGGGGCACGGTCAAACATTATGGTGTACTTTTTGTATGAAGCGATTCATGCCTGACCGTGGCCCGGCCGTGCCCCGGCCGTACGCCGCCGGGACTCGGCCGGGGCACGTCGTTGAAATGTCGGTGGGTATTGTTTCCCGGCCCCGGCACGGTCCGGCCCCGACACGTTGTAACATGAACGTATGCGCCCGGGCGCCCGGAGAGCAGTCAACGTCAAATCTTAGTGAAGTGAGCAGCTCAACAGCAAAATGGACGATGAAAATTTATTAGAATGTGTGCGCAAGTACCCTGTGATTTACGATATGAGCTATCCTAAGTATTTAGATAACAAATACAAAAATATTATTTGGAAAACCATTTCGTACGAAATAAAACAATCTGGTAAGTTGTAACTTTTGTTTCAATTTACATTTATAATAGTTATCCAAGTGTCACGAATTACTTTACGATAACATGTAAGTACATGTGAGTGGGATTATCAGTTTTTAGTAGGTATTTTAGAAATGTTAGGGAAATTATAAGAAGTATATTATAGTGTAAGTATGTATTTATTCTTGATACTCTTGTCCTATAAAATTACGTCCCGCTGTTGACGCTAAATATTCTTTAAACGTTTCTCTTACCGCAAATGCATCATTAGCCGGTCTTCCTGGTTGAACGCTTCAACGAAATGGATTTAATAAATGTGGTTGCGCATTTTGTGCACTATGATTGATAAGCCCTGTGTAATCCTTTTGTTCGCATAAAAAATTATGCACTGCGCATGTAGATAGAATAATGTAATCAACATTTTCTGGAGCAAGTTTCATTCATCTTTGAAATATTCTAAATATTTGTGTCAAAATACCAAACGCATTTTCGACTAGTCGCCGGGCCAAAAACAGTCTATGATTGAAATTCGTTTTATTAGCGTCACCTGTTGCTTGGTGTCCTGGATACGGTCGCATTAGGTATGTTTTCAAAGGAAACGCTTCATCATCAACTATTACATATGGTGCAAACGTAGAGGAACTGGGTAAATTTTTACCAATAGGTTAATGAAGCGTCCCATTTTCTAAACGTTTTCCAAGATTACATTGTGCAAAAATGCCCCCATCACTTATTCGTCCGTAAGCGCCAACATCAACTGCAATAAATTTGTAGCATGCGTCCACTAACGCCAATAAAACAATTGAGAATGTGTGTTTATTATTAAAATATATGGAACCACTATTGGCTGGGGCTTCAATAACAAAATGTTTTCCATCCAATGCGCCTATACAATTTGGAAAACCTCTAAGGTTTTCAAAATCTTCGGCAATTTTACGCCACATTTCTTCTGTTGGTTCTGGTATAACGTCTTTCTTAAATCTTTTAACGATAGATCGACATGTGCTATGTACAATTTCGGTCACAGTTGAATGCCCCAATCGAAAACTGTACGAAATAGTTTTAAACGAATCCCCAGTAGCCAGGAACCTGAAAAAATAATATTGGTATAATTTCGCGGTATCTGTGTACTACAGTGAGCTATTACGTATTAACAGTACCATTTATACAGGTTGTAAAGAAAATTACTTAACTTGTTCATTCTATACTATATTTTTGCAGATGATGTATGTAAAAAAAGGTGGGCAAACATACGGGACCAGTTCAAAAAACATAGAAACAAGCGTAAAACCAAGAGTGGACAGAGCGCTGTGGCTATAAAAAAATATAAATATGAAGAGAGCTTGAATTTTTACTGCCTCATATACAGGATCGAAATACAATAACAAGTATCGAGTATGAGAATGAAGAGACGCAAAACGAAACGGTTACTTCGCCAGTTACTACGCCCAATGAAACAATTAACATCGATGAACAGCAGCAGCAACAGGAAGATCGCTCACCAGCTATTAGTGAACCAAATTTTACGCCACCTGCTGATCGAAATCCATATCCCCCGTCAACTGCACAATTTACTCGTTCCGGCAACCGCAATCGCAATGCAACCGTTGCAACTGCACACAATCGCCGTCGTATAGTGCCACAATCCCAGTCCTCTGCGTCAAGCACATTAATGGAATAAATTCTAAAAAATAAAGAAAAGTCCAACACACAAGACATTCATCCTATTGATGCTTTCTTCAACGGTTTGGCAGCCACCATAAAATCTTTTTCCCCTTACTATCAGCATCTTGCAAAAGGAAGAATATTTGCAGTAGTACAAGATTTGGAGTGGGAGCAATTGTCATCAGAGCCTTCTTCTTACACATCTCCAATGAGTGGAACAACGTCGGCGTCGTCTACTAATTCAAGGTCGGTGCATGCACCGGTTCCAATGACTACACCAACGCCAACACCGGAATCAACGCCTACGGAACCTACGCCTTCGGAACCTTCGCCTTCGGAACTTACGCCTTTGGAATCTAATGATTTGTCTACTTTATTTTCAGAGTTCAAGGCAGACTAATGAAATGAATAAATACTATGCGAATTATTTAAATTTTTACTTTTTTTCATTCAAATGCAATTTTGATTATTGAAAAATTGTAAATGAAGTATTTAGAAAAAATCGACCCATCTTACAACCAGTTCCGATAGATGGTTGTGAGACGGGTCAATTTTTAAATACTACATTTTTAAATACTATGTGATTTAGTGCATATCAATTTATTATTTACCTGATGCAGACTGCTAATCGTTCGATGGGAGATATAGGCTTTTGAAATCTTGTAATTTTTTTTGGTTAGGTCTGGTTTTACTTTTTCAAGTAAAAAAAGTAAAGCATTCTTTAGACATTCTAAAATAACCATAAAACTTGCTCTCATCATCTATTAATTCTTTGTAAAGTAAAGCAAATTCTCCTTCTGCTTCTCGCTTTCTCCAGGTTGGATGTACACCCCATCTTCTTTTAGTAGTTTCGCTTCGTTTTTCCAATACTTCATCATCGATGGCAATTGCAATACCTGCCAATTCAAATTGTGAAAATTGCATATTTACGTAAGCGTGAAGTCTATCGACAGATGCAATTACTAGCTGACAAAAACCACATAACACAGAGTCGTGCATAAGCCACGGTCGTGCAAACAGCCCGGTGTAACATGAATGACTGGCCCGGCCAGCGCACGGTGGACGTGTCCCGGCCGGGCACGGCCCGGTGGCGACACGTTGTAGCGTGAATCATCCTTAATATTAACAAAATTTGTCCGTTGTGTTTACCTACACAATGTCTACTCGGCGGTAATTGGCAGATGCGTAGTCACCCTTGAAAACTAAGATGGAATGACTTGATAATGTTATTAGGGAAAACGGTCTCGGGTTCTTAAAAGCCCTTCAGCTCGCGGTTCATTTTCATAGATTTTCCCTGCTTTGTCCAATTTTCGAAACCAACGACGGTGTTTTTTTATAGAATAAGAGTGACAAACGTGCACACAGTCCATCCGATGGTAAGTGAATACAGTGGCACATAAACATCTACATCAATCCTAGTTCAAGAATTAAAATACAATGCGTTGGCACCCCTGAAGACTAAGATGGATTGCTTTGTTATCAGCGCAAGGGTCTCCAGTTGTTTACACTCCCCATACGAAACACAGCAGCGAGGTTCTTCCACGTAAATGGCAAGTGTCAAAAACGTATTGTTAAGCTCAGCGAGTGCACTTTTCCAGCATCGGCTACAGTTAGTAGTAGTTTTTACTTATTGTTAAGAAGGGGCTGCCCTCCATCTTATGGTTCGTTTCACTCTGTCGCCTCTTACGTCACGGGTGTGGGGCAGTGAATATTCCCACACCGCCACTACACGGCCTATCGCCTATAACTTTTTTATTGTTCCACGTTGATGATCCTTAATGCCCCGTGCAATAAAACATTATGATCGCTAAGTTAAAGAGCCATTACTTCTATTTTTACTCGTTAACAATGTTTCCATACCCGTCCCGTTGGTCACTGGAACATAATCCGCCTCACATTACGACGGAAAGGGACTGGTTTATTGCACGATTAAAGTATGTCAGTTGCCGTTGAAATTGCGGAATACTTTGTGATATTTAGGAATGTGTGGAGTAGAGACCGCGGTTTAACAATTCTACAAATCGTTTCTCGAATTACCCAACGTTTAGTGGATTTAGGCTCTTCAAATTGATACGGTTACGACATTTATATTAAATGAAGAGGTGAGTTCACTAAGACGAACTTAAAATTAACTGTTTGCTATGTAGACTAATATTAACCATTTTACTGTCCCATGAGTCATCTCGTCTATGAGCAATTCAATTGTTTAAATACTACTAAATAAAAACCTTCACTTAAGACGAGGTCATTGAGTATTGAACTATTTTATGTTTGCATACCGTTTTTTCGTATTTGAAAAAAAGAAAGAAAGAAACATTTATTGCAACACGCCACAAACATCATTAGGTACTGAAATGTTTTGTAGACACAATAATTATAAAGGGTAGATATTAAAAATAAAAATTAATAGTAATAAATAAAACAACAATTTGACGGATATAACAATTTAAAAGTAGGTATGTATACTTATAGATTGTAGTGAAAAGAAATAAAAAATACGTTCGAAATGTTGTATGCGTGCACGTCGGCGCCTCAACACGTTGGCCAACACAGTGGTGAATGTAGTGGCCAATAGCATTGGCCAACGTTATTGGACATTAACGCATTGGACATGGTGTTTGGGCTTCATTGGTATGTATTGGAAGGATGGCCCGCAAGTTGGCGCGAGATCCGTGTGGTGTCGGTATTTTTACAAAATATCAAAGGATTGTTGGCAGAGTTTGGTCGCCGCGTCCACACTTTGGCCGCGAGTTTAGTTTGCTACAAGCTCCCAGAGTGATTACACGCATCTGATTAAAATTTTATATTCACGCTTTGTAGGGTGGATGACCCAATTACCAGCCTTTTAGTGGCAATTTCAACTTTAAACATTCCTACTACTTTAATTAGCGTGATTTAATTATTTTTAAACATTTGTTTTAATCGATAAGCTATTTATAAAAAAAAAATAATAAACATTTATTTACAATCAGATTATTACGAGAACAATTTTAAAATTAAAAAAAATGAAGCACGTCGTTTATACTTCGTATATACGTCGTATATATATCGCACGTCGTATATAGTTGTAGCACGAATGGGTCGGTTCGACCGGGGAAGGACCACGCTCTCACAGAATATCAATGGAAAATAGTAGCTTAATGATGTTGTGTTTCGTATAGTGAGTGTAGAGAACCAGAGACACTTTTTAAAGGAAACGAGGCATTTCATCTTAGTCCTTACGGGTGACAACGCATCTGCATTTTGATTCGCAATCGAGGATAGATGTAGATGTCTATGGGCCACAGCAACCACTTACCATCAGGTGGACTGTGTGCTCATTTGACGCCCTATTCTATAAAAAAAATGAAATGGCATTCGAAGAAGACCATCAACGTAAAACCATTATATCATAATCTGTTTGTAAAGAACCTTCATTAGGTACGCGTGAGAATGTGCGGAGATTATTTTATATCATAAACACAATCTAGATAAAACCCCGCTGCAATCACTGATGTAATCAGTCACCTGTCCCGTAAGGGGTCTAATACGAGGCGCGGCAGAAAAATGAATCATAAAGTTATATAACGTAAAAGCGGCCAATTTATTGGCTCATTTCGTTCCCTATCTTTCAGATTTGATACATTGTTTCGAAGTACGTAAAATAATGACCGCATTTTAAACAATTTTATAAATTAATAAGTTTACAAGTGGACTGTGCATTCACTGTGGATAAAGCTTGGTTATATCCAAAATTGTACAACGAATTACGTTCAACAAGAACATTGAGTGCAAGCATAGTGAATGTTTAATCTGCGACACGTAAAACTGAACGATTATATATATTTAGTACAGTGTTAGATTATAGTATAGTTTTACCACAATGTTTAGGTGTCGAGGGATTGGTAGCTAAAATCTCTATAGAGTATAGACTAATAAATGGATAGAGAAAACAACGAAAGGTTCTTTAATATTATTAATTAAATTTAAGTAATAATGACTAAATTTTGTTAACTTAATTAAATATTTATACCTTTTTATTTTTTGTTTCCGTATTTAACAAAAAAAAATACATATTGTACGAGTACATAGTTCATATAACTACAGTACAACAAAAATTTATACTAATAAGAATTTTCTGCACACTGAAGTTCGCATCTTTCGTTCGTTAACATCTTAATATTTCAATAAAAAATATTTAAAAAAACTATACCATTTTATCAAAAAAACAATTAGATACATTTGAGCGATCTCGTGTAATAACAAATTGATAACTGTGTTATCAAAAATCGGTTTATTATTTCTTGATATATATACGAATATAATTTAACATCACAGATAACATAACAGCTTAAATCAAATAACGGTAAACTACTCAATACTTGCATCTACGAGATTAGCTTAAAGGCAGGGTGAGGACCACGAACTCAGATCGTGAGCTCGGATCCACCATTCGACTACTGCCTAAAACATTTTTAGGCAGTAGTCGAATGGTGGATCCGTATAGGGTGACAACGATCTGTAACCTGATAGTAACTAGATGCTGTGCGTCAATGACATCTACCTTCTGTGTACTAAATATCGGGAATTTGTCAATAAAACAAAAAATACAATTTATCTAAACTTATTTTATCGCCTTCAAAGTAGGCCCCATCGCTTGCAATACAACATCTCCAACGCTTCACCCAGTCTTCCATACATTTTTCATAGGCTATTTGCGGTATGGCCTTTAGCTCATTCAGCGAATTTTTTGTTATGGCTTCTATCGACACAAAACGTTTTCCTCGAAGTGGTAATTTTAACTTGGGAAATAAAAAAAAGTCAGACGGAGCCATATCAGGTGAATACGGTGCTTGGTCGAGAACTTTTATTGAATTTTTCGCTAAAAACTCTTTCACTATAATGGCTGTGTGTGATTGTGCATTATCATGGTGTAGCATCCATGAGTTGTGTTGCCACAAATCTGGACGTTTTCGGCGGATACTCTCACGCAAACACTTCATGACGCCTAAATAATATTCTTTATTCACTGTTTCTCCCTTTGGAAGGAATTCGGAGTGAACCACACCACGGTAGTCAAAAAAACTGTCAGCATCACCTTGATTTTGGAGCGACTTTGCCGCGGTTTTTTGGGTTTCGGCTCGTTTTCGAGACGCCATTCTGAAGAATGTTGGCTTGTTTGCATGTCGTACTCATAAACCCATGTCTTATCGCCATTTATTATACGTTTCATAAAGGTCGGATCCGTAGAAGCTCGGGAAACCATGTCTTCAGCGGCATGCTTTCGCTGCGCTCTTTGAACAAAATTGAGCTCTTTTGGAACTAGTCGAGCGGCGACGCGTTTCATGCCTAAAATGTCGATGAGAATGTTGTGGACGGACTTAAAAGATATGTTCACCTCACTAGCCAACTCTCTCAGTCTCATACGTCGATTCTCGAGCACTAGCTTCTTGATTTTGTCGATGTTTTCTTTGGTCGTAGCGGTTGAAGGTCTACCAGAACGAGACAAATCTACTACTACTTCTCGGCCTTCTTTAAAAGCCTTATACTTTTTATTTTTTTATTTTTATTTTATTTTTATTTTATTAGGAAACTCAACAGCATATTTTTAACAATCATACTTAAAATACATATTAACACACTTAGCCAATAACAGAGTTTCACAACATGCTGAATAACACTTACAAAGCAGAGAGGTAAAATTGTAACTTAATACATATTATCCAAATACATAATATTTTACACACGATTGCAGTACATGGCTCTATATTATGTGATTTGTATACATTTATGTTTAGATTTAAATTTAAATTTAAGTTTAAGTTGACAGCTTTTTATAAAATTAATAAAACAACAAAAATAAAATGATATTCACTGAGTAAAATAGAATAAATAATATAAATACATAAAATAAATATGTTGCATGTTATTTTGTATGCTTTATAGTTCTATTATAATTAATATAACGACATGATTTCCAAATATACCATTCATAAGCCCTTGTTTTAGATATACACAATTCGCCGTAGTTATTTCGCAACATTTTTAGTGATTCACCACATGAAATATCATTCGAAACACAAAATTTAAGGCACACTCTTTGTTCAACAATATTTTCCATTGTAAAAATCGCCGAGAACTCAAAACTATGACCAACAAAAAGTGTAGTTTAAAACAAATTAAATGACAGATCCCGCTCAAACTTTGCGCGCTAAATCAGTACAGTGCTACCAACATGCAGTAAAAAAATTAGAACGACATCTTTTACGCGGGTCTTTTTATTGACATATTCCCGATACTTTTTACACAGATTAGTACATCTATCCTCGATTAAGAATGAAAATGCAGAAACGAGGGCGACACTGAAAGTTTTTAGAACTGGCCACTTGTTAACGATATAATTAAAAATATCAAGTCAAATTTTGAAAATGGAACTTTTTGCCAATAAGTTACACACTAAGTTACACACTAACAGTCTTATTCATAAAAAGTTATAATAGGTTTATTAGCTAGTTATAAGGAGGTACCCGTAAAACATTATTCATAAACCTTTAATAACTCTAAAACGCATTATAAGTGTTCTATAACGGCTTCTTAAGTTATAGAAGGGTCCACCCTACTATAAACCTGTAATAAAGAAAAATATGGCCGACTTGCGTGCGAGCAACGAACAGCTGTTTGTTTAAGTCGTTTAAGTTATTGTTGGGGAAATTGTTTTTTGTGGATTTTGATTACTAAAAAGTGTCGATATGCAAGCTCTGCAAGCTTTAGAAGCTATGGAGCAACTAGTAAATGCTCCGCATCGTCATCGTAAGGTTTACCGGAAGAGATATGATCCGTTTTCTTTGCCCGATGTAGAGTTCAAAAAGCGATACCGCTTCAATGAACATACGGCATCTTTTATAATTGATCTCGTAAGGCAGGATTTACAACTGGACCCAAGGGGTTGTGGTACATCACCAGAATTGCAGGTGTTAACTGCCTCGTAGTATAAGTCTCAACTCGTAGTATACAAGTAATAATACCTTAAATGAGTGTATAAACGGTTTTGTACCTATCCGTTTTAGGTTCAAGATGATGGGGGAGACCTTCATGGGTTGACACAACCAACTGTGAGTCGCATTTGTGCCAGAGTAACTCGCGCGATTGCTCGTCACTCTGAGACGTACATAAAAATGCCACAGTCTCTGGCAGAAAAGCAAAGGGTTGTAAGGGAATTCTTAGAGATAAGAAATTTCTCTTCTGTGTTGGGTTGCATTGATTGTACTCACATAAAATTAAAGAAATCTGGTGGTGATGCAGCTCAGTATTATATAAACCGAAAAGGATTTTATTCATGGAATGTACAAGTAAGTTCAGCATAATACAATGCAGTTCTTTGCCAGGTGGTATATTACTTATATACATATATATGTGTACATATAAATGTATTTATTTTACCTACATACATAACTGTGCTCACATATTTTTTTAAATTTTTAATGCAGGTGGTTTGCGATGCTAAGCTGTATATCAGAGACATCGTTGCCAGATGGCGAGGCAGTACCCATGATTCCCGTATCTTTAACGAATCGACTATTAAAGAGCGCTTTGAAAAAAGAGAGTTTAGAGGGAGACTCTTAGGAGATTCAGGCTACCGATTAGAGCTATATTTATTCACACCTATACTAAGACCACAAAATGAGCGTGAAGAAAAATATAATCGAGCACAAATTGCCACTCGCAACTGTGTTGAACGCTGCTTTGTAGTGTGGAAGCAGCGGTTTCAAAGTCTGTTGTATGGCATGACAGTACACATGAAAAATGTGAAACCTACAATTGTGGCTCTTGCAGTGTTGCACAATATTGCAATAGGACAACAGGATTCGGTACCAGGTAATTTGCACACAAATAATTTTAGTCATTCATGAATATAATATTTCTTTACATAATAATAATAATAATATAATTTTCATATCATGATGAACTCAATACAATGGAAGATGATGAACTTCTACCTCAAATTGGTGAGGCCAGAGGAAGAGACTCCAATAATGCTCTTCTACGAGCATTTATCGATAGGCATTTTAGCTAATAATTAAGCTCCACATTTTAATTTTAAATGATTTATTTTCAAGAACTAGAAGTTTTTTTATAATATTCAATTTTTAATTTAATTAAGGTCTCATCGAGGTCCAAGTTTCGGGCTTTCCTTTCTTCATTTGCCATTTGGGCTTGATGAACCTCTTTCCTGCACTCGATTTCAGTATTGGCTATAGTTTCTGCATGATCTGCGGTCTGAAATACAAATAGTTATGTTTGAGTATTTAAAAAAATCAACCCCAAAGTTATAAATAAACTTCAAATAGTTCAAAATCTATTCTGTCGTAGGGCCACTAACTCGCCCTATTATGTCCGTAATGCCAACCTACACCGAGACTTAGAGCTCCCAACAATCCAGCAGTTCCTTAAATCACTCTCTGAGAGATTTTTCAAAGCCTCAGAGTCCTCAGAGTCAAAAAAACAATTTCATAAATTAACATAATCCCTATTAGAGTAGACGTCATTATATTCACCTTTTTCTCAGTTTTATTCTTTCTTTCAGGTTTCTTAGATGGTGTATAGAGTGGTTTTGGTGCTGAGCCAGTAGATACAACCTGCAGCAAAGGAAACCGTTAAAAGAAACATGTTTTCATTAACGTAATCTTAAATATACTTTGACATAAAATGTTTCATCAAATAAAATTTAAGTTTAAATAGACCATTGTTTATTCAACTATTATTTTTATCCCTAAACTTTACAATCCAGAATTACAAATCAAGTTATGGGTTCGATTCCCACTTTGGCACATGTTTAGTTGGTACTTGGTTTATGACATTTCACATATTTACCTCTCGTGTAGTTTGGATCTCCTCAAGTATTTCTACTGTGACATCCTTTACTGCACTCCTGTTGTATCCTACAACAGTGAAATATAAAAATAAAATAGGTATGAAAAATAAGAAAATTGCGAGCTATCTCAATGCTTTATGGATGCTCACATTATCTGAAGACTTGTTTTCAACATTGACAAGTTTATTTATCCCATCCACTTTGATTTCATTTTGCGATGGCTCTCCAATCTACAAACAATGCAATAAATAATTAAAATAATAATGTACTTAAGCATGAATAAACTTTAGTAGGTATGCTATTTAGGTAGAAAAGGATCAAATATATTTATTACGCAACATTAAAGTTTGTACTGGGTCTAGACGTATCTAGATGTATGTAATACCTGATTTATTTCATCAGAATCAAATTCATTGGTGTCAATGACAAATTCGTTAGGGAGCCATGAACAAATGTCGTCTGCATTTTTAGGGTTCGTACTTGGATGTGGACCACCACCAGTCTGCCGAAGATTCTTTCGTTCGATGGACTTAATTTTCTTTTTTGTCATTTAAATGATGCTCCATCGGGATTTTATTTGGGGAAGAGTGCGAGTGCCACCTTTACACATACTGTTGAAACTGGAAAAAAGTATAATCACAATTTATACAAATATTTGACATTTTAATATTCAAAATGGGTCAATCACAATGCAAGCGATCTTGAGGACTTTTTTGCGCTTTCTCATAGTAGATCAACCCGTCCAATCCTATGTTCTATGAACTATGTGGACTGCCCACTGTTATGACTTTAAAAGCTTATATGCATTAGACCAGCAAGAGACGAAGTGACATGATTCTGTTGCATAAAATGTAACTGACCGTACAAAGAATATCATTGCGTTGAAGACTCATCTTCAAACACTTCACAAATTGATAGACAAAAATAGGTACCTGCATAATAAATCTGCCCATGCTGCTAGCTTTTTTGAGTTTGTATTTGTATCAGTATTTTTATTTTCAATTACTGATACACGCTCCCTTACCAAATCCATCAATAAATGCTATGGAAAGAAAAAGGATGGTATTATAACAATACAGTTAAGTAACATTTGTGCACTAAGCACCTTCGACAAAATTACTTTAGTCACATACTAACCTTATCTTCCTCCAGCCAATTTTCACTTCTTTGCCGCTTTTTACATGTTATGTTTTCCATTATTTTTATTGAATTATATATGAATATAAAACAAATCAATTTCTTGAATTGATTTAATGAAAACACCACGCTTGTTTTGCTGTCAAACTTTTTTTTTACCGTGGCTTGTCTATGGATTCATCAGAATGACAACATAATAAAACTAAAGTATTCCATAAATATGATTTAACTATGACAGGTTTGTTGAACGTTTATGAATAGAGAATTTTATAATAGGTTTAATAGTACTATTGAGCATTTTAACTAATTACTGTTATAACGCCATTTTAGTGGATTTTTATGAATAAGACTGTAATAAGTGTACTACCCGTGCGGTTAAAGGATGGAATTGAAAATGGCGTCGCCTCTATTTACCTCTCACTCACACACTGTCGCTATCTATACTCACACTGTCGCTATCTATACTCACACCCGCCAGTAAAGACTGCAAAAAATACGTTGCGATATGCGTTTTTCGTACGTTCTATAACTTCAGTCCAACATTTGTTATTGGAATTAAGGGAAAATATAATCTCAAACGGCTTAGCAAGATCCTTCGTTATGCCGAAAATATTGCAGCATTAATTTTGAAATAAATATACGGTAAAGTTGAGGATTAATGTTAAGAATTATGTTAGACGAAAACACGATTTCGTAAAATTTTCTCGATAGAAAAAAAATCCAAAGTTACCTCCAAAATAAGCAATAAACCGCTGTTATTTATAAAATACTTTAAATAAGATCATGAAACTTTGCATACTAACTGACCTAACTATAAAGCAGTGCTTATGTTATCTACTTTTTTTAAAATACCGTTATTTTCACTGTAAAAAGAAATTACCTAAACTATCGGCCTCTTGAAGCGTGATTCCTGCCGCACGGTCACTTCGCTTCGGCCTTTGAAGGGGGAGGTTGTGTCGCTTACGATCAGAATACGCATTACGCAACAGGACGACGTAAAATTAAAATGGGAAATAACCGTAATAAAAACAAGAAGCGACTAGGTTGGCGTTAAGAAACAGGCGTAAATATGATAAACCTAATGAAATAAGTGTGTAACGACCTTTCTACTTACAGTATTAGTGATTACAAACATGTCGGTACATAGCATACGACGCGCGGGCAAGTGGGGACGAAATTAGAATTTGAGCTCACTTACTATATCCCCTTGATAATACCAAAATGCCAAAAATCACAAAAAAATTGGACTGATCCAATTATGCTTATTTGTAAGCTACGACGCCTTCTGAGTTTTCTTCGTAATTTAATGATATTAAAATTTATTTTTGCCATTGAAAAATAACGAACCATTTATAAAATTTTCGTTTGCCCGTTTGTCCGAGCTTATCTTCGGAATGGCTGAACCGATTGCAATAAAAATTCATGAACAAATAGTGTCATACAAGGAGTGATCTAGACTAAATTTTATCTGAAATCTGAATTTTAATAAAATAGAAATATTGAAAAGATAAAATAAATGGATTTTAATGATTATCTTAAGCCTAAATAACGCTATATTATTAGACACCACCCAGGTAAAGCCAGACGGGGTCGCTAGTTATAAATTTTATTTTAAATTAATGTACCTACTTGCGTGCACAGTTTTTTTTTTCAAATATTTTCTCATTAATTGAAAATTTCCGATTAACTGAATAATATAACGTTATACCGTTATTAGTGGGTTTCCGCTATTGGTACTGTACATGTTGACGGTATGGGTTCTATCAGCCGCCATATTTAATTCCATTCTTTATCCGTACGGACTATATGTATTTTAATAATTTGTCATTTTTTCGTCAGCATGAATTTAACGCGAGAAAATTTTCGTACAATGATTTTTTATGACTTTAGATGTCATTTAAGGTAGAATACAAAGAGAACTGGAGAAATTTCATCTATTTCTGTTCACTAGAACTTTGACCTGAAGTAATTCTAACCCACATTTTTCTGGGTTTGTTCGGTTCCATTACAAGGTGCCCGCCTTCTTAAAATTTTAAAATAAGTCAATATACTAATAAAATATGTTAAGAAATGATATCTAAAAATTATTGCTCTACCCAAAACTCTGTGAATATATATTTAGGAAAAATTATTTTTACTTAAAAATATTTGAATTGTTATTCCAATAGTGCCGGCCTTTTTCATTTCCGACCTTTCACGATACAATTTTTTTTTATTAACATAATTAGTTTTGATTACAAATACCTAGTAATAATAATTCACATTGCCAGATAAAAGTTTGCCTTCATAAATTACCAGGCGCTTCGATGTGTGGCGTAAGGTGACAATAGTCAGTTAATTTAGCGGTTTTCACAGGTTTAACTGACTATATATGTGAATATGGGTAGGAAAAAAATATTACCTTAGTGGTAAAACAAAGAGAGTTTATCGTAAGAACGCCTTTCGAATGTGGTAAGTTCCATTTTGAGGTAATATTTTTTGTAAGGTATTTTTTGTTGGAGGCTGCCTAATAGGCTGCATTTTTAGTAATTTACAATAGCCAAACCGATAATTTATACGTTTTAGGCAAGTGGGAAACTCCAAAAATGTAAATATCACGACCAAGTCGGAAAATAATGTACGGAATAGTAATATCATAGTCAATGTATTTTATGAAAGTAGGGATTAAGTACATAATTAAGAAAAACTGACATACTACGGGTGTGAAGTGATTGGCCGGTCGAAGAAGTCTTGTTAAAATTAACACACACAGTACCTACCCCTACTATAGGGCAAACAGGGACTTATTAGTTTTTTTCTTTATTATTTATGCGATTTGCATTACGTAAGTTTGCATCTTGTACGACTCACAAGAACAAACATTTTCAGTTACTTGAAGTTTTTTACGTACGATGCACCAGAAAAAAAATCGCTGTCAATACATAAATTTTTCTTTAGAGAATAATTTTACTTTATAGAAGTTATAGTCTATACTAATATTATAAAGAGGAAATATTATTAATCTTGCTTGTAACGAATAAAGTACAGAATTTATAATCTATAGAAACTAATATTACAAATAAAAAGATTTTATTAAGAAGTAGGTAAGAAATTTTCTCTCTGTTATTCATTAGTCTGCATACTAAGCTAGCACACTTACGGCTCATGCACGTGAAGTTCGATAGACGGCGCGCGGTTCGCCGCGAAACAAGCAAGATCAATCGCTTCGTATTCGGCCTTAAGTCTACAAGAAAATTATGATAGACTTCGATTTGCCTTTCACAACGAAGACCTATCTCGTGCCACCATTTACAACTGGTTTAATGAGGTTGAACGTGGTCGCACTAATCTCACCGATGATCTGCGTGAGGGACGGCCTTCTACAGCGACCACTGAAGAAAACATCTGTGTTGTGCGGCGTATGATAGAGACGGACAAAAGAGTGACTTTTTAGCAGATTTGGACAAGCTTAGGCATCGGTATGAGTCAAGTGCACAAAATCCTCCATGAATATTTAGCAGTCAGGAAGCTTAGTGCCCGGTGGATACCTCATAATTTGTTGATTGGTGTCGTGAAATGGTTCAAAGATTTAACGGAGGTGAATAAAATACTGTGTTCGACATACTTATGGGTGACGAAATTTGAATTTATTGTTATGATTCTGAAACTAAGGGACAGTCTGCTGTCTAGGTGTTTCCTTCCGAGGAGTTGCCAAAGTAAAGAGAGGTCGAAGCGTAGGAAAAAAGATGGTGGCTTCGTTCTTTGGAAGGACAGGTCACTATGCAACGATTGTTTCAGAGGATCAAAAAACAGTTACTGTAGAGTGTTACACTAACAATTGTTTGCCACTTGTCTTGGAAAAAGTTCGGGAGAAATGATCTCGCAGTAGGATTCTCCTTCACCACGACAACGCCACGTTGTACACCGCCAACGTCAGATGTGGAATTACTGGGTCATCTGCCCTAAACCCCCAACCTCGCACCTTGCGATTTTTATTCAATTCCGAAAATAAAAGAAAAACTTCAAAGAAAACGTTTTATGGACGCCGACGAAACAGTGACTCCGTTTCAAAATGCCGTCGAAGAGACCCCTAAGGACGAGTGGGAAAGTGCTTTTCTCAGTGGTTCCATCGGATACAACGATGTATTGATGTAAATGGACACTATTTTAAAAACGTATAACAGAATTAATAACTTGCTAGTTCGTTCAGTTTTTTGATTTTCAGTGTCACCTTAGTGCGATATCACCCCTGAGTACTAAGATTGAATGCCGTATCGTATCGTGTTTACCGTATCCGGTAAAATATTACAGAATATCAGCGAAAATAGTAGCTTAATGCTGCTGTGTTTCATATGGTGAGTGTGGAGAACCGGAGACCGTTTTTACTGGAAATGAGACATTCCATCTTAGTCCTCACGGGTGACAACGTATCTGTATTTTGATTCGTAATCGAGGATAGATGTAGCTGTCTATGGGCCACAGCAACCACGTACCATCAAGTAGACTGTGTGCCCGTTTGTCACCTCATCCTGTAAAAAAATGGGTCTCCGTTTCTATACACTCACCATACAAAAAAACAGCATAGAGCTGCTCAATTTACGCTGGTATTATGTAGAGCGTGGTCCTTCCGCGGTCGAGCTGACCCATTCGTGCTAAACCCATTATATAGTTGCAGCATTGCTCTTTCATAGCTAAAAAAAAATTGGATACCTATTTAATTTAAACAGAAAACTAATTTCGTTATGTTGTTCGCATCGTATATCGTTCTTTCGTATACCTTTACTATCGTTATACAAAATACACAGGAAGCTTGTCATAGCAGTCCTTCATTGTTACCGAGCTTGCTGTCGTTAAAACATCATCGTCATTATCCGAATTACAGCCCATCACAATTCCACCGCTGAACATAGACGCCCTAAGAAATGCCATAAAGCACGGTCCTGAGCTACATGTATCCATCGACGTCCTGCATCTATTTCTAGGTCGTGCATTACTAGATCGTCACTCCATAAGGTCTTTTTAGTCAAGTTGATACAAAAATATATATAGTTGCTTATTTATGTAAGTGTTTAAGACGTTATACAGCGTATGTTCTTCTTTGGGAAATATATTTCTGTAGCCTACAAATCTACTTTTTAACCTTTAGAGAGACTTTAATCTAAGAATATCTATTTTGTTTCATTTTGTTATTGTAAACAAGTTAATAATATTCCCACATCAAATAAGCGCGAATTCGATTCTGACTTTGAATATGTAGTTTGTATGGTTTACAAATAATTAATTAGCGGTTGGCAACGCTCATTAAAAAAAAATCTAAAAATTCTACGTAAAATTATAAAACAAACTCTCACACAGTGCAGATAATAGATGGGTTAAGTGCATAAGGTTAAATAGGACATTTAATTTAAATTTAAAATGTAAACATGAAAAACCGTGACTTTACTATAAAATAAAGAAATATTTACGCTTTCAGCGAGTAGCGTAGAAAACGATTCAATTGCTACGTGACGTGTGTGAACGCATAAACAACCAGCAGCACTTTAGAGCCGCAGTCGGAGCAATCCGCGCGAGGATTTACAGTTGAATTTGATGCGATTGTTTTCAATTCCGACTGAGTGCTTTACTTTAACACTACATCTTCGATACAGTATAAAAGCTCGCATTGTAATGCCAATTTCAACAAGTGAATTATAAAGTTAAATGGAGGAGCCTTTGTGATGGCTGACCGCAAAGAACTCAGCGCTTCACAACAATCACTTTATGATGGCTCGTTTGGAGATAAACACTGTCGTATTATCGACGGTAGTGTGTATTTCCTAGCGTAGTTGTGTGGGCAGTAGTGGTGCTGAGATTAGTGGTGACAGGGAAAACACACGCAATTGGGGGATGACTCTTCAAACTAGGTAAGACACGTTATTTTATTTTATGACGCAGATCTTAGCTGAATAATTTTTAACAACTGTAATATTGTTACGAGCTTGAGGTTCGTGACAATAAAAATTGCCGATAGAATTACCTAAATTAACACTTTAATTTACTTTACACAAATTAAAGTTAAAAACACTAATAATTAAACACACTAATTCACTTAATTCCGCTCCGAAGCTTCGCTTGTGTCGCCGAGTTCAACTCTGCTTCGATCGCATCTTGCGGCGCCTATTTATTTAAATTAGCAAAGAAGCGTCCCGAATATTCAAGTAAATGCGCGCAAAGGGACGAGTTTGCGAGTATAGATTTTCTAGAAACTTAGTTCTTCGGATGGCGCTGTCGGTTGAAAGATTTGTGATGTCATAAACTGCAACGCTCCCCTCGCTCTCGTTCCTGACACTAGATGGCGCTAGTTGACTTATTCACACAACACTGCCCCCTCCTAAGACATGCTCGTCCCGAGCATTATCGGTCCCATAATAACGCGCCAAGCGATCCACATGGACGATCTTAGGAGTCCCTCTTACGCCTTTCTGTAACGGCTCCGCAATGTCAAGGGATGTCCTATCCCGTGGTGCACCAACATTGTACAATTTCGACGCTCCTCTACTCCGTGCCTGAGGTCCCCTCACAGCCGCACAACTTGTACATGTACGACACCAATCCTCGACATCGTCACGATAATGGACCCAGTAAAATTGTTCTCGGACCTTCAGTAGAGTTCGTTTACCTCCCAGATGGACTCTTGAACGACCATTATGGCACAGCTGTAGAACATTCGGCACTTTAGCTTTAGGGACAACCATTTGTAAACGACAGCTGTCTCCTCGACCATTGTCCCATTTACGGCACAGGACTCCATCCTGAAGCAGCAAGCTGTCCCATTGGGCCCAATAGCTTTTTGTGGTTGAACTCATCGCTGAGACGTCTCTCCACTTAGGCTTGGTAGCACGGGCCTTCATCCATCCCAGAATCGGCTTGATGCCCGGATCTTCCTGCTGTGCATGTCGTAGGCTGTCCTTCCACCCGTTGCTGAGGTAGTCTGTCCTGAGCATCCTCACGGATACCACTTCCTTACTCTCTTGCCTATCACAATGGTTGCAATCTTCAGGAAAAGGTCTTCTTGACAATGCATCTGCGTTGCCGTGAGATTTCCCGCTGCAGTGTCTGATAGGAAAGTCGTATTCCTGCTGCTGCTGGGCGGTGCTGTTAGCCGCACTTCCTTTCTGAGACCGTTCACCTTCCCTTCCTAGGGTGTGCTTAGGGCAGCTGGACCGAAGATGGCCCCTTACCCCACAGCCATAGCACCTAGGGCTGTATCTTTTATTGTGGTCGCGAACCGTAACTGCTGTAACCTCCCTAGCGTGAGGTGAACGATGATCCTGTCGCCGCCAGGCAGTGCTGTTAGCTGCACTACCCTCTCGAGATCGATCAACTCTCCTTTCCACGGTTCGCTTAGGGCAGCTGATTCGAAGATGGCTCTTTTCCCCACAGCCATAGCACCTAGGGCTGTATCCTTTGTTGCGGTCCCGAGCTGTAGCTGCTGCAACCTCCCTGACGCGATGGGAACGATGATCCTGCCGCACAGCTTCTACCTCCAGTGCATGGGCCAAGGCGTCCTTAAGCGTCTCGTGGTGCCCGAGCCTCACAGCAGCTCTGACTTCCAGGTCGCGGATGCCGTCGATGAATGTTTGCACCAGGTTCCCTCCAGTGAGCGCAGGTACAGACTGGTATGCTTTTCGAAACATCTTCTCCACCTCAAGGGCCCACTGCTGCAGGTTTTCGTTGATGCGCTGCACGCGATCTTTAAGCTGCGCACGAAAGACGTGTTCCAGGTGAGCGTCGCCATATCTCGCCTCCAATGCCTCAAGGAGTTGCTCATAAGTCACTTTCTTACCGAGAGCTTCCAACACGGTTAAGGCTTGGTCGCGCAGGCCTAAGGTGAGTGCAGTCATGGCCTGGCTTTTATTCCAGCCGTTTGCCTCCATGACGGCCTCGAACTGGATTTTGTAGGCCGACCAGGAAGAAGTCCCGTCGAACGGTGGTACCTTGAACCCACGTAGCGAAGGTGTAGTAGCTACTGCGGGGGCTGCAGTTCCATCCCCAAGTTTGAGGTCGTTCAGCGTTTTCTTCACGTCAGCCATCACGTTGTCAACCCGATGGTTCACATGGTTGATTCGGGTTTCATGTTCTTCGATTCGGGTTTCAGCTTCCGACAGACGGTTGTAGTGTTGAGCAACCCTATCCTTCACCTGCCTTATCTCTTTCCCAAAGGTAGCGTGAAGGTCCTTCATGAGGAGCATCTGCTCTTCCGACCGACGAGCCTGTTCCGCCTGCTGATCTTCCAACCGACGGGCCTGTTCCTCCTGTCGGCGGGCCTGTTCCTCCTGTCGGCGGGCCTGTTCCTCCTGTCCGCGCTTCAGCTGCTCTTCGAACCGACGAGCCTGTTCCTCCTGTCGGCGGGCCTGCTCCTGCAGCATCACCATCAGGGCGCCTAAATCAGGTGCTGCAGACGCAGGAGCTACTGACGGACCGGCCTCCGTTGCCGGCCGCTGGCCCTCCGACGTCTGCGGCGTTGCACCACCAAATCTTCGTTGGTCCGTCTCCTGCTGGCGTTGACTTCGGGTACGGACACCCTCCGTTTCCTCCTTAGGTAAAATCGGCATGATTTTATCCCACTTCTTACACCAATTGTTACGAGCTTGAGGTTCGTGACAATAAAAATGGCCGATAGAATTACCTAAATTAACACTTTAATTTACTTTACACAAATTAAAGTTAAAAACACTAGTAATTAAACACACTAATTCACTTAATTCCGCTCCGAAGCTTCGCTTGTGTCGCCGAGTTCAACTCTGCCTCGATCGCATCTTGCGGCGCCTATTTATTTAAATTAGCAAAGAAGCGTCCCGAATATTCAAGTAAATGCGCGCAAAGGGACGAGTTTGCGAGTATAGAATTTCTAGAAACTTAGTTCTTCGGATGGCGCTGTCGGTTGAGAGATCTGTGATGTCATTCGTTACACGCTCTACTCGCTCTCGTTCCTGACACTAGATGGCGCTAGTATATCGTCGACTGGAGCGCGTAACAATATAATGGATTTCCACAAGGTGATTCTATTAATTATTTTGTTTTAATTCCATCTGGTGTACCTCAGGACTTAATCTTAGGACCGTTACTCTACGTTTCGTATTTACTTGTACGATATTGATACTTGCTTACATTATGAAAAATACGTAATGTACGCGAATGACACAAAAATATATAAGTATAAGGATACCATACCACCAATCATGGTCACATTCATTCTTCAATCTGATCTTGATAGAATGAACTGATATAATGCTAAAAATCGTATATGTATGAGTATGTGTAATTATGTATCATTTACCCGTAATAAATATATCATATATTTTTGTTAAAAAATTAACCATACTGAAATAAATGATTCACATTCCATTGCAGATTTAGGAATTATTATGGATACAAATTTATTATATTTGAAACATATTAAGAGGCTTACAGAAATTTAGGTTTTGTTTTAAGAGTATGTAGCCTCTTTTCAAATACCACGTGTTTGAAGCTTTGAAGGTTCTGTATTATTAATACGTTAGGACAATTATTATTGAGTATTGCAATTTAATTTGGAAGCCATTATATTATAAAATATATTCGTGCCGCAGCGAAGAAATTGAATAAAATTTCTCATTTAAACTATAGGTATTATCGATTTACACAAAACTATGTCGATTCTTTTAAGCCATTTTACCTCTTAATGCTTGAAAAGCGTCAAATATTATATGACAAGACTTTCATGTACAGCCTTTGTAATGGGCACATCGACTATCCACGCTTAGTATCCAAAATGTTACACTGCTCTACACTGTTTTGGCAGCTGGTAAAAATTAACAACGACGAAGTAGAATACGTTAATAATATAGGTACTTACTTAGACAATAAAACGAAGTTGGCGATTTTCTTTTACAATAATGTGTATGTTGTGGATGTGGGAGAAATTTTTGTGATTTTAATTTGAGCTGTTCAAGGTTTTTTGAATAGAGGCCAAAAAGGCCGAAAATTCTTTATTTAAATAGGATATTATGAAATATTTTTGAACTTCGTTCATGGAGGTCGAGGTGCGCCTTGGGCTTAGAGGCCCCGCGACACTGTCCCGCCTAGCCCTAAGGTAGCTAAGCCACTGGATGTAAGGTAGGAAATATTCTCACACGAAATTGGCAACAGAGGGATACATCAGTAGTAGATGGGCAGCAACGTCTTCCTAATAACAAATATAAGATAAAAAACTGCGGTAGTGAATCTGCATGTCAAGAGTGGCAACTACGGCTAATACAGACAATCACATCAGACAATCTCTGGGGGGGGGGGGGGGGGGTATGCTCAGCAGTGGGCTGTATTTTATATGATCAATGTAGAAAACCGGAGATAATTTTCACTGAAAACGAGGCATTACATTTTAGTTCTTAGAAGTGACAACGCATCTGCATTTTGATTCTTAATTGAAAATAAATGTAGATGTCTATGAGCCAAAGCATCCATTTACCATCGGGTGGACTCTGTGTTTTTTTTCGTATTTCTCGTTGTTTAACAAATAATAACATCAGAATAATCTCATTTCGATACGTTAGTAGATTTGCAGATACCTACTTAGCGGTGAAGTGGGGAAGAAAGTAGAAGTGTGGCTGTAGAAGTAATCAAAATATTGAAATACTACTGGATTTTATAGACTGTAAACCATTATTAACCATAAAATTAATATTATATTCGTTGACGCCTCCTCTGTGTTTGTATACTATATAGTCATTAATTGACGCACCGAAACACACGAGTTTAAACATTCCGGGGGAAAAATAATATTTTTACTGGTATCACAACCTATATGATTTCCCTCTAGCAACACTATACACTTCATGTCATTGTGAATTTTTCGTGCCGAATCAGCGAGTCGCATCTTCAAATTAAAAAGTTTAAAATTGGTTTTTAAGTGAAAGTTCTTAATGTTATGGTCGTGCTTTAGTTTACGGTCGCACGCGGAGGGGGGTGGGGAGGTGGTTGGGGGGGTGGGGGGTAGTGGTGAACCCCCCCCCCCCCTAAAAGGGGGGGATGCGGAAACGTATAGTTTCTGAAATATATTAAAAAATCTATCCTAACCTATAAAATATTGATATTGATTAATTTAATATGGTATTTGTTTAAATCAAGTGGGGAGGAGGCTCTAATCTTCTCTCTACCCCGTCTGACGCTTTACATTCGACCTTCTTACTTACAGGGGTTCGATTCTGGGGCTGATCTACGTTCAACGGACTCAATTCTTACCAAACCTGACGTGTCACCAGTTTTGTTCTGGCCTGAACTCTATATATATATATATATATTTATATATATATATATATATATATATATATATATATATATATATATTTATATATATATATATTTATATTATATAGAGAACCATGTAAGCACAAATAAAACAAAAGAGCCAATACGCGAACGCGTTCATTTTGACGTTCGACTTTGTATCTGTAATAACATAGTTCCATTACAACGACTGATATCGTTATGCATACTAAGTATCGTTTACTACTATATAAGAAATTTCAGTAATCTATTTATATACTGTAAGGACTATAATTATTTGATATATTTGTTATGTAGTTATATGTATATTACTGATATCTAAATGTTTCTAAGAACTTTATTTATATGAATTAATAGGAGGATGCGCTAATCGAGCAAAAACGCGATAGATCACATGTTATTAATGTGTGTTGCTTGTATTAATAATATGTTATTTTGTACACTAATTTTTATAAAATAACTTCCTGTTCGCCTAACAATTCTGTGATAATACAATAAAAAATGAAAAGAAAAGTTACTTCTGTAACATCTTCGGCGCTGCGGGAAGTGCAGCCCCTTCGCCCTTGCGTAGCAAATCGCAGTCACCCATGCTCACCTCCGCAGCTTCGGCCTATTGGTCGCCTTTGGCGACCAGCCTCAGCCGCTACGGCTCGCACGGGTGACTGCGATTTGCTACAGCGGGCGGGGGCTGCTCTCCCTCCGCGCCTACGGATTTACAAAAACACTCTAGGGGTAGGGCAAACAAGACTACGTGGAGTCGGGGCGTGCTGATTCGGTTTTAGAATCTGTCGAAATGATTAGAACAATCATCTAACTAGCCGTGTTTTCGCAATTACCCTAGATATCTGTTCATCATATTATCCTATGACATGTTATAAAGTACACGCATAAAAGTTATATTTAACTATCTTCATTGTGATGCCATAAAAATAGTATGGACAATTAATTTTATTTCTCATTGAAGTTAATTGGACACATTATGAACATAAATAAGATTTAAGTGTCGTTTACAATTTACTTATTGTTGTTCGGAAACAATACACGATCCAATCACCGTGAACGAATAATAAAAACAGCTTACATGAAAAAGGAGAGCGATCTACTAACAACAATAGAATAGTTTGGACAACAATGACAGAACAACTTGAGAAAACTTACACAATATATGAAGATTTTAAGCAGCAAGCAGGTAAGTTAGATTTACCATATACAGCCAAAAAAATTTTTAGGTGAAATAACACGCGGTAAAAGGAGATGCAACCATTATGTTGTCTCTTTCTAATGCTTTAGAATGTCATTATGTAAATGTCAAGGGCCGAAAGCCAAAACAATACTGTTCTATACGATTCCTAGTAGTTAACTTATGAAACTTAAAAAATTAATTTCTCGAAAACTATAAGTTTCCGCACAAAATCCTTCTAGCATTTACTTCAATGACCTGTTACCTACCTATTAAAATTATCACGAAATTCGTGCGACCGTAAACTAAAGCACAGCCCATAAGTATTTTAAGAAAATCTGTAGGGTGGATTAATAAAATAGCAATATAACATCAATGTATGAGACAGAGCAAAAGTACATTATATATTATCTGTCTTGCGGTGCCACGATAGGGCATACAAGACATTGAATTCTAATTTATATGAATATTCATACATTCATATTTAATATCAAAATATGTATAACATAAATGTTTACATTGTAATAAAAGCTTAATATAATATCCATGTATGAGACAGAACGAGAGTCCGTACATCACATATCTGCCTTGCGGTGCCACGAGGGGATACTCGAGGCATTGAACTTCATTTTATATGAATATTCATACGTTCATATTTCCTACCAAAGTATATATAATAATATCATTGTTTATAGCGTAACAAAAACGCAATATAAATCTTTGTATGAGACAGAACGAGTCTATATATTACATATCTGCCTCGCGGTGCCACGAGGGGTTACTTGAGGAATTGGACTCTATTTCACATTTTATTTATTTTTATTTAATTTAATTTAATTTATTTATTTTACCACTTACAGCTATCATCACAGGTGTATTACCTAATACAATAGTGCAGTTACAAACTAATAAACTAGAACAAACATAATATAGGTATATTATGCACAACTTAAAGATATTATACAATAAGCGGCCTTTGTGAATTCGTACAGAGTACAGCTGAACAAATCAGTCTGTTGTGAGACCACGTCAACTCACTTTACATTTGTTATCGAAGTACCGACAAGTTTCAATATTATTTTTATTATTTTGTCCTGTCAAAAATTAAGTGCACACAGCGCGCGCGTCAAAGGCGCGTGCTGCAGCAAGTTGGTGCGCGCTTGCGGCACCGACAAGAGCGGCGGCCGCCGCCGTCTTCCTACGTACTTATTAGGTACACACAGCTCAGCTATCTGTAAAATACCTGGGTTATGTATTTTACCACGGATCACTTTTAGTAAGTAAGTGGCGAGAGCGACTTCCGTTCTTATTTCTAGTTTATAGTACCCGGTTGACCGAGCTTTGCTCGGTATTTTTCGCTCGGTTTTTTTTTATTCGTGTGTTTTGGAAATTATATTTAGATACAAATTACATACTGATGAAATATGAATAATATTTTTTGATCTTAGCGACATAATAGAAAAAACTGAACTGGTTATTTGAATAAAAATCATGAGTGCAATTAGTTTAATTTAAATTTTCGTGTTTTTAAAAAATACTAAAAAAAGGGCTCGATAAAATAGATTTTCTCAAAAAAGAAAGGAACTTGAAAAAAAAATTAAAAAAAGTTGGTCGGTCGGCCTGGGCTCGAACCGGGGTGTTACGATTCTGTGACCGCCTATTATACCAATTAAGCTATTTATAATCATTGACAATTCGTCAAAATTTACCTTCTTATTCTAACGATATTGTAGCAGTTTTTAATTGCCTAAAAACACGGACAAAAAGACATTTTCTAAAAATAAATCCTAGCTAGATCGATTTATTATCCCCGAAACTCCCTGGACACTAAATTTTATGAAAATCGTTGGAGCCGTTTCCGAGATCCCGATTATATATATATATATATATATATATATATATATATATATATATATATATATATATACAAGAATTGCTCGTTTAATAGTATAGGATATAATAGCCTATCATGCCTAGTATAAATAAAGTAGGGTACAAAAGTGGATAACCCGGGTACACACCGTACTGTTTTAAATACATAAATCTCACAAATTTGTTCTGAACATGAATATTCGTATGTTTTTTTTCTCTACAAAAATGTATGCAACGGTTATTATACTTGCGGTACCACCGGCGTGTACACGAGGCTATTTTCACAACTGATTATGCTCATTTTCGGGACAAAAGAAAATTATCTCCTCAAGTGATAAGGAAGATAAATTCTGTTTCACACAGCGTTCTCAACCCAAAAACTTATCAGTCAATCTTGAATTAAGGGAAAAATTGCTTTTAGATTCTCCAAATTCCATTATTTTTTAACAAGAGCCGAATCAGAGATAGAAGGTTATGTGAAAAATGAGCTATATACTTACAAATTTCAACATTGTATGTACAGGTCTTATCAAGAAGATTGGTGAAGAAAATAATGATACTGTAAATAACTGAATAATACTGTTATGTACCTTATACAAGAACAGCATTACTGCTATCAGAGCTAACCAATGATTATAAAGAAAGCTCTTAAGGAAACCCAAGTGACTTCTTATTTGGTACAAAATTTGTCTTAAAAAGATCAAAAGATCTTAATAAATCTAAAACAAACGTTCAGAAACCTTTAAAATAATGGGACCTGTCTCCATCAGTAACAACTCACTAGACACGCAATAGCCTCCAGCAGTTGCTTTATGCCAGCAGAGGCGATACTGTCAAGTAATATGTGGCAGGCACCAAGCCCAACTATCAAGAAAAAAGAATAAAGGTAAACACAGCTAAAGAGGTAAGCAAATTCACTTGACCTTATTTTATTCTAAAATATTATTTAAAAAAAACTTTCTCATAGTAGGTCGACAACAATACATAAATGTGAGTCAAGCATGTCCTCCCACATATACTGAGTTTAGTATGTCAGAAAATATTGTATTTAATGTAGCTGTAAAATTAATTAAAACAAGACTAGTCATAATTTTGTTTTTACTTATTGGTAAATACCATGAAATGATATGTACATAGATGAAGAGATTCAAATAATAAAAAAGCGGCCAAGAGCGTGTCGGGCCACGCTCAGTGTAGGGTTCCGTAGTTTCCCGTCCGTCACAGTAAGTATTCCCACTTATGAGTTTGTACAAAAACTGTAGTTTCCATCCAAGTTAAAAATAATTTTCCTAGAAAGTCCTTATAAAGTTCTACTTTCCAGATTTTTTTCATATTTTCTAAACTTATGGTTCAAAAGTTAGAGGGGGGGGGGACACATTGATTTTTACTTTTGGAGCGATTATTTCCGAAATTATTGACATTATCAAAAAATTGATTAAAACTACTTTTACGGATTTCTTTCGCGTTTTATTTATTTTATTTTTAACCCGACGTTTCGGGTGCTTTCCAGCACCCATGGTCACGGGGGACTGAGGTGACTGACGTCCCGATGTTGCGATCATATCCTCGATGGCCCCAACCATTACATCAGATTTGATAGACCACAAATCCTCGCGAAAGAACACCGATTCCTACCAAGGATGATACGTGAGGCTATTGAAATTAAAAAACATCCTAATTTCAATAGAGAGGGAGGCTTGGTATTACCACCTGCTTGGGATCCTATAATTAATAAAATTAAAACTAAACCCAAGCATACCACTGCAAGACTTCAAACCACAGTTAGTTCATTCTGCGTAGATCGGACCAAAGACAATAATTAAAAAAGCTGAAGGTACTCCGGGTTAACTTTGACATCGGGACGTCAGTCACCTCAGTCCCCCGTGACCATGGGTGCTGGAAAGCACCCGAAACGTCGGGTTAAAAATAAAATAAATAAAACGCGAAAGAAATCCGTAAAAGTAGTTTTAATCAATGTACAGTGTTCGCGTAAATATAAGAAATCATTATTATCAAAAAATGATTTTAGTAAACCCCTATTCATTTTTAAATACCTTTCCAACAATATATCACACGTTAGGGTTGAAATTAAAAAAAAAATCACTTCCCACTTTACATATAGGGGGGCTACCCTAATAAAACATTTTTTTCCAATTTTTATTTTACCACTTTGTCGGCGTGATTGATATACATATTGATACCAAATTTCAGCTTTCTAGTGCTAACGGTCACAGAGATTAAGCGAGGACGGACAGACGGACAGACAGACATGGCGAAACTATAAGGGTTCCTAGTTGACTACGGAACCCTAAAAAGTGGAAAGTTCTAGAATTGCTATTAATTGTTACATTAAAATAACTTGGTCTTAACATATAAAATTATAACGTTTTCATACCTGACGTGAAACACAAATATTTGACATGAATGATAAGTCAATTACCTATTATATTACAATCCACGACAATCGTATAGGAAATTTACTAATTTATTAGACAAATTAATATCTGTTTGTCCAGCTACCTTTTATGGGTATGGTATGGTATGGTACACAAAACAAATAAAATGTATCAAAATAATAATTTTGAATCTAAATTAATACTGAAAAATCTTTTCAGATTTCAAGTAATCCAATTTCAGGGGGTGCTTATAAAATGAAAATTCTTTCAGTATTTATTGAATGTGATATTATTTTTGGTCCAAAAACTACATATTCTTAAGTAAGACATTACATATTAAACATATTTTAGTTTTTACTTTTGATCATAACGTTTTGTTATAATCCCCATATCTGAAATATCTTATAAGACTAGAGCTATATCATAATATATAAACCACATGGGTGGCATATAATAACCATATCAAGTGACATAGCTTGTAAAATTGATCATGTAAAATGTATTTCTTTTTTGCCTTATAAATAACATCTTAAGGTAATTCTCTCGTATGCAAAGAATTCAGGAAAACTAATTGCGAAATAAAATGTGAGTCAAATTCCGAAACTTATAAAAAGATTGCCTAAAAGATTTTATCCAAAAGTAATAGATAAATTTCAATAAAAAACTAAAATGCATGGAGCATTTGCTATTAGAAAAAATATAAATGCATAAAATTCATGGGTTAACCCTAAGTTTTATGCACTGTTCTCCACAATCTTCAAACTTAATACAGAAGAAGGAATGACCTTCTAGTCTTCAAAAGCCTGCTACTAAATCATTGTTAAAAAAAACGACTCATTAAAATTCTTACCCTGGTCAACAACTATTATGTAAGATCTCCTTTGATCTAAACTTACTTTGCTGTGATAGTGCTGTCAAAGAGGTATTTATGTATGTAAAGCATAAGAATAAGCCCTTGGCTGTATATACAATATGTCTATTGTGTAAAGTCGTGGTAGATAAAGTAAGAAATTTACTTATTGTTCTTCCTATTATGATTTGGGCTCATACTGTGAAGTTAAACAGTTCTTTTCTGGTGTTTATAGGAAAAAAAAACTAGAATACAATCAAAGCTAAGTCTAACATAATTTGGTTCACAAAGCTGAATTTCATCAAAAAGAAAAGCAAAGAAATATACAGTAATAAGAGAAAATATGGGTATTTTTAAACGACTTCAAGAAGGAGGAGGTGTTCAGTACGACTGTATGTTTGTTAATGTGTGTTGCCTCATAGCTTTTCTCTGAGTGAGCCGATTTTGGTGTGTAATTTTTTATTTGAAAGCTGGTGCTTCAAGTGTGATCTCATGCAGATTTAAGTGGGCTACATACGAGACGATATCGGTGGCGATCTAGGGCGGAAAGAAATCGGGGCTTTTATCGAGGCAGGCTACACACGGGCCTGCCTAGCAGTATGCGTTTGGACTTTGAGCGGTACGCATATGCGGTAGAGTTCTTCAAAATGCTTCCGACTCTCTTAAAATACCAACGTGTTGGTTTGGAATTAGCCATCTTGGTTAATTTATTCGAAAATAGAAAAAGTGAAGTTGCTGGGTGAAAAAATGGCTCCAAAAGAGACAAAAATTAAGCCACATAAACGTACTAAATGGTCTGTAATCCAGAGACATGATTAATTTTCTCCGGATGGATCTTCGATCAACAATAAGATGTCGGGTCGGCGCAAGAAATCCATCTCTGTAAATAAGAGCTACATGAGAGCGCACATGAGACGTGAGCTCTTGAACGTGAGAGTGTAGCTCGCAAGGCAATAACGGGAAAAAGAACTTTATACGTTATAACATAAGGTTGATTTCACACTAAATGTTATTTAATTTATGTCTTTTCATAGTTTATATTTATGCGGACAGTATTTAGCTATGATTTTGTACGTGACCCGTTATCTAGTTGGTATTGTTGATCAAAGGGATGGATGAAGATATTTTTTACAACCTTCTAGAATTTTTCTATATTTATGATTTCACAACTTATATAAAAACATCAATTTCTCCTACCTATGCTATTTAGTTATTTCTTCTCTTTGTTCATTTCTGCTTTGGTCAAAATCGGGTTATGTACTACACACAACAACAACTTTCTTTTTAATAGTACTTTCAATATTCCAAAACTATTTTGAAAAAATGAATAAACGTTTAGTTTCGTCTTAAGTAAAACCTCATGACAATATTGCCCTGCAGAACGAGTTACGGTCACGGCAGCCAGTCTCAACGGAGAATAGCCAACTGCTCAGGACAGGATTTGAGTTATATTACTTTCCTTTATGATTGAATTGCTCAGGTGGAGTGGCTACTACGGTATATATCAATAGCTCTGGGGAGCTCTGGGAGATCTTCTATTCCCCCCACCCCACCTTCTGCAGCCAAATATGCTCAATCGTGCTTGTACCTTCTATTCTCTCTCTCATAGTCTGATGGGATGGTTATCCGACACGACCTGTGAGAGATCAAGCGAGGGACCAGTGGTTTTACGTGCTTTCCGTGGGGCTGAAACACCACCAACTTCTGTCCTTCGGACTGCTAATGAGAACTTCTTCACTCAAAAACCCAATAACTGCATTTGGCCTGATCACATTTACACCAAGCGTAAAATTCTCACACCTATGACGAGTTGCAGAGTCTAAGGCGCTCAAGACTGGTACTGCGATCGTCCATCAAGCATGAAATTGGTAATATTGCCTACAGTGGGAAAGGCATATTTCCAGCAGTAGACTTTCACGGCATGATAAAGAGGAAAGAAAGAAAAGAAAGTCTAAAATGTAATGTTAGAGTCACGGGATCGAATAAAAATGGTTTGTGTGTCTGTCATATTTTAGTCGTGTTGGAATTAGTAGTGAACTCAATTGAGAGAGGGCGGAAGTTGGTCTTCAAACTAGACAAGACACGTTATTTTATTACACGCATCTTAACTACTTAATTTTTAACTTTATTTTCTGACATTTTTGACATAATACTCTGATCATCATTCGAACTCAAGTCTAAGTTTTAAAAACTGGGTCATCTGTCTATTACATAAGGTGTGTCTTTTATTTACATAGTTACTCGAGCATAAACAACTTTAATCATGGCAATGAATTTCATACATAAAAAGTGGGAACGTTGACATTGATCCCACAGTACACGTGTGGTTTTACGAGCTCTTCGCTTGCGTGCACTTGTTAACAATGTTTAAATAGGCCAATGGAATAATTTATGTGTGGATCTCAAGCGTTTTGTTTATTGTATGGCCATAAAAGGACACATAAATTTGTAGGTTACATCTATTACGACTTATTGTTTTCGCTTCAACGATCTGTTTAGTTTTGATAACATCCCGTCTGTTTTGATAATGACCTATCAAAATATCATCGCTATCTATTGATATCCAATCCTAACTAGGAAAAAAATAGCTTTTCCTAGACTGATTCCCATATCAGTCCGTCATCGTCGTTAAAGACGACAGAGTGAAACAAATGAAGAGATGGACAGCAGCGTATTCCTAATAACAACTAAAAAACTGTGGTTGCAACTTAAACTCATTAAATACATTTAAAGTCAAATTAATTTAAAACTATAACTTTAATTAAGACAATATTAATTATTACACATATAATTATCCAGCAACCACGCTTTTAACTTCTTTTTAAATATTTCTTTATTATCACATTCGTTTACAGAAAATATCTCATTGAAATTACGTGGTACGAGATATTTTCTCGTCCTCTTCCCGTAATAAGTATTAACTCTATGTTCAACGTATTTCTTTTGAGAAGTAATTCTAATATTTATGTTAAATGTTCGAAATGTTTAAAACATTTCGAACATTTAACAAAATTGCATACAATGTTTAGCTTACGCATATATTTCCTTAAAAAAAATGATTGTAGTTCTTTTTAGTTTTATCGTTATACATGTTACCTAGTTATACATATACCTAGGTATTTTTTTTTCTACTAGAATTCTATACTGTGTAGATTTTTAGCCAGAGGTGAAAATAGTTTTTCCTTTCGGGCTTAGAAAAAACTATTTTCACCTCTGAAAATTGGTAAGTCCTGAAATATGGGAATCATAAATTTTTTATAGAATATGTGTGACAAACGAGCACACTATCCACATGATTTTAGTTGGATGCTAAAACTTATAGATATCTATATCCATACTCGATTAAGAATCAAATACAGATGTGTTGCCACCCCTGAAAACTAAGATGGAATACCTTGTTTCTCACAAAAAAGGTCTCTGGTTCTCTACGCTCAATTTGCGAAACACAGCGGCATACAGCTGCTATTTTACGCTGCTATTCTTTGAAAGCGTTGTCCTTCAACGGCCGACCCAGCCAACTCTTTTGTAATAGAACCATAATGTAGCTACTAGCTACAGCACGGCTCTACCACTTTTAGCACGTTGAGTACAGTAGCGTTTCATTTGGTGTAGTGGCGTTGTAAGAGTGTTCACTACCCCATATCATTCCGTGGGAGTTGTTAGAGGCGAAAAGGTGCCAGCCAATAACATTTAAAAATTAACAAAAGATGCGGTTGCCAACCCGCTTGCTAAGCATGGCCAACATACACCGCATGAAGCAATCTTTAGGACGCTTATATTCAACAGTGGACTTTAGATAACCTGTAACGCTAACAGAACAAATCCTAATGATTTCTTATAAATACGCGAACACTACACATTGAAATAATACTAGTTTTTACGGAATTTATCGCGTATATTTAACTTTTTAAATACCCGACGTTTCGAGAGCTTTACAGCACTCATGGTCACGGGAAGGACTTGGAAAGGAAGGAAGGAAGGAAGGACCCGTGACCATGGGTGCTGTAAAGCTCTCGAAACGTCGGGTATTTAAAAAATTAAATATACGCGACAAATTCCGTAAAAACTAGTATTATTTCAAGAACAAATCCTCTACTGCTTGGTCTTGCAGAGCCTAGGCGTCAGCCAGAATACTTTTACATAATCTTCGTATGCAGTATATCTTACATGAGTACTCCGTAATTGAAAGTTGAAAATTGTCATAATATTTCTGTCATTCAAATTTTTAGATAATTACTAAAGAAAAGACGTGATTGCTTTATTATTAAATCACAGCTAATTTTTATATCCTAAGCTCCCGTTTCGAAAGCGCAACGGTCAAGTATTTGGTTGTGTTTTTAGTTTTTACCAAATAACTGTAGATTTATTCAATTTTCTAATAAAATTTACTACACAGGCGAAAATTATTAAAAATGTAGCGCATCTGGGGAGTTTAACTTACGCTTTACTTACTTTACTTATACTTTTATATTTAGTCTAAAATGTAAATTAAATTAAAGTGCTTTGGGAGTTATTTGAATGCAATTGAGATAAATAACAATTTTTAATGTTTTGTCCGTTCGGGTGAATTTTTAGAATTGCTGAATCGATAGTGATAAACCTTTACAAAAAAATTGACAGTAGTGCCAAGAGGCATCTAGTTATTCCAGTCTACATTTTATTCGAAAATATTGAAGTTTTTTTGTTGAAAAAACGAAAAGTGATAAATAACATGGTCATGGATTATCATTATTAGATGAAGAGATACGTAACAAATGAGCACTCAGTTCACCTGATATTAGTGGATGCTGTGACCTATAGACAACTTAATGTAGACGCGTTCTCATCCCTGACGACTAAGATAGAATGCCTCGTATCCGGTAAAAAGTGTCTTCGGTTCTCTTCATTCAACGTATACGAACACATAAGCATTAAGCTGATATTTTATAGTGGTATTTTGTGAAAACGTGGTACTTATCCGGTCGAGCCTACCCATTTGTGCTACAACCGTAATATAGCTGCAAAGTGTTTTTACTACGTACAAAGTCAAAATATTTTATACAATTTAGCTTCTTTAAAGTTCATAAACGCCAAAATCTACACCGGTTCGCAAAAATGAGGCCTTAGAGAGGAACCAACAACAAATTCGGGTTTAACTAAAAAGGAGCTGTGTAATTTGCGTTGTTTCTGTTATCTAAAGCTCTACCTCTCTCTACTTATCCATGAATTATTTGTTCTACAAATTCATAAATTTCTTTAGAACTTCTGCAGAACTTTTTTATTAAAGGTGCAAGTGTGTTTCTTCATTTACATTAAAGGCTATTTTTATAGAAGAGGGGCAAACGTGCATGCAGCTCACCTGATGGTAAGTGTCAAACGCCACCTATGAACAACTGCAACTGCAGGGGAACTGCAGGTGTGTTGCCGGCTATTTTAAAATGAGCCAGCTCGTTTCTTGTAGTTCCTAAATCGTGTCGGCTCTGAGAAATTGCTGGTGGTAAACAATTCCACAAAGGAGTCATTATAAGAAAATTTCTATACATTTTGGAGCATTTTCCCATAAATTTTCTCAATTGTTCATACTGAGAAGAACATTAAGGTGACCTAAAAATTAAAGAAATATTTAAATCTAATTTATAAATGTGTCACGCATGCTGAATTTACATCTTGGTAACGCATTATGCTTACGACACCATAAATTGAGTGGTTAAAATATTCATATTTAGCTTAATATATTGCAAAAAAGCTTAATATAATACAAATTATTTGTTTTCACTATTGATTTTTTTAATGTATAATAATGTTATGATTTCTTATATTTATGTAAACACTACACATTGAATAAAACTACCTTTACGGATTCTATCGCGTTTAATTGATTTCATTTTAATAGCCGACGTTTTGGATGTTTTCCAGCACCCACGTTCACGGGGGACTGAGATCCCGATGCCAGAGTCAACCAGGTATATTTAGCTTTTAAATTATTACAATCTACGCAATCTATGCAAAATAAACTAACTGTGTCTTGAAGTCTTGCAATTGTAAGCTCGGATTTAGCTTTAATTTTATTAATTACATTTATAAAATTCGACGGCGATGATGAGGTGATGTGTGCTGTAGAGGCCTTTTTCGAGTCCCAGGATCAAGCCTTTTTTATACGGGAATTAACGAATTTACGAAGTATATTAGCTTTAAAGGTGATTACCTTAAAATAAATAGAATTTACATATACTTATCCTATTGTGCCGTGTAGTGGCGACTAAGAATATCCACTACCCATATCATCCCGTGGGTGTCGTTAAAGATGACAGAGGAAAACATGCAGAAGATGGGCAGCAGCATCTTCCTGATAACAGCAACTCTACAAGAAAAAAACTAAGCGTGGCAACTATGGCAATTTATCCCCCCCCCCCATGAGCAACGACACAAATAGACGGCCCCGAGTCACCGGGGCTCGCTATTCCTGGCTACGGTGGCAACCATGATAACGGCGGGGCATGGGGTGCTAAGAATCTCCGGTGGATGTTCGATTGCCACCTTAAATGACTTGAACTTGCAACTTACAACGCACGCACCCTGAGGGATGATGAGAAGATTCTGGAGCTGGAACAAGAGAAAGACAAGTTGCGCTTTAATATTATAGGATTACACGAGGTCCAAATAGAGGGGGAGGACACGGTGATTCTCGAATCCGGCAACTTGTTCTATAACCGAGAAGGCGACCATTTGTCCCAAGATGGTGTTGTATTTATCGTCTACAAGTCTCTCGTTAACACCGTCGTAATGATTGGGAATGTATCGACAAAGGTTGCGTACCTTATACTCAGAATCACCAAACGGTATTCGCTGAAGGTCATACAGGTTTACGCACCAACGTCGGCACATCCCGATGAGGAGGTGGGGGAAATGTATGAGGATATTCTTAGAGCCATGCATTCCTCCAAAATTCACTAAACGGTGTTAATTTTGTTTCTTTGTGCCTAGTTTTGCGTTGGAGACTTCAACGCAAAACTAGGCACAAGAAAGAATGTTGAGTTGAAGGTAGGGCAATTTGGGATAAGGCAATGTAACTCAAGGGGCCATCAGCTAGCTGACTTCATAGAGAGAGAGGAACTTTTTATGATGAACTCTTTCTCCCAGATGCCGCCCCACATAAAGTGGACCTGGTCGAGCCTCGACGGTTCGACAAAAAATGAGATTTACTTCATTATGACAACCATACGGCAATTGTTCAATGATGTGGCGTCTCAGTGATCGCAGGGGTCAAAACTGGCAGCGATCACCGAATGGTTAGAGGCACACAACCTAAACATTAAGTTGGAGAGGTCTCGTTTAATGAAGTCAACCCTCCGTCCCGTCCCGTTCGAAATCCCGTTCGGTCCCGAAATCTTTCGGATAGAGTTACAAAAGTCGAAGTTGTTGACGAGTATATTTACCTGGGACAAATAGTACGACTAGGTAAGTCCAACTTTGACCGAGAGGTGAATCAACAGATTCAACTTGTCTGGGCAGCGTTTGGGAAATTACGATAAATCTTCTATTCAGGTATACCTCATACCTGAAAACTACATTGTACAACCATTGCGTGTTGCCAGTGATGTCCTATGCAACTGAGACGTGGCCCTTCACTGCTGGCCGTATGATGATGCTCAAAGTTGCTCAGCGAGCTATGGAGACTGCAATTCTCCGGGTTTATCTGCGTGATTAACTTAGAAATGAGGATATCCGCAATAGAACTAGAGTGACCGACATAGCCCAACTGATTAGTAAGCTAAAGTGGCAATGAGTCGGCCATATAGCTCGAAGAACCAACAACCGATCGGGAAAAAGTTCTCGAGTGGCAGCTTCGTACCAGTGAGCGTAGTATTGGGCAACCCCCCACTAGATTGAGTGACGACCTGGTAAGACATGCAGGAAGTGGATGGATGCAGGTGGCTCAGGACTGTGCTTTGTGGCATACCTTGGGCCTAGTGTCATTGCTTTTGCAAAAACTTATTGATCAACCAGTATAGTAATATAATGCAAGTAATTCATTTAATTTATGTTATATACATAGGATATTATATATACATACAGGTATACGTGCAATATATATATTGCACGTATGAAATATTTTTAATGCAAGGTTATACGTTATTATGTACATGTGTTATTTTGTTGTATTATTATATACTTTAATTCAGATTTCCATTTTATAAATAAATATGTAATACGTACACATAATCGAATTACTTTTACGTATTAAAATCCTTTCTGGATTGGATTTTTTTTCTCGAGGTGAAATGAGTTTTTCGCGATAATTAATATCTAAGAAACGGTGACTCGTAGGAAAAAAGTATTGATACATTTTTTGTAGATAATTTTGTGGTCTATAATTTTTGTCTGAAGTATATTTATGATAAAACTTACCGTTTTGCTGAAAATCGTGAAAAAAACTCATTTTTTTGACCTTTGACCTTAACTTGTTATAACTTTATGTATCTTCACTCTTATTTTCTGGTCTAATTTGACCGGACTACAGGAGCAGTCAAAAAGCAATCAAAAAATATTCAAGACAAGTTTCCGCTAAAACAACTCGAGCTTTTTAACCTCTTACTAGTAATGTGTAATATCTAGTTACGATAAGGTTTTTAGGTTTAAGATATTATTTATTTCTCGAATGATTACAAATCGCTTACGAGAAATAAAAAAATTACAAATAATAATAAAGGAATCCATTACAAGCATGCAGAATATTAACTATAGATGTGATAACATTTAGACGCAACAATTAATGCAACCGAAACAGAAATAAGGGTGCGTACAAACTAAGTTAGATTTAATTTTAGCTTGTATTTTTTTATTGGTTAATTTTCCAAAATATGGCTTTCAATAAGTTTTTAAATAAAGATAACGTTTTTGATTCTTTTATATTTTAGGTAAAGCGTTATACAGTTTTGCATCGTCAAACATTATATTTTTCTTACCATACTGTGTTCTAACTTTTTGTATGTATATTATCATGGGCACGTCTAAGGTTACGATCGTGAAAATCTATATTTTTTTCAAACAATATTTGCGAATGAATGTCGATTTTAAGTATTTTACGTATTTATATGCAAGTGTTATATTGATATATTTGTAATATATTTAATAATTTGGTTTCTTTATATATAACATTAGACGGTGTCAAATATGTATAATGAAAAAGTACATTGATTAATTTGTTTTGAGTAGTTTGCAGGCTACGTAAATTTGTTTTGTGTGCTGTTCCCCATACCTCGATTAAATAGTCAATATGTGGTTTGACAAGTGTATTGTATAAAATATATCAAACATTCAGTGGGAGACAACCTACTATATTTCGCACACTTCCTAAAAAAGAAGACGATTTAGAATTTATTTTCTGAATGTGTGGCTCTGTATAATCATGTTATTAAATCCACTCTTCCGTTATTGAATGACATTTTCGCCTTTAAATGGATAGAATTATATTAAAATTACATAAAGTTTTGAACTAAACATTTATGGGGGCCCGATTATTGGGAGTATTCAGCGTTCATAAATATCTTCAATAGTCCGGAGCGACTTTGAAAGTTCCGCCACCTGACACGGCTATTGCCCGAGGGTCGGGACTTTAATGGCTTAACTTTGTGAACGAGGAGATTTTATTTGAATCATTTTCCATTCATCATAATTATTAAATCGCGCTGTATTAAGATATTGCATTATATAAAGTTAAGTAAAGTTTATTAATTTATAAAAATAAATTCGTGGTAGAGCTAGATGTAGCTATATTATGGTTGCAGCATGAATAGATCGGCTCGATCGGGAAAACATCACGCTCTTACAGAATACTAGGTAGCATGAAATAGCAGCTTAACGCTGATATTTTTCGTAAGGTGAACAAAGAGAACCGGATACCCTTTTTACTGGTAAAAGGGCATTGCATCTTAGTCGACAGGGGTGGCAACGTATTCACGTCTTGAATTTTAATCAAGGTCACAGTTAGGCATTGAGTTATACCAAACGTAATGTAATATTTAAATCTATGGAGCTAGGTATCTATGAGTTACTGCAGTCATTTAACTTTCAGGTGAACTGTCTCACTTATTCTATGAAAAATGTAAATTATAAAAATCGGTGATGGGGGCTACCATCTCACATATGGTAGAGCCACGCTGCATCTATAATGTGGTTGCGGCACTAATGGGTCGGTTCCATCGGGGAAGGACCATGCTCTTACAGAATACCAGCGTAAAATAAAAGCTTAATACTGCTGTGTTTCGTATGGTGAGTGTACCTAGAGTGACCCTATTTTACTGGAAATGAGGCATTTCATCGTAGTCTTCAGGGGAGACAACGAATCTGCATTTTGACACTTATTCGAAGATAAATGTAGATATCTATGGGCCATAGCATACACTTACCATCAGGTCGACTGTATATTCGTTTGTCACCCTTATTCTATTAAAAAAAATCTAGGGTGCCATCGATCTGGTTATCCAATTGCCAATCTGCCTATCAATATAACATGTGGCAAATCCTCCATATAAAGTCCACTACTGGTCATGTGCCCCTTGCACATGACTTCCCACATGTGCCGTCACAGTGACCGAGTGAAGCTGGTCACAGTCAAGCGTGTGTCTACTGTACTAGCATATGTCAGAGGTGTCACAGACAAGATTGGCTACTAAAAACAAAAACATAAATTTCTTCGCAACCTTCCGCTAAATAAATACAATGATGTATTTTACCTGGATTGAAGAGCACCTCTCGACCTCCCTCAATTACATGCACTAACTCCGTCACCACTAGTCCCAGCACCACTACTCCCAACACCACTATTCCAGGTAAGACACACCATCGACGATAATACGACACGTGTTTCGCCTCTCTACACGAGGCATCCTCAGATAATGTAGACTCTACGGCGGCTGACCGCTAAGTAAGCTTAGCGTTAAGTAAGTGAAGCTCTGAGAGAGGGCGGGAGGTGCTCTTCAATCCAGGTAAGACACATCATTGTATTTATTTAGCGGAAGATTGCGAAGAAATTTATATTTTTATTTTTTATTATAATGGATTTCCGCAAAGTAACGCCTAATTCTATCAATTAAGATTGGCTACATCTTGAAGCGAGCTTCTACTAAAACATTCTACAAGCCGCCGAAGAAGATTAGTCAGTTCTTAACATCTGTCAAGTATCACATTCCTCTACAGGATGTAGGAGTGTACAAGTTTGATTGTGAATGTGGTCTCTCATCCATAGGGCAAACAAAAAGATCTATTAAAACCCGCGTAAAAGAACATATAGCTGACGTGAAGCATCAACGTTCCGGGAAGTCTGCAGTTTGTGAGCATATCCTAGGCGGTTCCAACCATTACATCATATTTGATAGACCACAAATCCTCGCGAAAGAACATCGATTCCTACCAAGGATAATACGTGACGCTATTAAAATTAAAAAAAAAACACCTCCTTGGAGCCCTGTAATTAATAAAATTAAAACTAAACCCAAGCATACCACTGCAAGACTTCAAGACCGAGTTGTACATAGATTGGACGATAAACAATAACTAAAAGCTGAAGGTACTCCGGATTAGCATTGACATCGAAACGTCAGTTACCTCAGTCCCCCTTGACCATGGGTACTGGAAAGCAATTGAAACGTCGGAAATTAAAATACATTTAAAATTAAACGTGATAAAATCCGTAAAAGTAGTTGTAATCAACTTACATTTTGACAATAACCTTGAAATTAATTTACAGTTCATAATTATGTTTAAGTTTAAATCCCTAAATTGATTATTCATAGGCAATACATATTTTTTAAACAGTGGTAAAGTAGTGAGTTTCAAATTAATAAAATTATATCAGCTGCTGACGCCATCTTGAGAAATGTTTAGCCGTAATTACAAATTAGGAATTTATTAAAGCGAATTTGTGTCACGTTTCATTTTCTTATTAAAGCTTTATTTAAAGCCTAGTTGTAGTTGAACGTGATTATTTCATATATAGCCAAGCTGTCTTATGAAAAGCCTGGTTAATAACTATCCGGTTTCAACTTTTAAGATCACGTAGCTGTGCACATTGGTAATTCAACACTCATCTCGTATCTGACTGACTGACCTAAAAAACCGGCCAAGAGGGTATCGGGCCACGCTCAGTGTAGGGTTCCGTAGTTTCCCGTCCGTCACAATTAGTGTTCCCACTTATGAGTTTAAAGGTGGGTATCCATTATGTTCGCGCTCCAGCAGCGCTCCGCGCTCCTGCAACTGCTCCCGATAGTGGGTACTGTTGTTTCCATCCAAGTTCAAAATGATTTTCCTAGAAAGTCCCTATAAAGTTCTACTTTTCAGATTTTTTTCATATTTTCTAAGCTTATGGTTCAAAAGTTAGAGGGGGGACACATTGTTTTTTACTTTTTGAGCGATTATTTCCGAAATTATTGACATTATCAAAAAATGATTTTAGTAAACCCCTATTCATTTTTAAATACCTTTCCAACAATATATCACACGTTAGGGTTGAAATTAAAAAAAAATCACTTCCCACTTTACATATAGGGGGGCTACCCTAATAACAAATTTTTTTCCAATTTTTATTTTAACACTTTGTCGGCGTGATTGATACACATATTGGTACCAAATTTCAGCTTTCTAGTGCTAACGGTCACAGAGATTAAGCGAGGACGGACAGACGGACAGACAGACATGGCGAAACTATAAGGGTTCCTAGTTGACTACGGAACCCTAAAAACTGAGAGAGAGGTGCTATCGTATCACTTCAAAAGCGTAAACGAAGCGAACAGCATCGGAAACCTTAACCCTTCAATCCCCATAAAATTCCCATGCAGCCTCACGCGCCTGGCAAATCCCGAGCGGTCGCATGCGACCGCACCAACCCTCAGCACTTAAAACCATTAAAACTTATATTTAGAGACTATTTTTCTATGAAGAAGTTTGACATTATAAACTCTATACAAAATTCTCTATCCGTCAGGTTTTACTTCATTACAAGAAGGTTTTATTGTATTTTGATAACAAAAAAAAAATACCAAGCGGATGTCGGCAGCGTGAAATTCACAATTTTTCCAATATATATTAGTCTAAATTATTTAGGTAAAAAGATAAATTATTTTCACACAAAAACTTTCATTACAGTAAAATACTACACTAAAACACTAGAAAAATCCAAAAATCAACACAATAACATTCACATGAAAATGGCGTATGAAATGAACGTAGGTTATAATTGAATATCCATAGACTACCTAATTTTTATTCCACTAGAGGAAATAAAATTTCACATTGAGCCTATAATGCCAAACTTCTTCGTAGAAAAGTAGTCTCTAAACATAAGTATTTATGGGTTAAAGTGCTGTGGGTGGATGTGGTCAAATTTGACCTCTTGAATTTTGACGGAATATCTAAGGTCTAAGCGGTCAAATTTGGACGCTTGGCGTTTCAGAGGTTAATCACGCTATCTAAGTTTTTAAAAGTAACAGTCGCCTAAAGGCAGGGTGTGAAACCCGAGCTCAATGCACGTGGGTTCGAATCCGCCATTCGACTACTGTCGTGAACCACTCCTAACACAAGCATTTAAGGCTTAGGCTTAAAAGCATCTACATTTTGATTCTTATTCGAGGATGAATGTAGATGTTTATCGGGCATCCATTTACCATCAGGTGGACAGTGTTCTCGTTTGTCACACTATTAGTATGTATATAATTATATAAATAATTACAACTTTTAACAAAAAAGTAAAAACCGACTTCAAATTGATACAAAGGAAGTTATTTATTTGCAACTCTTAGGGGTGGATTTTTCTCCAAGCTTATATGAGACCACACTCGAAGTATAACCTATTTAAAAAAAGAATCGTTAAATCGGTTCTTTATCTGCGAAGATATGATATAAAATTCCTTAAACAATAGTCCAATATGAAACTTTTCCCCTATTTTCCCCACCCTTGGCTCGGAGTTTTTTCTTCAGAATTGAATGGGAACCTTTAAATAAAGCCTATTTAATAAAATAAGAACTATTAAGATCGGTTCATAATCTGCGAAGATATAGCGTAACAAACATACAAAAAGAAACATAGGTATACTCGAATTGAAAACCTCCTTCTTTTTGGAGTGGGTTAAAAAGTGGTCAAAGGGAATATTAGTTTAACGTATTGATAGATTTTATTTAAAAGTTTATGTATGACTTTGTATAAAGCTAGCTCCATTGCATTGCCGCTTACCACACCTGGCTACCTTACTTTGCCGAGGATCTACCCTTTTCCACCGACGACCCAAATGTCTTCTACCGATAAAATTTAATAGTAAACGGATGATGAAATAATAAAGTGTGCAACTTGTTGTAAATTTGTTATAATAATATTTATTTCGGGCAAAATTTATAAATAATTATGTAAATATGATCGGTGGCGGTCTAACAAATATTAAGTAAACGCCAGTTTAGTTTAAGATAACACGAGTTCTGTTCTTTGTATTCTATCTACTGTAAGTCTAAACTTTCGGTTATATATGGTAACACGAGTGTATATCCTGTTCATTGTACTATGGAGTGTAGAGGCAAGTAGTTCAGACTCTGAATAAAAAAGAGTTCGTAGGAATGCGTTAAATAAGGGTGGCGCCACTGTAGCTACAGTCTAAATTATAAAGAGTTTTTTATAATTTTCTTATTGCACATAATTCTTTTTACAATAGTTATTTAATTGCTTTCAAAATGTTTATTTTCAAAATCATCCTCAACGTATTTTACGGTGATTTATCATACCATGTAGCCACTCGAGCGCTGTTGTGGAATTTTTGAACTGTTATTTACTGCTTACAGATTTTCAACTATTCTTCTATGGAAGATTATCCTCCTTATCTCTATACTCCATGACTGTACTCTATCTACTGTACGTCCGAACGTTGGGCTGTGTTTGTGATATTCATATAGGATAGAAATATGAATATACATAAAAGTGGTAAGGCCATGCTTCAGCTATACTATGATTGACAAGCTATCATAGATCAACAGCGTGAAATAGCAGCTTAACTTTGCTGTGTTTCGTATAGTAAGTGTAAGGAACCAATAATTCATTATAGTGGTAACGAGGCAATCCATTTATTTGAGATTTCGGGAAATGCATTTTGATTCCTATTCGATGATAAATGTAAATGTCTATCTATGGGCCACAGTACCTGCTCACCGTTAGATATACCGTGTGCTTGTTTATCACTCTTATACGTATACAAATCGATTGCAATAAAATAATCGTGCAGTAGATCTGTATGAATATCCACTGCCCCATATCATCCCGCAGGGTCGTAAGAGCCCACGGGGGAAACTCAAACAGAAGATAGCAGCAGCATCTTTCTAATAACAACTCAAAATTGTAAAAACACTTGGGTTGCAAACCAATAGCAAACTAAAGCATGGCAAATTTGGAAAAAGTCCCTGTATGAGGAAGTCTATAGAGTGTGCTATTTTCAGTAGTACTTATATAGACTGTAATGGATGGGTGATGGATAGATAGTATCGAAAACTCTTCACTATTAAAAACTTAGTTAATCGGCACTTACATGTACAGGCTATTCTTTTTCCTCGTCATCAGCCCTGACAATGCTGGAAAACAAGGCTGGATATGGACCATCTCCTGTTGCAGGAAAGATGCCTTTCGTTGGTGGGTTAAGAGAATCCGTTGCATCATTTAATCTCGTGTGTGTCGAAAGAGGCGTCTATGGGAAATGCTACAAAGATTATCGATAAATTGTGGTATAAACATTTCCTTTACACCAGATGTAAGTGTAAAAGATTATAATTGTGATGTCAAAAATAAGGGGCGGATGAGACGACGATACTCTTAAGAATGGCATAGATACCAAAAAGACCTCCAATTATGGGATTTAGCGTTCATGTAGTCCTACGTTCTTCAGGTCAATGTGCTGAAAATAGGCCTCTTCCATAGATTGCTTCATATCGTCGAGATATTTGCCTGGTTGCAACGCTTGGCTGTTTTTATTATTTTAATTTGTTACCAGGAAGTTACTGTTGCCTATTTACTGTTTCAATCAGTCTCTGCCGTCACCTACGGGATAAAATGGAGTAGTGAATAATTTTACAAAGCCGCTACACGGTTAAGCTTTAATATTAACGAAAACCTATATTTGTAGTATTTTTAAACCAAAATACAAAAACTAAACTAAAAAAAATACAACATGCATTTTAAAAAATATCTATCAATAGTATTTTTTTTACTTTTATTTTGTAAATAAAATATTCATAAAAATATAAAATAGTCATGTCTAATTTTCGTAAGTTCTGTGCTTTGCCATGGTAAAGTAATTGATATTTTTATGTGTTTTAAATAAGAAATTTCGACTAAAACCTGACCCAGCAAATAACCGTCTACTTGAAGTAAACGGTTATTTGCTGGGTGGGTTTGCTGTGGTGAACAAGGACACCAGCAACAATAAAACGGAAGAAAGTAGGTGTCTAGGCGGAGTGAGCTTGCATCGAACTCTACAGACGATAACCCTATTATGTCAGACTTGGATGATTTATAAGATATCTTATAAAAGAAAATATCAATACCGCATAGTGCTGAACAGAAATATGCTAAAACAATTAACATTTTAGCTAAATTGAAGTTATCAGTGGCTCAAATGAAGGCATAGAAAGAGTACTTGAAGTGCGTATTTCATATGTTCCTCAAGTTGATTTCGATACTGATCATACTGTATGGACTGTGGATTCACTGCTCAGTCAACTTTCTAAAGAAAATAATGAGACTACTATAGAATATAAATTAAAGCTATGTAATATATTTAAAAACAGATAAGTTATTTCTGAACAGGAAAGGTGCAGAGTACAACACGTAAATACGAAGTTGTAGACTTTTGAGTGCTGTAGATACATTTTTAGAATTTTTAACCTTTTTTATGCATACTGGTGCTCCGGTACGTTCACAGCCGAATTTCCTACGGTTTAAATATTGTACCGATGGTAGGCCGTTTAAAGCTAAAAGGGGATTAAACGCACACATTAAACGGTGACATAGTAAAAGTATTTCGGCTTCACAGCCTACCGTAGAAATTCATAACTATTTTAGTAATATCTCTAATGACACAAAATTTTCAATTTTTTAGAAACAATTGTACATTTTTTATAGTAACGTACCAGTTGTTAAAATAATTCCTAGAAGTGTGATGATGCAACTTGCTAAAGCATTGCAATGCACAATTCAAAATTGTTTTACGAATTGTACAAAGAGTTAACAAAAATTAATTACATTCGCGTATTCCCATTTTCATTTTAATAAAACAATAAATAAATCTATTACGTCTCAACTAAAAGAGACTTCTTTTCAAAATTTAAATTACTCTATCCATACTCATTTATCTCGACCTTGCGCTAAATTTGATTTAAAAAAGTAGTTTAATCTAAAGTAACGGATGGCTACTTAAAAAATGCACCCTGTATTCTATTCTCAGGCGACACCTGGCTCCTCGTAATGTCGAAACTCATAAAGGCTTTCGTCAGAAGCATCCTTCACGTGCAGTGAAGTTCCTAAAGGAACTGTATTGGGGACTGGTTGTCGCTGCTGGGGGTAGGAGGGCTGGTTTTTTTTCTCGCTCAAAGGCTAAGTATAGCTATTCAGCGAGGAAATACAGCCAGCGTTCTTGGCACCATACGAAGCAGGACTTTATGACAATTAAAATTTTTAGTTTTAGTTTTTCTTTAATATAGTTTTATTTTTATATTGTATCTAATGATCAAAATTGTAAATATTTTGGGATTATAAATTATGATAAATTTAATTTTAAAAATACAATAATATCCGCCACAACAAATATCAATTACGGTGGCCGGTCTCAACGCAGTCTAGCCATCTCAGTCATAGGACAGGGTTATAGTGTGTACATATTATGCACAAGCACAAGTCCACTCTCTATTCCCTTACTCTCATATTCTGATATGATTGTAAGCTGAAACGACCGGAGAGAGATCAGGCGCAGGGCCAACGGCTTTACTTGACACAGCGAACTTCATGACTCTGGGCTAGTACTGAAAATTTCTTGATAGCAAAACCCGATAACTGATTTTGGCCCAACTTTGGATTCGAACCTGGCGAAGGCAGACAAACACATTATGAAATTATGTAACGTAAAACGGTAATTGAAAGTCGCAGCACCAATTTCGACTCAACATTTTCTTAATACGGATAGTTTTATTCAAGGCTAGTTTTGTCTTTTGTATGTCCAAAAGTTTTCAAGTAAGTAAGCGATGTTTCGAAAACAGATATAAATTTCAACACTTGGGAACAACCTTTTAGTTCGGGATGTAGGCGTAATAAATAGATACGATAAAATGGAATGAAAATTCTTTATTTTTAAAGGAAAGAAATTAAAATGTCGTTTGCGAAAAATAAGGGTAGTCTATTCGAATAAGAAACGGCAATCGTAACTGCGCAGGTGTCATCTATTTCGTTTTTTTGTTAACTAATCATGTGATATTCTTAATTAAAGTTGAAAAGGAAAAGACACATAGGCCTATGGGTCTATAAGGTGATCAACGCATGTCCCTGCTTGTATATACTCGTATGTATAGGTAATCAAGCAATATGCAGCATGTCAACAACCTTTCCAGGAATATCTATTTAAAGGACTCAAATATTTATTCCGTGCAGGATTGGAACAGACATCAAGTCACAACAATATCACATTCTTCATAAATATTATACGTGGTAGAACCATGTTGCAGCAATATTACGGTTGTAGGACGAAAGGATTGGCCCGACGGCCCGGGAAGGACCACGCTCTCACAGAATCTCAGCGTAAAGTAGCAGTTTAATACTAGTGTGTTACGTAAGGTAAGTGTTGAGAACCGCAGATCCTTTTTACTGTAAACGAGGCATTTTATCCCCCTCATGGGTGACAACTCATTTGCATTTTGATTTTTAATCGAGAAAAAATGTGGATGTCTATGTGCCATTCACTTACCATCAAGTAGACCGTATGCTCGTTTGTCAAACTTATTCTATAAGAAATCTGTTGTCGGTATACCTAATTAAAAAGTATATTTTTTATAAGCAAACATAAACGTTGCCTCATTAAAATAGCTTGTCGTTATCCTTTTATTTACAACATCCAGGAGAGAACAAAGTAAACGTGGAGTTTTATCGCGAGCTGTCACAACGTATAAATACTTCTGAAGATACAAACAGCCGGCTTACGCAGCTCTAAAATACAGGCTGCATTTCCATAGCCGACGTTTATTTGAACAACTAAACTGCCGCATTAAGTAAGAAGGATCGCTGAATTAACAAAAATTCTTACTTGTGCTTATTCCTCTAAACACTACTATGTAAAACATCCAACACAATTTATATTTTGCTTCGACATTTTACGGCTTCGAATGTCATATGTTGAAGCGACTAAGGTTATGATTTACTTATATAGCACGGATTTACGTTCTCCCCGAAATCGTGGTCTGCAAATGCTTAACCTTAGGCATTACACTAAGGCTTATATGCAATAAAAATTTAGTGGAATTCTTTTTAAGCTTGAAGTGATGAACGAACTTATGCCTGTGGCTACTGCAGATCATAAGCACCTGCAGTCAACTTTTAATAAAATAAGAAAATTACAGATGCCTTGTCACCCCTAAGGACTAAGATGGAATGCCTCACAGCGTGTAATTATACTGGCTCTCTATACCCTTCAAACCAGAACACAGCAGTGCAGACACTGCTAAGGACTAAGATTGAATAAAATAAAAATAGAGCCATGCTGCAGTTAAATTAGTAGTATAGTTGTAGTACGAATGGGTCGGCTCGACCGGGGAAGGACCACGCTCTCACAAAAAACCAGCGTCAAATAGTAGCTTAATGCTGCTGCGTTTCGTATGGTGAGTGTTGAGAACCGGAGATCCTTTTTACTTGAAACGAGGCATTCCACCTAAGTCCTCACGGATGACAAAGCATCTGCATTTTGATTCGTAATCGAGGATAGATATAGATGTCTATGAGCCACAGCAACCACTTACCATCAGGTGGACTGTGTGCTCGTTCGTCATCCTATCCTATAAAAAATATATAATAATTATACTATTAGACGTGGTCTTTCACTGCTGGCCGTATGAGAACGCTCAAGGTCGCTCAGCGAGCTATGGAGAGGGCTATGATCGGAGTTTCTCTGCGTGATAGACTCAGAAATGAGGAGGCAGTAAAACCAGAGTGACCGACATAGCCCAACGGATTAGTAAGCTGAAGTGGCAATGGGCCGGCCATATAGCTCGAAGAACCGATAACCGATGGGGAAGAAAGGTTCTCGAGTGGCAGCCTCGTACCGGTAGGCGTAGTATAGGGCGACCCCCCACTAGATGGAGTGACGACCTGGTAAGACATGCAGGAAGTCGATGGATGCAGGTGGCTCAGGACCGTGCTTTGTGGCATTACTTGGGGGAGGCCTATGTTCAGCAGTGGACTTGTGAAGGGCTGTAATGATGATGATGAAGATGAATAATTATACTGGCTCTCTTTACACTTCAAACCAGAACACAGCAGTGCAGACACTGTTGTGTGTTGGACGACAGAAATAGGTAAAAGTTTAGTACCTGTCCAAAAGCACTCCCGAGCGGAAGAGGAGTCCTATTATCTTGTATTACCTATTATTATATCTATAAGTTCATTTGTAATTAGAGATTAAGTAACGACTTGATGAATGTGTGGGTATTTGATGGGTACTGGTGACTCAGAACCGTATTTTGTGGCAATCTATGTTGGAGACGTATGTTCAGCATTGGACTTGAGATAGACTAATTTGATGATAATGGTGATGCAGACAGATATATCTGGTAGTTAGAGATTAAGTAACGACTTGATGAAAGTGCGGGAGTCGATGGATACCGGTGACTCAGAACCGCACATTGTGGCAATCTATGTTGGAGACGTATGTTCAGCATTGGACTTGAGATAGACTAATTTGATGATAATGGTGATGCAAAGAGATATATCTGGTAGTTAGAGATTAAGTAACGACTTGATGAATGTGTGGGAGTCGATGGATACCGGTGAATCAGAACCGTATTTTGTGGCAATCTATGTAGGAGACGTATGTTCAGCATTGGACTTGAGATAGACTAATTTGATGATAATGGTGATGCAGAGAGATATATCTGGTAGTTAGAGATTAAGTAACGACTTGATGAATGTGTGGGAGTCGATGGATACCGGTGACTCAGAACCGTACTTTGTGGCAATCTATGTTGGAGACGTATGTTCAGCATTGGACTTGAGATAGACTAATTTGATGATAATGGTGATGCAGAGAGATATATCTGGTAGTTAGAGATTAAGTAACGACTTGATGAATGTGTGGGAGTCGATGGATACCGGTGACTCAGAACCGTACTTTGTGGCAATCTATGTTGGAGACGTATGTTCAGCATTGGACTTGTGATAGACTAATTTGATGATAATAGTGATGCACACAGATATATCTGATAGTCGAATTTTCATTTTTGAGCGGGAAATGAAGCTGGGAAGATGAGAGACTCCAAGAGTGGGTAAAAACCGTGTAGTGGCAGTGTAAGACTATCCACTACTCCATATCATCCCGTAGGTGTAGTAAGAGGCGATATTGGTAAACTATTTAGTAATCTGTGATAGAGGGAAACTGAAACAGAAGATGGGCAGCAGGACGTTCTTTGTAGCAACTCCAAGTAATAAAAAACTGTGGTTGCCAAATGGTATACAAGGCGTGGCAATATCATCCTTTCTTATATTTACGCGAATATTACACATTGAAATAATACTAGTTTTTACGGAATTTATTGCGTATATTTAATTTTTTAATACCCAACGTTTCGAACGCTTTACAGCACTCATGGTCACGGGCGGGACTGAGATGTTCAACGTCCATATGTCATAGTTAACCGCGGTTACCATAGATTAAAATTTAACTTTTGTTCCGATCTATGCAGTATGAACTTATGGTATCTTGAAGTCTTGCAGTTGTATGCTTGGGTTGGGATTTAATCTTATTTATTATAGGATCCCAAGCAGATGGTAGCACCCAGCCATCTTCTCTATTGAAATTAGGATGTTTTTTGATTTCAATAGCCTCGCGAATCATCCTTGGAAGGAATCGGTGTTCTTTAGCGAGGATCTGCGGTCTATCAAATCTGATGTAGTGACGGGGGCGATCCTGTACGTGTTCACAGACTGCAGACTTCCCGGAGCGTCGATTCTTCATATGTTCAGGGGACATACAAGAGCACACATAAAGGATTCCTACCATTTTGTCAGCGAGATTAAAGACCTACATCTGGCAGACAATGAAACTATGGTCAGTTTTGATGTGCAGTCATTGTTTACATGCTTACCTGTTGAAGACTGCATCTCAATTGTAACTAGAAGGCTGGAAGAAAACAACATGCCCGTAGAATATGCAGTATTACTCAGACACTGCCTTACATCTGGCTACCTATTGTGGAAGGAGGAGTTCTACAAGCAAGTAGATGGTGTGGCGATGGGCTCACCTGTATCTCCCATTGTCGCCGACATATTCATGGAAGACTTTGAGGAGAAAGCCCTGCTTAGTTCTCCCATAAATCCAAGGTTCTACAAGCGGTACGTAGACGACACTTTCACAATTCTACCTTTAGATAAAGTAACTGCATTTTTAGACCATTTTAACTCTATAAATTCTAAAATTCAGTTCACAATGGAGTTAGAGGCAAACAATTCCTTAGCTTTTCTAGATGTGTTAGTAATTCGGAATCCTGATAACACCTTGAGCCATACTGTGTATAGAAAAAGACCCATACAGATAGATATTTAAACGGTGATTCTCACCACCATCCTTCACAGCTAGCTACCGTGGGTAAATCTTTGTTTCAGAGAGCACGAGGGATCTGTGACAGTAAACACCTGGCTGCAGAGCTCCACCATGTCAAGCAAGTTTTGCATGACAACAAGCTTCGAGTCCCGCGCCTACGTCACAGTGAATGAGTGAAGCCGGCCGCAGTCGAGCGTGTACCTGCTGTACTGCCATATGTTAGAGGAGTCACTGACAATAAGATTAAATCCCAACCCAAGCATGCAACTGCAAGACTTCAAGATACCATAAGTTCATACTGCATAGATCGGAACAAAAGTTAAATTTTAATCTATGGTAACCGCGGTTAACTATGACATATGGACGTTGAACATCTCAGTCCCGCCCGTGACCATGAGTGCTGTAAAGCGTTCGAAACGTCGGGTATTTAAAAAGTTAAATATACGCGATAAATTCCGTAAAAACTAGTATTATTTCAATATCATCCTTATGAGGCAATCTAAGGGAGGGACCTGTATTCAGCAGTAGAATTTTATAGACTGCAATGGATGGATGGATAAGCGGGTAACGAAGCCGAAAATATTGATTAAAACTACTTTTACGGATTTTATCGCGTTTATTTTACTTTTAATTACTTTTATTTTTAATTCCCGACGTTTCGGGCGCTTTCCAGCACCCATGGTCACGGGGGACTGTCACGGTGGGGGACGGTGGTCAGTCCCCCGTGACCTAAAAATAAAAGTAAAATAAACGCGATAAAATCCGTAAAAGTAGTTTTAATCAATGTGTAGTGTTCGCGTAAATATAAGAAGCCGAAATTAGTTCAATATTTTGTTTAGGTAAATACCATTCAATAACAAAGTTGTTATGTGGTGGCGGCGTACGAGAATATGCTACCCCATCTTATCCCTTGGGTGACGTAAGATGCCACAATGGGAAATGTAAGCAAAATCTTGTGGCTCCTTTAAGTTACGGTATAGCCATCTAGTTTACGTCAGACAGAAAATAAGGAGGCCTACGATAGTTAATAAGACTTGGTAATTTGATCGTCAATCCACCAGCCAGCCGCAAGTACTAAATAGCAGCTGCATTGAGCTACTACTGCTATGCTTCGTACGATATGTGTACAACTTCAGAGAACCTTTTTACTGGAAATGAGGCGATACATTTTAGCTCTTATGGGTGACAACAGTGCCATCTACAGGTCCAATTGTGGATTCAATTGTAAATCTTAACCATCCAGAAACCCATTCAATGATAATTTGTTATAATTGACGTTTTAGACGAGTTCAGTGACGAATAGTATATTCGTGTATATAAATTATATCTAAAGTTATTTTTAATATAAACACACAGGGACGGAGCGGCGGTCATTTTCCTGCACCCTCATATTTCATAATTTAAGTTTTAATTTAATATGCAAGTATTTTATAGACTTAACTTAATATTTCTTTTCGAAGTTACGTTGACTCTAATCTTGAGACTTTTAACGAAAAAGTAAACCTATTCAGTTGAGCATAAAACTAATTTTCCCACTGGGTGACCGTTTGAGTGAGTTTAGAGAGTGTGGCTGTGACCTACAAAACTTTCACGTTTGTAGTTTCGAACCGCATATTTTACAAGTAAATTTTCTTCAACTCTACTGATTAAATTTTATATTTGTTATAAATTGCTAGCAACTTATAATAGTGGAAAGAAATACACAGGTAATATAAAAATACCGACAGCAGATTAAAATTAAGAAATTGCCTTGAATTAAAAATGAAATTGTTTCATTGATTGTGAGTGTTAATTACGTGTCGTATTATCGACGGTGGTGAATCTTTCCTAGTGTGGGGTTGTTGGCAGTGGTGGTGCTGGGTTTAATAGTGATGGAGAGCGGAGGGCGGGAGGTGCTCTTCAAACCAGTAGGTATGTCACAACCTTTTATTTTATACACGGATATTTGCTAAGTAATTTTTAGCATCTCCCTTCATTCGTTATGTACAACAGTTCGCCGTGGAAATAAGGTTATATGGATTTTGTGTATTTATTCCTGTGCAGGGCATGTATGGGGGGGGAGGTGTTGGCGGCCCACATGTTGCTGACATTCCGAAGGTCGCTGCATACAGGGCTAAACATCTCGGCACGCCGTGATCACTCCCCGAAGTTGATCGCATTATCAAAGGACTGATGAACTTCTTCGAGAAGATTTCATGGCTCGAAAAATTCGTAATATTACTGCCCGTACGCGAAATACGCGTGTAGACGTGGACTTGCGGTCAACAACTATCTTACCCATCGTGGCAACTATAGCAATCTCTCTCCTTCTCCTTTTCTGCCTGGGCTATGTGATTGAATGCAAAATAAAAAATGACAATGTATCTGTAGTCTTCTTACTTGTTTCAAGGTACTACTTGGTTAAAGGTGTACATGGGCTGCAGTAGCTACTTACCATCAGATGGAATGTCAACTAATTTGTCACATGAGCTTAATAAATAAAATAAAAATGAAAGAGTGGATTTTTGGTAATGTTGATATATTTACATTAACCAACGAAAAGATAAAATATTCGTACAGATAGAAGAAACAACATACCATACCAAAATTATGGTAGAGCGATGCTACAGGTATATGTGGTAGTAGCACGAATGGGCCAGTTCCACGGGGAGGGGCCACTCTCTCACAAAATACCAACGCGAAATAGTAGCTTAATGCTGCTGTGTTATTCTTATGGTAAGTGTAGGAAGCCGAAGATATTTTTTACTGGAAATGAGGCATTTCATCTTAATCCTCAGAGGTAACAACGTATCTGCATTATCATTCTTAACCGAAAATAGATTTAAATGTCTATGGGCCGCAATATACACTTACACAACACAAGTACAAGTAATGTTAAAAATATACAATAGTTCAAGACTGAATATTAAAGTTTAAATAGCAGGATTATTGTAAAATATTGTACTCGTACTTAAATGACAGTTTAGGAAATTATTAATTTACAGCCTAATTAACAAACTTTCGCCGAGTGCTTTATGTTAGGATTAGTTGATCAAAAAGGAGCAATACTCCGCGTTTGTAGTATTAATAGATAATGTTTTGATTAACACTACGTTTAAATTTTCTACGTCCCACGGCCTAACATAATATGTAATAGGTCGTGGTAACTAAAATTGCAATTTTAAGTGCTGATTTTTTCCTACATGCTCGGTATAGAAAAAGTCGTGAGGAGACCTGCATGTTTGACGACACAAATCATTTCAAAGACATCTCGTTTTATAAAAGCCATCAGACAGAAAGAATCCGTAAGGGACGACATCAGTGTAGGAAACACTGCAGTGGTCTCCTCCGGTTTCTGGTGCTCGCTACATATACACACACAAGAGGGTAATACCTACCCAGACGGACTTAGCAGAGAAGGAATCCCAACGCCTTGTTAATGTGAAGTCAGTCAACAAGCTTTAGAACGGCGTGGCGGACTAACTGCTCTATAACCCTCTCAAATATGAGAAGGGCGGTGCCCAGCATTGTGACGTGTATCTACGCCACAAAACGTGTACAGTGCAACTACTCCTGTGTATGGTCCTAAAATGTCAGAGAATATAGAATAAAATAGATGAAGTCTGTGTGAAAACATCGTACAAGTGACCTCCTTTGTTTAACTTGGTTCCCACTGTCCACGAACTGTAGTGGACACTTACCATAAGTAGGTTTATCTGCCAGTTTACGTTCCTATATTGAACTACCAATGAAATTGATAAATGATGACCTTGTTAGTCTCGTGGTCGTAGGCGCAACTGCTGATATTTAAAGTTCAGGACTTAACACGAAATAGGACCAAAATCAGTTATTGCATTTTTGTCAAGGAAAACTGATAAAGACTAGGAAGGTTGTATTTAGGGGATGGAATGAAAAAGAAACAATTTGTAATAAGAGAGAATAAAAGTCAAAGCCGACTATGTCCTTTAGACAGAATTCTGGTCACCGCAACAGATCACCTGCGTAGGACATGAGTGTATGCGCAAGTACAGGTGTAATCTTCATTCCCTTACTCTCATAGTCCGGTAGGGCGATCGTCTGATGCGACCTTAGAGAGACCAGGCGCAGGAGCGAAGGCTTTACGTACGAGGTGTGTTCAAAAAGTAAGGTGACTTTATATTTTTATGAAAAACTATTTATTTATTCATCAATATTTATGTTGTCCCCTTCAAAATAATCCCCCTCAGATATAATACACTTGTGCCAACGCTTTTTCCAATCGTCAAAGCATTTCTGATAATCACTTTCTGGTATAGCCTTCAGCTCTTTCAGCGATGCAGTTTTTATCTCTTCAATCGTTGCAAATCTTCGTCCTTTCATAGGTCTCTTCAGTTTTGGGAACAGGAAAAAGTCACATGGGGCCAAATCCGGTGAATATGGTGGCTGAGGCATGATTGTCGTGTTGTTTTTGGTCAAAAAACCTCTCACAAGCAACGATGAGTGAGCAGGTGCATTATCGTGATGCAAAAACCATGAATTGTTTACCCACAATCCGGGACGTTTCTTACGTATTGCTTCTCGCAAATGGCGCATAACTTCAAGGAATACTCCTTATTGACTGTACGACCTTGTGGCAAGAACTCATGATGCACCACACCCCTACAGTCGAAGAAAACTGTAAGCAAAACCTTCACATTTGATCGAACTTGGCGTGCTTTTTTGGTCTTGGTGATTCAGTGTGCTTCCACTGGGACGATTGAGTCTTAGTTTCGACGTCATAACCGTATACCCATGTTTCATCACCTGTTGTGTCCCTTTTGAGCAAATCTGGGTCATTGTTGACATCATCCAATAGCTCTTGAGCGATTGTCATGCGACGGTTCTTTTGGTCGAAATTGAGCAATTTTGGAACTTTCGCTGACACACGTTTCATGCCCAAAATATCCGAAAAAATTTCATGGCAAGAGCCAACCGATATGCCAACATCCTCCGCAACTTCTCTGATAGTGATTCGACGATTTTCTAAAACAATTTTCTTCACTATTTCAACGTTTTCATCGGTTGTTGACGTGCTGGGGCGTCCAGAGCGAGGTTCGTCATTGGCATCTTCTCGGCCATCTTGAAAGAGCTTGTACCACTTATAATCGTTTTTTTTACTAAGAGTAGACTCACCGTATGCCACTGTCAACATTTCAAGTATTTTGGAGTACGTAATTCCATTTTTTACACAAAATTTGATGCAAATTCTTTGATCCATTTTTTTTGATAGAAGAAAATCGCCGAGCACACCACGGTACGTCTGACCTTTGTAACTGTCAAAAATAAACTAAACATGCTATACACTTCAAACTTGAAACATATGCTCAGGACATGTGTACCAACGCAACAAAATACAAAAATCGAAAATCGAATGTGCGTTGCCCGCGAAATTCAAAAAGTCACCTTACTTTTTGAACACACCTCGTACTTTCCGAGGTATGAGGGGGGGGGGGGGTTTGAATCTCGGGTTGGTCTAAAATTCGTTATTGGGTTTTCTGTCAAGAAAAGCAGTGCAGAGTCAGGAAGTTGGCAATGTAACTACGTGTTCCACCGTGTCTCAGAAAGCACATAAAGCTCTTAGTCCTGCACATGATCTCTCTCCGGTCATGCGAGATTTTCGTCCTATCGGACTATAAGAGTGAGGGAATAGAAAGTGCTCCTGTGCTTCTACATACATTTGGGCACTATATTCCTGTCCTGTGCAGATAGTACGTGTACGATGTCCGTTGAGACTGGCTACCGTGACTGAAACGGTGGTCTGGAGGACTTTCTTAATGTTATGGCTAAAGATAAATGCGGTTATGGGAAATATCAGAATACCTTGCGATTTTCAATGGATGGCGATATAACTAAAGAACGACAAGAGTGGTTGCCAAATCCAAAATCATTTATTTACAGGCAGGGATGTTGCTGATGAAGCTGCTTCACGTGTGTTTTAAATAATAATAAATGTTTTCTTTAGGATAACATACTTCAACAACATAGTAGATAAGTCTTCGTAGTTAGTTTAAAAGAAAACCTGAGAACGGAGTCAAACAAAAAGTGTATGAACAATATATTTACAAAAGTAAACTGTTCGTACACGTGTCTCAATTATCATCTCTAGATCTTGGTAAAGTCACGCTGTATTTTATTTTTGCTGCAGCACGAATGTATCACCACGTTCTCACAGAATACCCGCGTGAAATAGCAGCGTAATGCTTCTGTGTTTCATATGGTGAGTGCTGAGGACCGGATACCGTTTTTACTAGAATTGAGGCATTCCATCTTAGTACAAGTCGTTGGTAACGAGATATTCTATCTTATTCTTTAAGGGTGGCAACATGTTTGCATTTAGATTCATAATGAACTACAGATGTGAGTGTCTACAGAGCACTGCATGCATTTACCTAATGTGGACTGGGTGTTAATGCTCATTACTGCAACTTGTTGCTATTAAAATATCACAGGAACTTATTATCATCATCATCATCATCATCATTACAGCCTTTCACAAGTCCACTGCTGAACATAGGCCTCCCCCAAGTAATGCCACAAAGCACGGTCCTGAGCCACCTGCATCCATCGACTTCCTGCATGTCTTACCAGGTCGTCACTCCATCTAGTGGGGGGTCGCCCTACACTACGCCTACCGGTACGAGGCTGCCACTCGAGAACCTTTCTTCCCCATCGGTTATCGGTTCTTCGAGCTATATGGCCGGCCCACTGCCACTTCAGCTTACTAATCCGTTGGGCTATGTCGGTCACTCTGGTTTTAATGCGGATATCCTCATTTCTGAGTCTATCACGCAGAGAAACTCCGAGCATAGCCCTCTCCATAGCTCGCTGAGCGACCTCAAGCGTCCTCATACGGCCAGCAGTGAAGGACCACGTCTCAGATCCATAAGTTATCACTGGCAACACGCACTGGTTGTACAATCTAGTTTTTAGAGATTGAGGTATACCTGACGAAAAGATATGTCGTAATTTCCCGAACGCTGCCCAGCCGAGTTGAATCCGTCGATTGACCTCTCGGTCGAAGTTGGACTTACCTAGTCGGACTATTTGTCCCAGGTAAACGTACTCGTCAACAACTTCGAGCATAGTGCTCCCAACAACTACCGGCATAGGTGTGACATGGACATTGAACATGATCTTTGTTTTGTCCATGTTCATCTTAAGACCTATCCGTTGGGAGGCACTATTGAGGTCATTGAGCATAGTGCTTAAGTCCTCCAGCGATTCTGCCATAAGGACTATATCGTCGGCAAATCGAAGGTGAGTGATGTACTCGCCATTGATGTCAATACCGTATCCTTTCCAGTCCAGTAGCTTGAAAACGTCTTCCAATGCAGCGGTGAAGAGTTTCGGGGATATAACGTCACCCTGTCTTACACCTCTCTGCAGTTGGATAGGTTTCGAGCTCTGGTTCTGTACTCGGATAGCCATCGTAGCCCTACTGTACAAACACTTCAGCACTTCGATATACCGACAGTCAACTTGGCACCGCTGAAGGGACTGTAGCACCGCCCAAATTTCGACGGAATCAAAGGCTTTCTCATAGTCCACATACGCCAGGCAAAGTGGCAGATTGTACTCTTCAGTCTTCTGCACAATCTGCCGCAGGGTATGTATGTGGTCTATGGTACTGAAGCCTTTTCGGAAACCGGCTTGTTCGGGAGGCTGGAAGTCGTCAAGTCTGCGTGCGAGACGATTCGTAATGACTCTCGAAAACAGCACGTAGACGCGGCTCAGAAGGGAAATCGGTCTGTAGTTCTTTAAGAGAGCGTTGTCGCCTTTCTTAAAGAACAAGACCACCGCACTTCTGCTCCACGCCTCTGGAGTAGTGCCACCATGGAGGACGGAATTGAAGAGCTTCTGAAGGACTACAAGTACCGGTGTTCCACCCGCTTTCAGAAGCTCCGCTGTAATTCCATCCTCGCCTGGGGCCCTGCCGTTTTTAAGGTGCTGGAGAGCCATTCTAATCTCGCTTAGACTGACGTCCGGGATATCATCGGAATAGTGTCGGATAAGACTTGCTCTTGGATCGTTACTCACACTTGCGTGTGGCTCCAACGATGATGTGTACAGCTGCCCATAGAACCTCTCTATCTCACTCAAAATCTCAGGTGTCCCGGAAACGATGTTGCCACACTCAGTCTTCAGCTTTGACAGTTGGCTCTTTCTGGCAGACAGATCTCTGGCAAAGACTTTGGAGCCCTGGTTCCGCTCGATCGCTTCTTTAATACGAGAAGTATTAAAGTTGCGTAAGTCTCGCCGCATGCATTTGGAGATCTGTCTGTTCAGTTGCCTGTATGCTGTCAAATCTGTTGACGATTGCAGCCTCATCTCCCGTCTAACAGCCATGAGATTAAGAGTGTGATCGGAGAGTTTTTGTGTTCTTCTGCGGCGGGTCTTGCAGAACTTAGCTCCGACCGCATGGACAGTTTCCACGAGCTTGTCGTTCATATCGTCCACTGCATTGCAATCTTCTAGGCACTGGAAGCGGTTACGTAACTCGAGCTGAAAGGTTTCGGGATTCTGGATTAGAGCACGAGGGGGACGGAGCGTTGACTTCATTAGACGAGACCTCTCCAACTTAACGTTTAGGTTCAGTGTGCCTCTAACCATTCGGTGATCGCTGCCAGTTTTCACCCTTGCGATCACTGAGACATCACTGAACAGTTGGCGTCTGGTCGTCATAATGAAGTCAATCTCATTTTTTGTCGAACCGTCGGGGCTCGACCAGGTCCACTTCCTGTGGGGCCGCTTCTGGAAGAAAGAGTTCATCATAAAGAGTCCCTCTTTCTCCATAAAGTCGGCCAGCTGCTGGCCCCTTCGGTTCCGTTGCCCTACTCCAAATTTCCCTACCTTCAGCTCACCGCTTTCTCTTGTGCCTAGTTTTGCGTTGAAGTCTCCCATCAACACCGTGTAGTGGGTTTTGGAGGAATGTATGGCTCTGGAAATATCCTCATACATTTCCTCCACCTCCTCATCGGGGTGTGCCGAGGTTGGTGCGTAAACCTGAATGACCTTCAGCGAATACCGTTTGGTGATTCTGAGTATCAGGTACGCGACCCTCGTCGACACACTCCCAATCTTTACAACGTTGTTGACGAGAGACTTGTGGACGATAAATCCGACACCTCCTTGGGACAGATGGTCGCCCTCCCGGTGATAGAACAAGTTGCCGGACTCGAGGATTGCCGTGTCCTCCCCCTCTCTTCGGACCTCGGATAATCCAATAATATGCCAGCGCAACTTGTCTACCTCTTCTTCCAGCTCCAGTATCTTCTCGTCAGTCCTCAGGGTGCGTGCGTTATATGTTGCCAGGTCGAGTCGTCGTAGGTGGCAACCGAACCTCCACCGGAGATTCTTAGCACCCCCTGCCCCGCCGTTACCATGGTCGCCACCGTAGCCAGGAATAGCGGGGCCGCCGGGGACTGGGGGCCGTCTTTTTGTGTATTTGTTCATTGGGGGGTATTTGCCGTAGTTGCCACGCTTGGCGAGCGGGTTCGCAACCGCAGTTTTTTATTACGTCACAGTTGTTATCAGGAAGATGCTGCTGCCCATCTCCTGCCTGTCTCCCTCTTGAACCTGAACTTATTATATTCCCTGAACTTATTATATTATCAACAATAGTCATTGTATTACTACCGTCAGATATTTCACAATATTCTCTCGTTGTTAACACGATAGACATCTTTCTATAACTGTGCTATAAAATAATTGCAATAAACGGATTACTAAGAACTGTTTTAAGTGTTTTTCTTATGTCCATCTGAGATTGGTGACCCCGGCGTAATCATGGAAAATAAAGTTCAACTGAAATATCTGATAAAATAAGCTATCATCATTTCATGTAAGAAGTTGGAACTAATTATTATTACAAGACGATTACCTATGGAAGCCAAAAATACAAATTCGCCGTGTAAGAATTGGAATTTGAGATAAGTGCCCTTAATTTCCTTTAATCTTTAATCCCAATAAGTATTGATTTTAACTTCAACTTCGCAATAACGATATCTCGGAAAAAATATAACGATATTTTTATTTTACAATAATCTCGAAGATATCACTACAATAGATTTCAATTGTAATTTAAAGTCGTAAATACAATTTTCAACGAAAACAATACATTTATATAAAGTATATAACATATTTTGTCGAACGTTTTCAGGGTTGAGTGTCCTTAATTCTCAAGTTCGTTTGGAGGTCAGCCTCTTCATCCATCACCTGCTTCCAGTTCGGTTGGTGCCTACGAGGCGAGGAGCGTGAGATATATTTTTGTTTACTTTTAAACTCTTTTTTATATTTATATTTAAAAAAAGACTTATCTGTTAGGATACCTTTTTCATTTATTTTTAAAATCATGAGTGAGTCAAAGCAATTCAGAGAATGGATAGCTGAGCGTAGTTCAATTAAGAGACCATAACCGAATTTAAAAATTATCTAGATAAGATAACAAGATTGCCTAAGTTAACAAATATAGAGTATATATAAGAGTTGTTGAATTAACTATAAAAATAAATAAATTTGAAGCATTGTCAGGTAAATTTTATGAGTTTCAGGATCAAATTGAAGTGTTAGCTGGTGATTCTTTGGATGAGGAGATGGATGAGAGGGAGGTTATTGAACAGGATTTGATACTATGCTTGGCTACTGCCAAGGAATATCTTGATCAACAAATGTCCACAATTGAAAGGGATAAACGACAGTCCGTTGGTCATTGTTCTCAGTACACTTCCGATCAATGTGATTTACCGATTAATTTACCACAGTTAAATATTGTTAAATTCGACGGCTCATTTTTCTACTGGCTTGAATTCCGTGATTCCTTTAACAATTCTATTCACAACAATAATCGATTATCACCAATTCGAAAATTTCAATATCTATTATCCTACTTAGAAGGCAGCGCAGCGCGAATTATATCCAACCTTGAAGTATGCTCCGCTAATTATGAAGATGCCTGGAAGTTAGTGTGCAATCGTTACAATAACAAAAGACTCTTAATAAAACATCATCTAAAAGCATTATTTTACATCAATACTATAACCCGGGTAAAAAATTTACGTGCGTTTTCCAATTTAGGATAACCTACACATAATTGGGACAGTCTTATAATATACATGTTGACAACGAAGTTGGATAACCGTACACTTACTAAATGGGAGGAACAACGTAGCAAAATCGATAGTGACGAAGTTCCAACTTTACAACAATTCAACAAATTTTTAATCGACCGCGCTGACGTTCTTGAATTAATTAATTGTAACAAATCAGACAACAGCAATAAGACTACACAAAATTCGTCAAACTCGTATAATAAATATAATACAAATACAGTAATTAAGGCATTTACATCTTCTAGTGAAGAGAAGGCCCCAACGCACAATAACAATTTTTATCCACGTATTATTTGTAGCGAACAACATAGAATTTATGATTGCAATATATTTAAGGCAAAGAGTGCTCAGGAAAAAATTTCGGATGCTACGAAACATAATCTATGTTCAAATTGTTTAAGGATTATGTAAGAAGAAAGATAATACTCTTCTTCATACCCCGAAATCCATTAATAATCACTATGCTTCAACAAACAATAACAATACCAACAACACTTCTGTCAATAATGCACAGAAAAACGATAACTATAACACACGTAATCTATGGTCTATGTTTGCAATCCTGACACTAATCATATACTTTTGTCAACAGCGTTGATCCAGTGACTAATAAATTTGGACTCTTAGACTGTGGCAGTAAGTCATCCTTTATAACTAAGCAATTACAAAACAAGCTATCATTGCACTCTAATTCTATTCATTTGAATGTAATTGGTATTGGAAATAGCTCGTTAAGTACCGTGGAATCTTGTGTTGCAAAAATACAATCAATGTACAACACTTATAATATTCAACTTTCATGTTACGTTATTTAATGAAGTAACGAGAGATCTACCAAGGTGCCCTATTGATAGAAACCAATTAAACCTGCCAACACATATTCAATTAGCAGACCCGTCCTTTGATCAGCCATCTTCCATTAATATGCTGATCGGAGCTGACATCTTTTGGGACATTTTGATAAGTGAGCAAAGATCCTTAGGTCCTAATAAACCTGTGTTAATTAGTTCTCACCTTGGGTGGTTGATTGCCGGTCCTATACCATTAAATTCTATTAAGCAAGGGCAAAATATCACTAAAACTCACTGCAATCATACAATTACAAATCAAAATAAAGGCTCGACACTATTCCAAGAAATTAACGATGAACTGCTTAGACAATTCTGGGAGCTTGAAGAGCTGCTACAATTATGCTGGCGTCTGGGACGTGTGGCAAAACTTATTCCGGGAGCAGACAGCATTTCGAGAGTAGCAGATATCAATACAACAAGAGGATGCATTCGCCGACCTTTAGTGCGCCTTTGTCCCCTTCCAAATCAAGAAGACCTTCAAGATTGAAAGCCCAGGTCTTTCAATGGGGGGGGGGGAGGAAGACGTTAATGCTCACTACTGCAACTTGTTGCTATTAAAATATCACAGGAACTTATTATTTTATCAACAATAATTATTGTGTTATTACCGTCAGATATTTCACAATATTCTTTAATTGTTAACACTGTATAACTGTGTTATAAAATAATCGCAATAAACGGATTACTAAGAACTGTTACAAGCGTTTTCTTATGTCCATCTGAGACACTGGTTTTTTTTAGAGTAAAACAAGCGCACAGTCCAACTGATTTTAAGATAATGCTGTAGCTCATAATCAATCTACATATCCTAGATTAAGAATCTAAAGTAAATGTCTTGTCACTCGTGAGGATTAAGATGAAATGCCTCGTTTCCAGTACAGAGTCTCCAGTTCTCTACATTACTACGACTACGATACACAGCAGCATTAAGGTGCTATTTTATGTGATTTTATGAGAGCGTGGTGCTTCCCCGGTTGAGCCGACCCATTCATGATAAACGACAAAAATTAAAAAGTTACAATTAATTTCGTTAAAATACGTAAAATAAGTTTTGTTTAATGTGTGGTACTCGCGTAAATATAGGAAATCGTTATATGAAACATAATTTAGCTGCAGTGTGGCTCTACCGTGTAAAAATGAAGTGAGCGAGACATTTGTCAACACGTTTTTACGTGATAGAACCAGACTTTAGTGTAACATAGCTTCAGCACGAATGGATCAGCTCAATCAGAGACCATTATTACTGGCGGAGAAGCATTCCATTTAAGTTCTAGCGCATCTATAATCTTCTTTGTTTAGGTTAGTGGAACATGTTCATGGGCTACAGTAGCTTTTTATCAGGTGAACTGCAAATTGG